>JAUDYJ010000006.1:75485542-75858042 GCA_030761175.1 Masticophis lateralis | reverse complement strand
CTGGTAACTCTAAAATAATCCAAGAATGTCACCATGGCCTCTTTCTTGGGAATGATCTCAAAGGAACAGCCACCCTTACAGAATAAAATGGCTTCCTTTCTGATGGCTTTTCAGAAACATTTAAAGTCTGTATTCTTCTGGAGGATCATTAGAAAATGACAGTTTTCCATCTTTGCTCAGAAGTCATTTCTTCATTAACAACTACATTATTGGTTGGGTTTTTTTACTATAGGCGTGGCTTGGTGGACGTGGCTTGATGGGCGTGGCACGGAAAGGATACTGCAAAATCTCCATTCCCTCCCACTCTGGGGCCAGCCAGAGGTGGCATTTGCTGGTTTTACTACTCAAAATTTCTGCTACCAGTTTGTTTGTTTGTTTGTTTGTTTGTTTGTTCAATTTATATGTTGCCCTTCTCTGGAGACTCAGGGCATCTTACAATGTGTTAAGCAATAGTCTTCATACTTTTGTATATACCTGCTTAGTAGGGCTTTTGCCCACCCACCCACACACCCTAAGCGGTGTTCTTTTTTATACAAAGTCAGCTTATTGGCCCCACAATCTGGGTCTTCTTTTCACCTATCTCAAAAGGATGGAAGGCTGAGTCAATCTTGAGCCTGGTGAGATTCAAACTTGCAGTAATTGCAGGCAACTGGTGCTAGTTAACAGCACTTCAGTCTGCTGCGCCACCAAGGCTCTGAACTGTTCAAAATTTCTGCTACCGGTTCTCCAGAACCTTTCAAAACCTCCTGGATTTCACCCCTGGTAATGTCTCATATTCCTCAGCTTTAGATGGTTTGGCTATATACAAATTTGGCAAACAAATAAGCAAATATCTTTACTTGAACTATTAGTCAGCATTGATATAGGTACTTATGGTACTTAGGTACTTATCTTATAATAAAACATTGGGATACTTAGCAAATAACAAGATGTCCCAAAAACTTGGCAATATGCTATTTATTTTTTTTTTCCTTTAATGAGAAGAGAGAAACCCTAATTTTAAAACAACCCAATATTTAATAGATGAACATTTTTTAAAAATATATATATATATACTGCTAAAACTAATTTAAATTTATTCCTCCCTATTACCAATAATAGTTCTCAGCTTCTTCATTTTGGCATTTTTGGCTTGTATCAATTTTAGTGGTGGGGGGGGTTGTTTTTTTTTTTTTTTTGCAACTTCAGGCATTTTACTTCATCTAATTCTATATTCTTATTTGCTCCTTGCATATCTCTTTATCTTGATTCTTGTTACATATTGCATTTTCCACCTTCACCTAGTCACGTTAATACTTCAATACTGTCTACCTTTTAGGCGATCAAAATGGCAATTCATTCATCCCTTTCTCTTTCTTCTTAGTTGTCTAAACTTAACACCTCACCTTCCTATGAACTCATTTATTCTACTGAAATATCAAATTCATTCAGTCATTTGACCCTCCTGGGCTTATTCCTGATCTCCAGCAGAACAATCTCAAAACCAATGAGACTCTATGGCTGTAAAATAACTAACTCACAAACTAATTCACATTTTACAGTCATAACCTCATCATTGCCATTCTCTATCATAAAATGACTTTATAGGACTAATAATCAACTGAGAAGATCTCCATACATTTCGTGTTGCTCCCATGAGACTGAAAAGCACAATGGAATTAAACCAGAGAAAAATGGTTCCATGCCAGAAGAAATACAGAGAAATATAACGATAATGGAAAAGAAAATTCAGCAGTGGTACCTATGCAGCATTCAGTATTACCCAGAAACCAACTGAATAGATAGTTTGGTCCAGCTCATGAGAATCCATTCCCCTCCCTTTTTTTCCTGCTTTTCTTAGACTTCCAGATATCATGATGGAGCTTGGTATTTAGTCTTTTCACTTGTTTTAATCAACCTGAGCACTATCTTCTAAAACATGTAGGCAGAAAACATCTTATGCTGAAGGCCGGTGAATAACAGGAAGTAATTGTATTTTTAACATAATACCAACAACAACAACAAAAAACTCTTAATAACACACACTTTCCATTTTCTTATCATTTGGATGGGAAGTAAAGAGAGGAGAGTAAATACTATGGCCTGCCTCAGTGGTGGGATTCTTCTGGTTTAACTACTGGTTTGGTGATCGCATGCTTTGCATGCACATCTGCACTTTGCATGCACCCACGTCAGATGCACACTGTAAGCACGTGCACAGTTCAACAAAAAAAAAATCACCTTCTGTGTTAGTGCTAGGGAATTAAAACAGTTGAGGTTAGCTGTGGCAATCCACTCTGCCACGCTAATCAGCTGTGAAGAGAAAGGTAAGTAAAGCACAGGGGCAGACGGGCAGAACCAGCTGATCGTCAGAGGGAATTGGTTTACTCCCAGCTGATTGTCAGAGCTACTGATTCTCCTGAACCGGTCTGAACCGGTAGAATCCCACCCCTGGCCTGCCTTCTGTGCTTGGAATGGAGGAAGGAGAGAAGATGAATGAACAGAACCAGATTGACTTTGCTTAATGTGTTTTACTTGTTTATGAATGCTCAAGAGAAGTATTGCAACCCCACTGCAAATGAAATGGAGACGGGAAGCAGCTAAAACGGAACCAGTTACTGGAACCAATTGTTGCCTGATTTATTTGCAAAAAGACACAAGTGTGATAGCTCTCTTCCATTTGGCTCTCCCAAGCCATTAGGATTCATTGTTTTTGATTCAAAAGAACTTACCACTAAGAACCTTTTCTTTTTAAAAAATTTGTCTAGTCCCTTTTTATTTTTATTGTTTGTTTGTTTGTTTGTTTCAATTTATAAACCACCCTTCTCCTTGCGGACTCAGGGCAGTGAACAGCCAGAATAAAACATGATATACAAAAATTAAAACAATTAAAAAATATTAAATATTTTCGGCCGACAATTAAAGCAGTCCAACTAAAGTTTATTGAAACTGCCACTTCTTAAGGCATCTAGAATTGAACTATTGTTCTGTAAATTCCCCTTTTCTCCCCCCAGCCTCATTTAGCCTTTAATCACTATTATGTACAAAGAAAGTAAACTCTTGATTTTACAATCAGTAGATTTTAGTAGATTTTGGATTTACCAGATGACATTTACTGCTTCTGAAGTATCTTCACAGTTGAAACTAGAATTAAAATTCTTTATTGGCCAAGTGTGATTGGACACACAAGGAATTTGTCTTTGGTGCATACACTCTCAGTGTACATAAAAAGACAAGATACATTCGTCAAGAATCATAAGGTACAACACTTAATGATAGTCATAGGAAACCAATAAGCAATCAAAACCTACTTGGAAACAATCAATATAAATTGTAAGGATACAAGCAACAAAGTTACAGTCATACAGTCATAAGTGGGAGGAGATGGGTGATAGGAACAATGAGAAGACTAATAGTAATAGTAATGCAGCCTTAGTGAATAGTTTGACAGTGTTGAGGGAATTATTTGTTTGGCAGAGTGATGGTATTCAGGAAAAAACTGTCCTTGTGTCTAGTTGCTCTGGTGTGCAGTGCTCTATAGTGTCATTTTGAGGGTAGGAGTTGGAACAGTTTATGTCCAAGATGTGGAGGTCTGTAGATATTTTCACAGCCCTCTTTTTGACTCATGCAGTGTACAGATCCTCAATGGAAGGCAGGTTAGTAGTAATTGTTTTTTCTGCAGTTCTAATTATCCTCTGAAGTCTGTATCTGTCTTGTTGGGTTGCAGCACAAAACCAGACAGTTATAGAGGTGCAGATGACAGACTCAATAATTTCTCTGAAAAGTTATCCTTGCCTTGGACATTACTAATGGCTTCATTAGCTCCAGAAGCTTCCCTATCTCCTGGATCAATAGAACCATGAAGCAGGCTTTCCTTTCCAGCTCTGTACTAACAGGCTATGATCCTCATTCTCTTCCTGAGAAGGAGTCACAGCATCTCTTCAGCCTCCCATTCCATCCAATAAATGTTATTAGATTATCTCCACCCACTTTGTAGAGCTTATGCTCCTATAGAATCAAAGGGCAAATCTTAGGATTCATTCACCTGTGTGTAATCCAAAATGCATTTTCACCAGAAGTGCCATTCTACAAGAAGGTTCTGCAATGAACTTAATCTCTTAAAGTGGTACGACTCATGGTTAAATAGAGAAAAGACACACAGAGATATCATTTTTAAACTCTTGGAGTTTAATATCTATAAAGCACTTCCTCTACTGAGAAAATGGCAGTGTTCCAGATCAGAGTGACAATTAGCAATATGATTCTTGATTATAACAAATATTCTGTTGGCAGAGAGGAGAATATTGTCTGCAGTTAATAAGTCCAGCGTATTACTATAACAGGATTGGTTTAGAGATCTCAGTGGTGATTTGTGTTGGAAGCTTAATCACATCAAATTACAGACATGATTCAGAGGCAAATTGAATCACTGAGCAATAAGGTGGCAGGCAAGGACAAGGTATCTGCCACAAAAGAGATGCAGAGGTTACTCAACAGTTTCAACAGTCTGCCAACAAGACAGATGCTTCCATGGACAATCCCTTTCAGTACAACATCACATTGGCCTAGTAGAAAATCAAGATTATCTTTAAATCTTTCCTTTAAATTGTTTAATTCAGTTTCATGATATACTAGAAGTTATCCTAAGGGGAGGGAGGGCAGGCAGGCAGGAAATTTCACTGTAGTATGCTCAATTTGAATAGTAAATGTTTTATTCATACCTTATAAACCAGGGTCTGACATACATGTCAGTGTGTGAGAGAGTTCATGAATTGGCATAGATATGGTAACAGGTCAGCCAATGGGGACTGTTTGGTGATCCAGATGGCTTGGAACCTGGGCGTGGCTTAGGTTCACTGTGTGTATATACACACACACACACACACACACACACACATGTGCCTCTGTGTCAGGGGTGAAATCCAGCAAGTTCTGACAGGTTCTGGAGAACCGGCAGCAGAAAATTTGAGTAGTTCATAGAACCGGCCAATACCACCTCTGGCTGGTCCCAGAGTGGGATGGGAATGGAGATTTTATAGTATCCTTCCCCTGCCACACCCATCAAGCCATGCCCACCAAGCCACGCCCACAGAACCGGTAGTAAAAAAAATTGAATTTCATCACTGCTCTGTATTATATAGCTTCTGTGATTATTGATTCTATGCTTCTGGATTCTGAGTTCTGGTTCTAGCTTCTGCTGTATGGTATTGTATATAAAGAAGTTTCTTATATAAATATGTATTCTGCTGAATTCTTTATTTGTGTGCTGGTTGAATTGCTGCAAACTCTAACAATACAGTATATGTAAAAAGCAAAAATAGCATTGAAGAAGATACTTTAAAAGTTCAGAAACATAATCCTGAATGGAGAGATGGATGAATGGATGAAAGGAGTGATAAAAGGTAGAAAGGGAATTGGATACATGGATGTGACTTGAGTCTTAGGCTTTTGTTTTCATATAGTAGATTTAATTTGAAAGAAAAAAAATGTTTTCTAAAGAACCAATTTCAATTCCACATGCCTGCTTACTTATCATAAAGGTCCAAGGAAATAGATGGCATACCAATTACCTTTACCTAGTCCCATTCATCCTTTCCACACTCCAGATTTGTTGGGACCCATGCCAGTAGTGGCCTCTTTGCCTTTTCAATGGAGAGGCTTGCTAGGCGTTTCAGGATTCAGCTCCTATTCAGGCAAGTAAAAAGAAGTCCCTGGCAGGATTCCATATTAATATATAGACATTAGGAAACAGTAACTGCAAGATTTTCTTCTAGACATGATAGCAATATTCCAATATCTCAAGGGCTGCACAAAGAAAAGGGAGTCAAGCTATTCTTCAAAGCACCTGAGGGCAGGACAAGAAGCAATGGGTGGGAACTAATCAAGGAGAGAAGCATCTTAGAACTAAGGAGAAAGTTAGAACAATTAATCAGTGGAACAATTTGCCTCCAGAAGTTGTGAATGCTCCAACACTGGAAGGTTTTAAGAAGATGTTGGATAACCATTTGTCTGAAGTGGTGTAGGGTTTCCTGCCAAAGCAGGGGGTTGGACTAGAAGACCTCCAAGGTCCTTTCCAACTCTGTTATTCTATTCTATTCTATTCTATTCTATTCTATTCTATTCTATTCTATTCTATTCTAGTCTAGTCTAGTCTAGTCTAGTCTAGTCTAGTCTAGTCTAGTCTAGTCTAGTCTAGTCTATCCTATCCTATCCTATCCTATCCTATCCTATCCTATCCTATCCTATCCTATCCTATCCTATCCTATCCTATCCTATCCTATCCTAATGGTTCTTTACTCCATTCAGGTGTAAAGTTTAAATTGCAGAGGTAGAATGTTCCATGTGTTTTGATTCATTTCCACGTGAAAAAAAAAATTGTGACTAATTTTTTTAAAAAATAAATCTTAATAGTTTCTAAAATGGTTTTATTGTCTTCATTTGATCATGCTCATCTAAAATTTTGGAGCATCAAACTCCTAGAAGAGAACAATCTAAATGATAACTGTTGTGACCCACAAATTAGTTTGGATTGCCTGGATTAGGTTAAAAAGTTGTCCAAAACAATGATCCAGCACTTCTAATTCTCCTGTAAAGGAAGAAGGTAAACATGATTTCATCTGCATGAGTTCTCAGTACTTGTTTTGGAGCTCCAGAGGGAAAGATGTTCCTCTTCTCTCTTTATGTAAAGGAGCACAATAGCATATTAACACTCTGCTATATTTATTAAACTCATGCAACCCTTAATATGGGGTGGGCTGTTGGAGTTTCTCAAGGAACCTCTAGCTAAGTTTCTGCCCACCCCACGCCTCCCAGGAGTCCCCACGCAGCCCGTTTTGGATGCAGGTAGATGTAGGGCATGCATGGAGATTCGGGGAGGACAAAAAACGGGCCTACTGGAAGTTTGGGAAGTTCAGAAACAGGCCTGTTTCTGGCCTCCAGAGGGCCTGAGGAGGCCATTTATGCCCTCTCAGTGGCTCGAGGAAAGCCTCCAGAGCCCAGGGATGGCAAACCCCCCCACCACCATGGTGCAGGAGGCCGACTAGGCCACACCCACAGTGGCCATGCCCACCCAGCAGCTGGGCAGAGAACCCCTTGCTAAAATTTTTGAAGCCCACCCCTGCCTTAATATCCTCAATCATTCCAAAATGGACTAAAACCTTTGAACTTCTCCACATCAGAAATGGCATTACTGATCATACACCATGCTGCTCTTGAAGCCTGAGACAAATGAAAAAAAAGAGACCCAATTCTATATTGGTTGCCAGTTTTATAATAAAGTAATGCCATAAATCTCCATAAATGCCATAAATGTTAGAGCCATTTTGTAGTTACCTTAAGTACCATTGAAAGCTCTGATAATTTTTGTGGGAAACACCAGTGAGCCCAATCTTGTTCACAGTTGTTGGGTAATATAAAATATATTTTTATTTTATAAATGTACGAGGCCACCAAACTCTATAATAAATAATCCATGTACGCTTTTATAATTATTAATATGATTTTGTGGTGTTTATGCTTATATGTTTCAGAATGAATATGTTTTGCCAGCTGTTCAGAAAACAACATTTTTTTCTACTAACTCTGTGGACTGAACTCATTAGGGTGCTGCAAATATTTGATGTAGAGATCCAATGCAAAGGTGATGCAATTGACTCTACAAATTGAATTGACTTTTCAAATTGAATAGGAAAGTCAATTTGAATGGTCAGATTGAATTGGATGCCTGCAAATTGATTCGGACAATCTGAATGTTTCTTCACACAGAAGAAAACTGCTTTTTCAGAACTGCTTTGGCAATCTAATTCAGATCCATGTAATTCAAAATTTGATTCAATATCCAAATAGCATCAAATTGACTTTTCAGATTAATTTGAATCAGTCTGCTGGATCAATTTCCTAAATCAAATCTCTGATTTGAATTAGACTAAGTCACACAAACTACTTTTTATGCTGCAGCCTACTCCCTTTGTCTTGGGAACCAGTGTAGTGGAGCGATTAAAGTGTTGAACTGGCCCTGGGGAGACCCAGGTTGTAGCTGCCTCTTAGCTTAGAAAGTTCACTGAGAACCATTTGGAACAATCACTCTCTTTTATCCCAACCTATTTCACAAGGATGTTGTTGTGGGGAAAAATGGGAGGAGGGAGAGCAATGCATATAGTTCATTTATGAAAACTTATGCAAGAAAACATACAATGAATGGTTGAAGGATTGGTTGGAATGGTTGGCTAGTCTAGTGAAAAGAAGGACTAGTGGTGATATCATAGCAGTGTTGCAATATGTGAGGGGCTGCCAAAAAGAAGAGGATGGGGAGGTCAACCTATTTTCCAAAGCACCAAGAAACAATGGATGGAAACTAGTCAAGGAGAGAAGCAACCAAGAACTAAGGAGAAATTTTCTAACGGTGAGAACAATCAACCAGCGGAATGGCTTGCCTTCAGAAGTTGTGGTTGTCCAAACTAACTTTGGCCATGTCGTACAAAGAGAACCTATATAAAATGTTTTATAGGTGGCACCTACCACCAGCGAGGCTAGCCAAAATGTATAAAAATTTATCACCTAAATGCTGGAAATGTGATCAAATACCGGGCACTTATTACCACTTATGGTGGACATGTAGAAAAGCAAAAGAATGTTGGTAAAGGATCCAAAGGTAGTTAGAAGAAATGACAGGACAGGAAATGGAATTCAAACCAGAATTATTTCTATTAAGAATTACAAAACAAGGTTTAAGTCAGGGGTTAACATTGCATAACATAACAGCAGCAAGAATAGTTTATGCCCAACAATGGAAGAGTGAAAACACACCGAAAGAATGGAAAATAATAAAGAAAGTACTTGAATGTGCAGAATGTGATAGACTGACGTTAGAACTGAAAAATAAAGAAAGACAGAATATGAGATTTGGAATAAATTTTATCAATGGTTAGACCTAAGGAATGGAAGCCGGAGCAGATAAGAATATGGAGGTATAGATCGAAACAAGATGCAATGTATGTAATATAGTATGTATTTGTAAATATGTAAAAGAAGTAAAGTATGTGTATAGAATTAGTAAGTAGTAATGCATATTGAAGAGATAAGAAACTTAGGCTATATTTTGTATACATTTATATTTTGTATGGCGGAGATATCGCCAAGACAGTCCACCATGTCCAACTTTTGTTTTAACAATAAAGGTTTTTTTAAAAAAATGAAGCTGTGGGTGTCCCATCACTGGAGGTTCTCAAGAAAAGACTGGACAGACACTTGTCTGAAATGTTTTTCTGTCCAAGAACAGGTCTCCTATTCAAGTAGGGGGTTGGACTAGTTGACCTTCAAGATCCCTTCCAACTCTGTTATTCTGTGACCCATGGTCTAACCCTGCTTAGTTTTGTGTAACAGAAACAGAAAAAGAAGTAATGACTCACTTTGAGACTATGAATAAGTTGGAATCATGAAAGCCTGGGGTGGCCCTTGAGATATACTGTGCTAACTCAGAGTTCAAGAGACCCAGTTTTATTATTTTTAACTTCTCCAGTTGTTTGGTTTCAAGCTTCAGATATTTGTGACTTGCAAACATTTCATCCGTGTATAAATGCAACAGAGCAAAACCTGAGAACACCAGAACTTTTATGAGGAAATAGAATCGTTTCCCAGTTTTGTTCAATATTTTGTGAAAAGTCATTAGGGAAAAATGCTTTTTTTTTTTTTTTTTGGTTTGAAAAACAAAGCTTAGCTTTTCTTTCTATGGCAAATTAAGAAATTGGTCTTTGTTCTATGCTATAAGACCCAAAAGAAAAACCAAAAGAGAAACTTACGAACACAATGCACTTAGTTCTTTGCCTAATGAATGTCAAATTGTTAACCTAATGACCTTCCTCTGGTGATTCTTTGCCTCTTGAAAGGTAAGTCTAATTAGACTTGCTGCAAAATTATTTGGTGGGTACAGTACTGCATGTGTTGGAAAATCCTTTATTCTTTGCTCTGTTTTGTATACAATGCGACCTAATTAATTCAGGGGGAAAAAAACCTAAAACAAATGGATGTCCAGATTTATTCAATCACAGCAGGAAACTCAAGCAAACACCCAGGCAAATGGCAAGTATGAACAGAATTAGTCATGAAGACAAAACTCTTGCTTTAGGCCCTGGTGTACAATCAAACTTCTCTATCTGTTGACAAAGATAATTTCCTGGATTTCTTGGATCAATGACTGTTTCTTTTTCTTTCTTTTTTTTATTTTGTCGAGTACATATTAGAATAGAATAGAATAGAATAGAATAGAATAGAATAGAATAGAATAGAATAGAATAGAATAGAATAGAATAGAATAGAATAGCAGAGTTGGAAGGGACCTTTGGAGGTCTTCTAGTCCAACCCCTTGCCCAGGCAGAAATCCTACACCACTTCAGACAAATGGTTATCCAATATCTTCTTAAAAATTTCCAGTGTTGGAGCATTCACAACTTCTGCAGGCAAGTTGTTCCACTTATTAAGTGTTCTAACTGTCAGGAAATTTCTCCTTAATTCTAAGTCGCTTCTCTCCTTCATTAGTTTCCACCCATTGCTTCTTGTCCTACCCTCAGGTGCTTTGGAGAATATTTGACTCCCTCTTCTTTGTGGCAACCACTGAGTTATTGGAACACTGCTATCATGTCTCCCCTAGTCCTTCTCTTCTCAAACTAGACATATCCAGTTCCTGCAATCGTTCTTCATATATTTTAGACTCCAGTCCCCTATATATATATAAGTATAAGCATGAATTGAATACATAAAATGAATACAATTAAAGGGAAAATTAGGACACGGATGGTAGGCATGCTGGTGCTCTTATGCACATCCCTGACAGTTTTCTTAGGAATGGGGTGAGGTCAACAGTAGACAGTCTTAGGTTAAAGTTTTGGGGGTTTGGAGAAGAAACCACAGAGTCAGGCATTAACAACTCTGTTACTGAAGTCATATTTTCTGCAATTGAGTTTGGAGTGGTTCACTTTAAGTTTGTATCTCTTGTGTGCTCGTGTATTGTTGTGGTTGAAGCTGAAGTAGTCATTGACAGATAAAACATTATGGCAGATGACTTTATGAGCTATGCTTAGGTCATACTGAAGGCAGCGTAGTTTTAAATTTTCTAAATCCAGAATTTCAAGTCTGGTGGTGTAAGGTATTTTGTTGCAAGAAGAGGATTGAAGGACTCTTCTGTGAAATATTTCTGGACGTGTTCAGTTGTATTAATGTCCGATATACAGTACAGGTTCCAGACAGATGAGCTGTATTCAAGAAATGGTCTAGCAAATGTTTTGTATGCTCTAGTTAGTAGTGTAATATTACCAGAGAAGAAGCTACGCAAGATTAAGTTTACAACCCTTTTCTGTTTGAGAGTGTGGTTTTGTTTATCTCAACCTGCTTTTTTTTTTTAAAAAAAAAAATTATCCTAAAAGCTTTGATTAGAATGTTGACATTCTACTGTTTTGTTATTTATATTTCTGCACTTTTATTGGTGTTCAG
Source organism: Masticophis lateralis (assembly GCA_030761175.1). NCBI lineage: Eukaryota > Metazoa > Chordata > Lepidosauria > Squamata > Colubridae > Masticophis > Masticophis lateralis. The sequence continues at coordinate 75,846,579 of JAUDYJ010000006.1, read as the reverse complement.
ATCTACCTAGACTTATGTGAAGAGCTTTAGAAGGGATAGATAGCTCGGTTTAAAATGAACAAAAGGATAGTAGCCCTTAGTTTGCTATTATAATTCCTTTTTCACTTAGTGGGTCTAAAGGACAAGGAAGGATAAACAGCAACAACAATGATAAAACTGTTGCTGCTGAATTATATCAAAAGTGAAACTTAATCTAATTTCTCCATTGAGGGGGAAGAAAATTTCAAGGTTCATTACCAGGGCAGGGAGCTGAAAATATTCAGTAGGTGGTCCCTATGCTCTCCTCTATTTCTTTGGCTATGGTTTGCAGGAACAAAATATTTCTTTCAACTCTTTTCTGTACATTCATTATGCACTTTGGAATCAGCTTCAAGCTAAGATAAGTTTAAACTAAACCTTAAAGTGAAAGCCAATTTAGATATTCGGGTAATTCAGTTCAGCTAATTAACTCAGACCTGCTTTTCAGATCAGCTTACACTCAGACTGAATGCTTATGTTTAGGAAGCAAAAAGATAAAAAAGATAAGTAGGTCAATGTATTTAGGATGGCTCTTTATTTTCTTTAATACCCCTGCTGAATGGGGTGCAGCATGATTACGATTAAATGTAGTTATTCCATTTGGGCTGTAATTGACTGATTGAAGTGATCTGTACTTTGATCCTATCCACTAAGTAATGGATGATCAGAAGTTACCATGTGAAAACACTCAGTGTTTTCCCCAGTTGAAACATGAGAAATTGCTTAAAGATTCTTTGCGGTGAAGCGATAAAAACTATGAACTGGATTCAGCAATTAACTGAATTACCAGCATATCCACCCATCTTTGGACTATATAGTCAAACATAAATTTCATTGAATGCCACTTACAGAACATATGCTCCTATTTTTTTTTTTTTTTTAGAGTTAATGATCTGATGGATAATGTTCAATTTTTTTCAATCACAATGAATTTTCCATGCCAAGAGGGAGGTTCTTTATACTAGCAGAGGGATCTTCTGCTCACCAAATTGTCTGAGAAGCCAACTGAAATTTCTCAAAAGACACTTTTCTAAGAAATCTGCCATTGTGGTGATGGTATGCTGTTTGTCACAGTCTTTTCTTAACGTACTTTTTATTTTTATTTTTATTTATTTTATTTGTCAAGCATATATAAGATAACAGATAAAAATATAGACATAATTTGAATACATGAAAAGGATATGAGTAAAAAGGGACAGTAGGACAGGGATGGTAGACATGTTGGTGCTCTTATACACGCCCCTTACTGACCTCTTAGGAATGGGGTGAGGTCAACAGTAGACAGTCTAAGGTTAAAGTTTTTGGGATTTTGGGATGAAATCACAGTGTCAGGTAGTGCATTCCAGACATTGACCACTTTGTTGCTGAAGTCGTATTTTCTGCAATCGAGTTTGGAGCAGTTTACCTTGAGTTTGTACCTATTGTCTACTCTGTATCTATTGTGGTTGAAGCTGAAGTAGTCATTGACAGGTAGGACATTGTAGCAGATAATTTTGTGTACTACGCTTAGATCAGACTGAAGGAGTAGTTCTAAGTTGTCTACCTCCAAAATTTCAAGTCTGGCATAAGGTAGTTTATTGCGGTTAAAGGAATTGAGGACTTTTCTTGAGAAATATCTCTGAACTCTCTCAATTGTATTAATGTCCGATATGTAGTGCAAGTTCCAGACAGATGAGCTGTATTCGAGAATTGGTCTTGCAAATGTTTTGTATGCTCTAGTTTGTAGTACAATATTACCAGAGAAGAAGCTACACAAGATTAGGTTAACAACTCTTAATGCCTTTTTGGCAATGTTGTAACAGTGGGCTCTGGCACTTAGATCTTTAGAAATGAGTACTCCAAGGTCCTTGACAGAGTGAGGGTTTTAACTTTTGATAAAACCTGTACCCAAAGAAGCAAACTTAAACTAAAATTTCCAGCTTGACAGCCAGTAACCCGTCCAAATACAAACACAGAAAGTTGAAAAGTAGAAGTAGACTGTATCAAACATAGATCATGGAATAATTAAAAAAAAATGAATAGCAAGACAACAAGGCAACTTTCCATTGCATAATCCCAGAAGTATCCCAAAGCTTCTACAACTCAACAGAGATCTAAATCAATTTAAGACATGTAGACTTCAATTCCCAGAATTCCTCAGGCCGCACCTTAAAGTTGCTGAGATGGAGAAACCCTGATTTAGACACCAAGTAAAATAGCTAGAGCAAAGTATCAAAATTGTTCTCTGCACATACTACTGTAAAGATGTAACATGTGTCCAAAATAACGGCTTATATTCTGCATAATCAGGGTTTGGGAGAGACAATTTCGCACTTCAGCTGTTTCTCATTAAGGTAAGAAACAAAATTAGAACTTTTCCAATCAATTTTATTTTGGCTTGCCTTAGTCTAAAACAAAAGCTGTAGTGTTCCAAGGAACTTTTCTGATTTTTCCATGGCTGAGATGAACGACAACCCAAATTAGGGTTGTCTATAGGATTTTTGCCTATATCCAAGAGAGCACATGTGACCTGAAACAAGAGTGTGAGGCAACAATCTTCAGCTACAGTAATGATGGAGAAGTACTGGTCTTCACTGCCTTTATCACTGCAAGGTCTTAAACTGCCTCAGAAGCAGTTTAGCCCATGTTTGGCTGTGTTCATCCTTTGTTAAGCATTAATGATGCTATAGATGTCTCTTTTTTTTTTCATTTCCCCTCCCTCAACTCCTCTGTTGATGAAGTTCCCAATAGAGGACAGTCTTCATGGGCATGATATGATCCAAGGACTCAGCCATTTCCTTATTCTAAGCAGCAACCAAAGCTTCAGATGGACTGTGGAGCTCACCAACAGGGACAACACTCAACTCTCTTTGAAGCCACCCTGAATACATCAGTCACCAGGGTTGGACCAATATTTTTTCATTTATTTACAACATTTATATGCCCCCTATCTTTTAGCTAACTCTGGGTTCTCTAGGCTCCCTGCTGTGGAACGGGGTTAGAGAAACCCATAGAAATCAAGGATGATCTGAGGATGATAAGGAGGACAATAAAAGCTCCTCACTAGATTTAGCATTTTTCAACATTCTCATAGACGTTATGACCTCCTTTTCATCATTTCTTTTTCTTTGCCACTGACATTTAGAGTATTCTTTTCAATTGCACTCCTTGGTATATCGGTATCATTTCATACCTACTTCTAAAATGGCCTTTCCCAGATCCTTTCACTTCAGTGAAATAATTAGATTGTGAAAGTATGAAATTTGGGATCTACCTTCTTAGACATCTGGATCTAGAGTGTTTCTGGATCCAATGCAGGGGTGAAATCCAGCAGGTTCTGACAGGTTCTGGAGAACCAGTAGCGGAAATTTTGAGCAGTTTGGAGAACTGGCAGCAGAAATTTTAAGTAGTTCAGAGAACCAGCAAATACCACCTCTAGCTGGCCCGAGAGTGGGTGGGAATGGGGATTTTGCAGTATCCTTCCCCTGGAGTGGGGTGGGAATGGAAATTTTGCAATATTCTTCCCCTGCCACGCCCACCAAGCCACACCCACAGTACTTGTAGTAAAAAAAAATTGGATTTCACTACTGATCCAATGAGTTTTTCTGGATCCAGTGAGAGTACAGCTAAAAGGAGAAAAGTGACCTAGATGAAAGACCCATTCCCAGATATGTTTTGACCAATATTTAAGCTACCAGTGGCTCATCTTGACCCTAATTTGGGCTTTTCTTCTGATTATATCATGTTTTCCCTTGTATATGTCAAAAGTCTACTAACTTGTTATGTTATGAACCTAGCAAAACATTTGGGAAAAAAGCATTGTTACTTTTAATTTAATGCTCAGATGAATCCATGTAGTAAAAAAAAAAAAAAAAAACTTCTAAAGACATGGTATGATGGTGTTACACTACTTACCTCAGAAGATAATGGGATTGCATGAGTACAAATCAGTGAAAGAATGCTACAATTATTTTTAAGGCTGAGCTTTTCCCTTGTTAATTTTTTTTAAATCGCTAAAATGATCACCAGATCTATCCAGGTACAGGTAGTCCTTGACTTACAATACTTCGTTTAGTGACAATTCAAGGCTATAACAGCATTAGAAAAAATGACTTCTGACCGTTTTTAACAGTTATGACCTTTGCAGCTTCTCCATGGTCATGTGATCAAAATTCAAAAGCTTGGCAACGTATGTATGACCATTGCTGTGTCCCAAAAGATCATGGGATGCCTTTTTGCAACCTTTTGACAAGCAAAGTCAATGGGGAAACCAGATCGACTTACTAACCGGGTTACTAACTTACCAACTGCAGTGATTCACTTAACAACGGAGGCAAGAAAGGTTGTAAAATGGGGCAAAACCCACTTAATAAACATCTCACTTAAACAACAGAAATTTTGCGGTCGTAAGTCAAGGACTCCTTATAGTTTGAGGGTGGGAAAAGCAAAAGGATGACGTATCACAAAAATGAATAAATTTACCTGCCTGATTATGCAGGTAATTTTCTAAACCAGAAGTTGAAACCTGGTTTTCTGGTATTGCTAATAATCAATAGTATTAAGGGATACCTATGGCACTAAAAGATGAATCCAGAAATTCATAAACTGTAGGGTTATTACGAGTTGCAGGATTCCCAAGTGGGGACAACTGGATTTATCTATGACTGCTCCAGATGAGCAATTGTTTAGGGAGTTTAACATGTGTAGGACCTGCCATTGATCTGCATTTGACCTGCCCACTGAGCTGCATTTCTCTTCTGAAAAATCTCAATCGACTGACTTGCATGTAACAGAATTTTGCATTTGGACTCAGCCGGGCTTGTTATCACGTTCACTACACCTTTCATTTCAATTTTCCTCTTACCCCACTGCTTATCTCCCTTTAACGTTTGCTCCTTATCTCTGAATCTGAAATATTATTAATAGACCTGCAAGCAGAAGCTAAGATGAATAAATGAATTCAAATTTATAAATAAAGCCTAAAATTAGATTGAACAACGTTGGCAAATATGTAAATTGCTCCCTTAATACTGTTGGAGGAAATATCCTTCTGGGCCCAGTTCCAAGTGGGGAGAAAGACCCTGGAAACATGGTGGCTGCCTGGAAAGATGGTTTTGATGGTGGACAGGATCACATGCCTTGAAGATCTTGGGTGAAGGAAAAAAAGGGAAGAGATGCTGAGAGTGCCTGGGTTTTATGCCGTCTCTGGACTTTCGAATTTGAGGTTGTATTCAGCAGGGGTGAAATCCAAGAGGTTCTGACAGGTTCTGGAGAACCAACAGCAGAAATTTTGTGTAGTTCAGAGAACTGGCAAATACCACATCTGGCTGGCCCCAGGAGTGGGGAGGGAATGGGGATTTTGCAGTATCCTTCTCCTGGAATGGGGTGGTAATGGAGATTTTGCAGTATCCTTCCCCTGCCACGCCCACCAAGCCACGCCCACAGAACCGGTAGTAAAAAAAAATTGGATTTCACTACTGATTGTCAGACTCCCATGGGGCCGTGTAGGGGTAATTTTGTAGCTTGTCTTTTTGAGTCCCAGGCTTAGTTGACTCTTGCTGGGTGATGATGTAATGAAAGGACTTTGGGCAATTCCTACTATGGCTCTGCCTGAAGGAAGTAGATCTTTGCTATGTAAAATAGACTGGCCCAGGCCTTAATGGCCCATTGACAAAGGTGGGGGGCTGAGTTTCTTCCTCCGTCTTAGGGGAAATATTTTGTCCTTTTAATATTTCCTAAAATATTTCATTTTTCTAGGGGAGGGGTGGGTGCTAACTTCCTACAATAGTTACATGCTGCTGTTCTTTTTGTCAATATACTACATGCTTTGCCATCTCATGAGGTTTAAGATTCATGTCTGTAGAGATTCTCAGTCATCCAGGTCATGGCTGTCCCAAAGGTGCTTTTTTTCAGGAGACAACTGAACTTTCTTGTTTTTTTTTCTTTTGAAGACATCCTCAGCTCTGACAGGATAGTGGGGAATGGAAGGATTTATATTCCTTGCAGACAGCTGGTCATTTGCATCATTTCAGAGGGTCGTTGAAGCACTTGGAGGTTTATCTGTGTCCTCAGGGTCACCCAAGTAGATATCCTGGTTCCTTAAGATTCATTCTTCATGCCAGAATATTTCTCAAATTCAAGCATCTGAATTTTGTGAGCATGGTATAGAAGATAAGCAGCAATAACTATCTATAAGTTGTTTGCTGTGAGCTCACTTACCTCCTTATACAATATTGAGACTAAGGAACCTTCTTTGGGAAATGTGTTAAAATTTAGAATTTCAAACCCAGTTCAGTTTCCAACAGAGCGTAGACACCAATTAAGCACCAGCCCTCACCAGACGATTCTTTCACTTTGTTGTCACTAAACCTCAAAGATCTTCCTATCAGAATAAAAAAAAAAAATTCTTTTAAAATCTAGCAGTAGGGAGCCAAGGAGCTAATCAGCTTTGTCTCGCTACTAGCTGTGACTATCATCTGTGTGAATTAAAATGGAAACATTTAAAAGAATCTTGCAAGTTAAAGAGGCATAGCCCAAGTTGTGTAAAGAGCAATTTGGGATCACAAAAGAAAAGAAGGCACAAAAATGTCAAGGAAATTTGTAATTTAAATCTTTCTTTTCTATTTGTTTGAACTACTCTTTGATTACCCATCCTTCCGCTCCATCTGTCTGATGGGCCATCTTCATAACTTGAATAGGCTTCAGGGTTTCTTCCACTTTTTTAATAAGTGCCATCAATATCAGGGATGGCATAACTTCAGAGAAACACAGAATCTAACTTATTTGGAAGATACCGCATGCTTTATTCCAAATGCTGTAAAACATATGTCAATAGGTTTGCTCAGTCTTAGAATATTATGCAATTATTACCAAAAGACAATGCATCATTATTCTGACTTCATGAAAATCTAAATTTGACATAATTCAAATACCCTTAAATGACATTACTCCATTTTTGTAATAAAAAAACGCAAGATTATTCTTTATGCCACATTCAATATACAGAATAAGCATTCAACTTAGAAGCATTAGATTGAAGATGGCAGTTCTGTCAATCTATGGCAAAGATGAAATAAAAGTTATCAATGATGGATAGATGGCAAGAAAATCACAAAACAACAAGGCAAAACAAAGTTGAAGCTTAGTTTGTTTGTTTGTTTGTTTGTTTATTTATTTATTTAGACTTATATACCGCCCTTCTCCTTGCGGACTCAGGGCGGTGAACAGCCAAATAAAAACCCAGTACACAAAAGTTAAAATATTATAAAAACAAATATAAATTTAGCTGAGAATTAAAACAGATTAATATTAAAATGAATATCAAACTCTAAAAAACTCTAAAAAATTTAGCAGGGATCAGGTTAAGCCGGCGAGCTGAAAAAGATATGTTTTCAAGCCTGACGAAAAGTCCGGAGGTCGGAGATTGTTCTCAGCTCTGGAGGAAGATCGTTCCAGAGGGTGGGAGCTGCCACAGAGAAGGCTCTCCCCCTGGGGGTCGCCAGCCTGCATTGTCTGGCTGACGGCACCCTGAGGAGGCCCTCTCTGTGGGAGCGAACCGGCCGGTGGGAGGCAATTGGTGGCAGAAGGCGGTCCCGTAAGTACCCTGGTCCTAAGCCATGGAGCGCTTTAAAGGTGATTACCAACACCCCTAGACACTTCTAGTTGTTACGGGTGTCAAACTTGATCACGTCATGTGACAAATCACAATGTATTGTGACTTTTTTGTCTTTGCAGAGCTAGGGTAGGAGTGGTCTGTGCATGACGCATTTGGCCCATGGGCCACCAATTTGACAGCGCTGACCTAGGGTCACTTCAGTTCTCAGAGTGGCTATCTTATAAAGAACACTCTTGGACCTGCTAGGATTAGATTGATTCAAGACTTGGGTAATTACCAGAGGATTTAGGATCTAAGAGGTTAGTGATCCAGCCAGTTAGGTACATGGAAACATCTACAAAGAGGAAAAATCAAAGGGCAAACTGAGTCAGCCATGTTCTAGTCCATCATCAGCCATGAAGGCTCACTGGATAACTTTGTACCAATCATTTTAACGATGTCACCTGATTAAGTGTTAGACTAGCAGAAAGGTGATTCTAGTTCACTGGCTTCTCAGTGAACAACTATAAATTAGCAGCTTTTCTCTCAAACCCACCTATTTCATGTTCATCTATGCCAATTAGAAACCAGAAAGAACCCAGTACCATTTTTAACACGTTTTATTATAAGGACTCACTGGAGAAGAGCCTAATGCTGGGAACAATTGAGGGCAAAAGAAGAATGGGATGGCAGAGAATGAGGTGGCTGGATGGAGTCATTGAAGCAGTCAGTGTGAGTTTAAATGGTATCCGGGGGATTGTAGAGGACAGGAAGGCCTGAGGAAAGTTGTCCATGGGGTCGCAATGGGTCAGACATGACTTTGCAACTAACAACAACATTACAAGGCATAAGCTTTTGCAGGCTGCAGCTTCGTTCATTGGATGCACGTGATGGGTTATACTAGGATATATTAGGATTTAAATACATTGACATAAGGCAGTGGTAGCAAATGATGGCTTTATGTGAGACAGAGTACCTCATCAATTAACAATTGCAAACTTAAAAAAAAAACCTATCCTGTTTGTTCAGCCCTACTGAGACAACCTAAACATTTTGATGTCACTGTTGTGGTCCGCCAGCGGGCTGTGGAGCTGGCAGTGGAGTCAGACAATGAGGAGGTTGGAAAGGAACATGGGCCAGTCCTGGAGTCTGGAGAAGGTTTGGACGAGAGCTCTGCGTCAGAGGCAGAGAGGGGGCCACGACCATCTGGGAGTTATGTGCTGTCTCCAGAGCCTCCAGAATCAGACATCAGCGAGGCAGAGGAACAGGGGGAGCCTGTTTCCAGTGCGCACATGCGCAGAGCTGCCAGAAGGTAAGAACAGTTAAAACAAAAGGGATGACTCGGGAGTAGGGCTTGGAGATGATTGTCCCCTCCCATAAGACATAAAGGAGGAGTAAAGGCACATGAGCCTTTGCAGGAAGCAACGTTGTTCATTCTAGTTGGTTTAAACTCTGAAGCTCCGTTTTGACTCTATGCTCCATGAGGCCTTGTGAAGCTAATTTCCAATTAGGTCTTTGGCAGCGTGTCAAGGAAGATAAAGGTGGGTGCTTATCAGCTTTATCCCAAAGGATTGTGGCAAACTTTTGTCGGACTCTTTACCAACTCTTTGTGACTCATTATGGGCTGTGAATGAACAATAATAGCCATTGAAATAAAAAGAGGATTTTGGGGATTACTCATGTGCTTTTTACTGTCTCAGGAAGCCTAGGTCAGAACAGTCACTTGTGCAGGAAGAGTTTCTTTGTTCTGGAATTCTTAGAATGGACAGATGGGAGGGCATTATCCCATGGAAGGAAGTGATAATCTGCAGCCTGGACTCAACCTACCTTGCATGCTGCTTCCAAAGAGGGTCAGTCTTGAAAGGAGTTTCTGAAGTTTGACTTGAATCAAGTTACATCAGCATAAGAAGGAACTGCATCCAGTGTCTTAGATTTCTGCATTGACTGGTGTAAAGTCATTCAGTTATCTTCCAAGACTGAGGGTGAACATACGTTTACTTGAAGAAACATCTCATCCCACTGGGATTGGGCCACCCTATCTTTGCTGACAGACGAGACATGCGGCAGGCCTCATCAGCCAAGGAATTTTGGCTGGCAGGACCAGGAGAAGAGCCTATACCAGGGATGTCAAACTCAAGGCCTGGGGGCCAAATCCAGCCCATGGGTTGCTTAGATGTGGCCTGCAGGGCCTCCCTGGGAACAACAAAAGACTTGCCCACGGTGCATCTGCCGGCAAAAACGGAGCTTATGCGGCTCTCCCGAGCTCCATTTTCACTGGCAGAAGGTTGCAAGAAGCTGTCGCAGCCAAAAATAGAGCTCAGGAGCCTATTTTCACTGGCAGAGTGCTTGGGCCACCACAGGCACCCCCCAACATGAGTGACATCATGCTGGCCATACCCACCCAGCCCCCCAAGGTCAAACACAACCCTCCCCATCTTTAACTTATAGCTGATCGTTTGTATTTTTATAGTACTTTATTATTATATACTGTACATGTTTCTGTTTTGCTTTATTCTTTTTAACATTGCTAGCTGCCCAGAGTCACCTCATGGAGAGATAGGTGACAAACAAATTTAATAAATAAATAAAATATATAAATAAAATAATCTTAAATCCTCCCAGTACCAGTCTGGTACCTTAGCACCTACACTTCATGGACACATAATCAGGCTGAGTTGTAGGTTGATTTACAAGAGATCATAAATCCAATGTTGGGATTCAGCCAGTTCACACACTTCAGGAGAACCAGTTGTTAACTTTCTGAGCAGTTTGGCAAACTGTTTGTTGGAAGAAATCAGAAATCATTAGGGCAGAGAACTGGTTGTTAAATTACTTGAATTCCCACCACTGCATAAATCCCAATAAAATAAGTTTTGATCTTCAAAACTTGAGAAAACTTGAGAAAATTCTGTTGTCACTTCATAATATTCTTATGTACACCAAAATTGTTTCTAATAAAACAGCAGCAATAAATTTAGCAACCCCCCAATTAATCTGAAATTATGAACCTTTCATTCAAATAGCCTAAGAGCATGTTTTGGAGTGGTATTTATACAAGACAATAATTATAGCTTTTTTAGCACAGTCTGCTATAGTTTCACTTTTCCACAATCTTTCAGTGCAGCTCAAACATGTAATCAAAATAGGCTTCGTACTGTGCTTTTCACCACATGTAGCATTTTTAATCACTACTCTGATCACATTTCTTTTTTCGTTCATGATACAATAAATTACAGTGAAATTGATGCAGCGAATCATTTTAGCAAATACCTCCCATATATCTGAAGAGATTTTTAGTTCCAACCAATTTTGTAGATGACAATTTGGTAAATTTCTATTCCCATATTTTGCATAACCCTCACCAGTCTAAATGTTAGAACTGAGAATTGCATACAGGAAATTTTGCTTTTTGAAACAAAAATGGAGGACCTAGATCAAAATCTTGCCTTATTGTCCAAAAGGGAGGAAAATCACAACTATTTTAGATTTACAAACTCCAACTTGTATTTTTATTTAAAATGGCAGAGGTTTGGATAAGATGTTTCTTATCTGTTAGGCATTTAATTTTTCAAAGTATATTATTCTTGGTTTAAATATATATTTTTGTTGATAATGGCATTGTTTTGTTTGTACCGATTCATGTGTATGGGCAAGTAAATATGTGTAAACACCACCTAACTGCACAGCTGCATTCTGTGCCATCTGCGCTTCCAGATACTCTTCAAGGGTAGCCCCATATAGAGTGCATTGCAATAGTCCAGGTATGACATGATCAAGGCTTGATTGACTGTGTGCAAGGACTCCCCTTCCAGGCAAAGGCTCTCCTAGCCATGACTGCCACCTACTATTCAAACAGGAATCAACTCCCAAGTAGCATACCTGTTCTGACCTAGGCTTCCTGAGTCATTAAAACATATGAGCAGTTCCCAAAACCTCTTTTATTGCAACAGCTGTGAATTCTGTTCACTCATAGATGAGTCCCAATTAGTTATAAAGAGTCATTCTAGAGAAGTCCTTCGGGATAATCAGCCACCTGTATCTCCCTTGACATGCTGCCAAAGACCTAATTGGCAAAGCCACACGGAGTCTAGAATCAGGCTTTAAGCTAAACTGAATGAACAAAAGTTGCTTCCTGCAAAGGCCCACATGCCTTTGCTCCTTAAGTCTTATGGGAGGGCCCAATCATCTCCCTACTCCCAAATTGTTCCTTTTGTTTTATCTGTTCTTGCCTTCTGGCAGCTCTGTGCATGTGCGCACTGGGAACAGGCTCCCCCTGTTCTTCGGCCTCACTGAGGTCCGACTCTGGAGGCTCTGGAGGCAGCACGTATCTCCCAGATGGCCCTTTCTCTGCCTCTGATACAGAGCCCTCGTCTGAGCCTTCCCCAGACTCCAGGAGTGGCTCATGGTCCTCCCCAGCATCCTCACTGTCCGACTCTGCTGCCAGATACACAGGCTGCTGGTGGACCACAACAATACCGGGTCGTTGTGGGGCCGTCCAACCCCATCCAGAACTAAAGATGTAAAGTCTTGGATCCCAAAGCTGATGCTCCCAAAGTTACTCGGTCTACCAGGGTTCAGCCCATTCAGACACTAATAGCCTCTGGGCACTGTAAAAGGCAACAACAGCATCATTTGCATCACCAGCGATGGAGATATAATATTGAGTAGCACCAGTTTACTGAGGGTACCTCATCCTCTGATGGCAGATGATCTTGCACAGATACTTAATGTAGACTTTAAAAAGGAATGAAGAGTACTGAGCCCCGAGGCACATCACAAATGAGCAGCCATGGACTCACTTGCTATCAGTACCAATTGAAACTGAAAAAAAGAGGCAAATCAGTGCAAAACTGCACAGTCCAAAATTTGCAGCCAGCCCAAAAGGATACCATGTTCAATATAACCAAAGGCCACTGGGCAGCCAAGGAAAGCAACGATGGATACACTACCCCTATCTCACTCTCCATAGATCAGGGGTGTCAAACTCAAGGCCCAGGAGCCTGATCTGGCTAATGGGGTGCTTAGATCTGGCCTGCAAGGCCACCCTGGAAACAGTGAAGGACTGGCCCGTGGTCTCTCTGGCACTGAAAATGGGCTGTGTGTGGCTCTTCCAAACTCTGTTTTCATTGGCAGAGCATTGCAGCAGGCAAAAATGGAGCAGCCAAAAATGGAGCTCAAGAGCTTGTTTTCGCTGGTAGAGTGCTTGGGCCATTACAAGCACCCCTGAGACAAGTGATATTGAGCTGGCCATGCCCCCTGGCCACCCGCCCACCACCACCCTCCCAAGGTCAAACAAAACCCTGATGTGGCCTTCAATGAAATCAAGTTTGACACCCCTGCCAGAGATGAATGCTTTCTCCTTTGGACATATGATATTATTTTCTTATTCTTATTTTTCTTACTGCTTTTAATGTTGTATACCATCCAGATCCTTCATGGTATTGGGTGCCATTCTAAATTTGCTGAATGAATGACAGTAAAATAAAATAATAAATAAAGTAAAGTAGAAAAGAAAATAGAAAAGAAAACATTTTTATTGGTGAGTCAATTTAAAGTACATATCAAATTCCCTGATTCTTTTTTTCCTCCCTATGTTAGGATTGCCAGAATTGATTTGCAGCAATGCAACAATGAAATGGGATATACCACCTCAATTTCGCCTAGCTTCCTGTATTCTGTGGCTATAGAATTGTTGTCTTTATGAATTCATGTAACAGTTATCTTGATCTGCACTACTCATGTTAATATTCAGATTCAGAAATTGGTTATGATCAGATTTTTCATTCCTCCGCATGCAGTTCCTAGCATTATCAAAATGAAAAAAAAAATGCACATTCTAAAGAAACTTTCCTATTTAAATATATAGTGAAATGCATATTTAAACATATAATTTCAAATGGTTTTCTAAAATGATAAATTCCTTCTGAAATGCTATTGAACTGTGGAGGGAAAGAAGACACAAAAGTAACACGAGCTTTTTAAAAAAGGACATATTTCTCTATCACTATTTTAAAGGTATTTTTAAAAATAGCTTCCATTTGCAGTACTGCAAATATTTCTACTCTCACCCTATTTTATTTTAGTTCTAATTTCTATGCCTTTGTGTAAAGAGAGAGTTATTCCTTATTCTTTTCCAACAGTGAAGCCAGTTACCTTGAGATAAACTTCATAAATTGTTTAGGAAGTGACTATAACCAGTCCATGAAAGGAAGAATAACCAAGAAAGTCAGGCATACATATCATACACACAAATAACGAGAATCTACACCTATTTACAGCTATTCAAACACCCTCTGCCATGATTCTCCCCAACTTCTGCTGTTGACATACTATTGTCCTTAACCCTAGAGCAGGGGTGGGATTTTTCCGGTTCGGACTGATTCAGACGTACTGTAGTTCCGACGATCAGCTGAGAGTGAACCAGTTTGCGCCGACGATCATCCAAGCTCACTCCTCCGCCCATGCGTGATACCTACCTTTACTTCCTTTGTTTGAAATCCAGTTGATCGGCGCGGCAGCATGGATTGCCATGCCTCAGCTGTTTTATTTACCAAAGCTGCAGTAGAAAGTGCTGTTTTCAAATATATCCCCTGCATGCGGATTGGCCACGAAGTGCCCGTGAAGTGCCCGAGAAGCGAACCAGTTGTTACACTGGTTGAATCCCACCACTGCCCTGGAGGCCTTCAGAAAGACAATGAAAATCTGGCATTTTCTTCAGACATTTGGGTCCAGATGATTTAGAATTCCAACTTGGAAGGGTGTAAAACATTTTTGGATATCCCATTGCCCATGAATTGTTTATATCAATTTTAAATTGGTATTCTTTCTTTTGTTTTTGACAATGGTGTTGATCAGTTTATTCTCTGTCACACATTTTCAGGCTGGATGGCCACACCAATGCTTTCCATCAATCGACTAACATGAAGCGGGAATTCGTCCATGTATTCTCTCTAGATCCGTTCTAATTGCATAACTAAAAAAGCACACAGTTATTTCAAGCCCTGAGGGGTGGTCTTTTTTTTTTAGTAGATAATGAAAAGGAATGTAATAGATTCTCTTTGGAAGAAAAGACATACAGGTGTCAGAAACTGATATGAAACAATGGCTACACTGGACTCTTTTAATGCAGGCAGCTGGCAGTAGCAGTTTAGTCAAATTAATAGCAGAATATGATGGTTCCCAGTCATGATAATAAAAGGCTGAAATCTCCTGAATCATAACCAGATGTAAGGGCCTGCCTTTCAGAGCCAATGCTGCAAAAAAGCATTGTGCTCTTAGAATCATGTAAGGGGCAAGGAGGCTTATAATTGAGCACGTTGGGGTTTTTTTTTTCTTGGGGATTCACTTTGTGGTGTTTTTAAGGCACGTTTGTAAAAAAATGAATGTAGTTTAAAGAAGCCCATGGGAATGTTTGAAAGAATGGAACGTTTTTTCCTTAGTAAATATAAAACACACTACAATCAAGTCTATCCAGCTGGTTGAGACTCAGAAACAAACAAACATATACATATCTATCATGTTGTTCTCTTACAGAATAAGCACATAATGCCAAATGCAGGAGAAGAGAGGAGGGGGGGAGACAGGAGGGGAGGGGAGGGGAGGGCAGGGCAGGGGAGAGGGGAGGGCAGGGGAGAGGAGGGGAAGAAGGGTGAGGAGGGAAAGGGAGAGTAGAGGAGAGGAGGGGGAGGGGAGAGGAGCAGGGGAGGGGAGGGGAAAGGACAGGGCAGAGAAGAGGAGGACAGAGGGGAGGGGAGGAGAGGGTGGAGGGTAATGTGCTTGCACACATTGTTCAAAATACATCAATTTGAAGCTCAGCTGCCGCAGTAAGTAGAACAGCGGAGGTGCGGAAATCAGCTGTGCTGCGTGAATCAGCTGAGCCAGAAAGAAGGAAATATAGGACAGGATAGGGCTGAGGTGGGTGGGTGGTGCCAGCTGATTGTTGGAACTACTGGTTTGCCCAAACCAGTCCAAACTGGCAGCAGCCTATTAACATCCTTTGTATTTCTAGATGCTTGATCCTGACATCTAATTTGTTCTTTGATTTGGATTTATTTTCTATGCCTTATTTCAAGCCTGCCTTTTGAAAATAAATAACGAAGAAATCACATAATTACCTTCCAATTATCCAAACCAGCTAAGTTGAGAAGTAATAAGACGCAGTTATTAAGCCCTTCTAGATAATATGCTGTATATAACAATGTCACTTGCCATGCTCAAATGTTTGGATTGCCTTTTTTTTACTATTGATTTCAAATATTCACTTATTAAGAAAACATAAATAAGTTGCTGGATCCAGCTGAGAACTGGGTTATGTTCTGCAGCACTGGTCTCCACAGAGAAGTCATAACTTTCAAATCTGACTGGGAGTTAATGGAGCTAAGAGCAGTATTAATTCCCTCTGGGTCTTGTCTCTGTTTGCTGCTGCACAGTCACATCAAATTCTGGCCATTAGCAACAGGGTTTTAACAATGTGGAACAAAGAGGTTCTCTTTTCTCAAGTCCCACATCACCACTGTGAAAATGTGTATTAATGTAGTCCAATGTCAGACAGCTTTTAGAAAAAGCTTCAAGGCATCAACTAACCCCCTATTGGGATAAAACTTTTCCATCAAAGGGTGGAGGGAGGGGAGAACGTTTTCTGTTTTAGGAAAACAAACATATTCTAAGGGCAATGAACTTTAGAGAAGGAGAAGCGGCAATGAAGTGAAAATGGAAGCCACTGATGGGACTGAATAAGATCCCTGGTGTAGTTTTTTCCGAGGAAGCAGATTTAGACTTATTCAAGGCCAAAGAACTTAGATTGCTTCAAACCCATTTGTGAGCTCTCCAAACTTTTAAAGAAATGATAGATGCCCATGTGACAAGCCAAAGAAAATATGTAATATCTTGGCAGTTTCAATTTGATTATGGAATTTTGACACTATTAAAGGAATAGAATTGAGAAGTACCATGTTTTCACGAAATTAAGACCTCCCCCCCAGAATAAGAACCCCCCCGAAAATAAACCTCCCCCCCAAAAGAAACCCTTCTCCTAAAATAAGCCATTCCATAAAAATAATCTCTCCCTTAAAATATTTAAATGATGCACAGCCAGTCCGTGCCATTTCCTCTGGTTAGGGTTAGGGAGACAGAGCTGGAAATCAGGTAAGATGGCAAGAGGAGCCCCGTCTCGCTCCATATGCCCCAAAATAATAAGACCTCCCCAAAAATAAGGCCAAGTGCTTATTTCAGGGTTCAAAAAAAAATAGGGTCTTGTTTTTGGGGAAACACAATAAGCCTACTTGTCTATATAAATATAAATGCAGACCAGATCATGTTACTTCAAGAACTCAATATCTAAGGTTTTGGATACATAGATTTTGTTTGTTTGTTTGTTTGTTTTTTGTAAGAAATAAAAATATGCAAATTTGGGATTAAAGAGGAATTTGAAAAGAACTGGGTAATTGGCTCAAATCTAGCCTTCTATCCATTTACTAACAAATAAGTGTTGGATATTTGAAAACATTTCTAAATTCTAATGTAAACATCCAAACTAAATTAATAGACAGATAAATATAGAAATGTAGCTCAAAATAGATTCTGTATATTTTAAAATGGAAACAAAAAAAGAGATTGCTATATTTTCCAGTCAGGGAAATACGGAAAAATAGTAATCACTTTCACTTAGAATTAATGATTGCTTGTCTTACTATAATGCATTTTTTTAAAAATTCAAATATGAATAAAATGCCCAGGATGGAAGTGAAAAAAATGTCTTTACTATCAAATATACCTATAATATTCTATTACCAACAAGATTAAAGTGTAAACTGTATATATTGTTTTTCTTTGCTAAATTTAAAACACAGAAGAAAATTAAATATGCTTCAAACCAAACAACTATTTTTTTTTAACCCTTAAGGATCAGATTAATTGGATACTGGTAGTATGATGGGATGCTGGAACAACTTAAAGGACTTGTCATGCAGTGGTGGGTTGCCCCTGGTTCAGACCGGTTAGCAAGAACTGGTAGTAAAACCGGCGGGAGGCTCCGCCCACCACGCCTGATGTCATCATAGGCAATCTGTACATGTGGATTGAGTGCCACGATCCCTTTGCGAACTGGTAGTAAAGGTAAGTAGAACCCACCCCTGTTGCCATGGAATAGTGCTGAGTATCAGAAAAACAAAACCAGGAGCCCAATTTGAAATTAATCTGTAATCAGAAATCTGGATCTTGGAAGCCAGACCAGGATACAGACTGAGATCTGTACAGACCAGGATACAGACCGAGATCTGTACAGACCAGGATACAGACCGAGGTGGATAGGAATTTCCTTGAGAAAACCCAGATGAAACATGATTGAATTGTTATTTTTATTAGGCTGCGATTGACTTTTTTTAAAGGGGCCTGGCAGGAGAAAGAATTAACCTAAGGAGATCTAGGAAAGAAATCAGTTTATTTTCTATCAGATATCTGCTGATTTATATGTGCCTCTTTTCTACTCTTCCCTATAGTGCAAGAGGTCAACACATTGAACAGGGTCAGGGTATTTCTTTTTTTATTCTTTTTTTATTTTTTTTAACCCTTACTTATATTTCTTTTCTAACCAGGAATAAAATTGATTCCATATCTTAAAGTATTCTGAGTCTTCTCTTTCTTTTATCATCATAGTTAATCTGTTCATTTCTGCAAAATCTAAAATTTTTTAAATTACTTCTCCCTCCCTCTCTTTCCAGTTTTGTGCATAAACAATCCTGCTGTTATTACATGTATAATCAAATATATATTATCTTTACTAATTTTCTCCGGTAAGATATCCAGTAGGAACAGCTCTGGTTTTAAGTCCATACACTGTTGTATCATCTCCTAGGGCAGGGGTATTTCTATGGAATTATAAAATGGTGAAGATAGTAGCTGCAATCATGCTACTCAAGCCTCTCTCTCTCTCTCTCTTTTTTAGGTGTGCGACAATATCTGTACAAGAGAACCTGGGTTTTGTGTGAACAGCCACAGCTGTCATTTTGACCTTTTGCATCTTTTCTCTCAAAAAGTCCTGTATAGGAGTCATAGAACATAGAAACTGTTGGATAGCAAATTGGCTAATGAGCATAATCGATGACTATATTTCTATACCAGGTAGTCTTCAGCCTTCGTTATCCCCTTAACCTTATTTGGATAAATTACAAGTTGAATTTTACACTTGTTGCAGTTAAATGTGTACTCAGAAGTTGAGTGATATATCCTAATATTTTGGGGGGGGGGGGGGGGCGGGGACACCTCAGACCAGGGATGGGATTCAAATAATTTAACAACCTGTTCTCTGCCCTAATGACGGGCTGGGTGGGCGTGGCCATGGTGGGCGTGGCCAGGGGGTATGATAGGAAGTATTCCACCTTTTGCACCCCCCTGGGAGCAAAAATGGGCCACAGGGGGGAACACACCGCCCCCTCATGCCCTGTTTTAGGCCTAGGATGCCTCCCTGCACTTATCAGAGAGCCAAAATGGGGCACATGGGAACTCCTGGAAGGAGCAGGAAGGGGCTAGCCAGCAATTTAACTACCGGTTTGGGTTTCACCCAAACCAGCCCGAACTGGCTAAATCCCACCACTGCCTCAGACTCTGCACTTGAACAATCATTTATAAGGTAATGTCAGTTAAATAACTAAGAAAGATTGTCTCCAGCTAGATTTGAACCTAAACCTGAACTTCCCCACAGATTATAGAGAAAACCTTTTTTTTTTTTTTTTTTTTTTTTTTGAAGGGCCAAAGCAAACCAACAGTTAGCTTTAATTTCTAGACAGGATTAAACAAAATGCCAGAGAAAGGTTATACACATTTGTTTTGTTTATTCTAAATTAGCTTAAGCCAGCTATAACTTTACCCTGATCATCAATAGCAGCTCTTATAGCATTAAAAACGAATGAAACTATATAGCATTGTTATTTAATATTGTTGTCCCAAAATGGTTGCAGACTATGGTCCTTTTTGCGCCACACTTGCCTTATTCTTACAGAAAAGCTATCAATTAGGAGCTTTTTAATAGGTTGAGCTAGATCCGTGATGGCTAATTTATGACATGCATGCCACAGGTGCCACGTGGAGCCATATCGGTGGGCATGTGAGTGTTGCTTTAGTTCAGCTCCAGCGTGCATGTGTGCGCCGGCCAGCAGATTTTCAGGCCTTCCAGGCCCACCAAAGTCGGCAAATGGGTTGTTTCCGGCCTCCAGGGGGCATCCGGGGGAGGTGGGGAAGACCGTTTTCGCCCTCCCCAGGTTCCTAGAAAGACTTTGGAGCTGGGGAGGGTGAAAAATAGGTCTACCCGGCCCACTGTGCCATCATGTGCCGAAAGTTGAGGGAGCATGGGAAGGGGTCATGTGCACATGCGCGGGGGGTGAGGTGCATTGAAGTACGGATATGGGCATGCATGCATTTGACCTCCTGCTCTCTCCCCGCTTTTGGCATGTGATGGCAAAAAGGTTTGGCATCGCTGAGCTAGATCATCCATTGAATCATTGCAGAATAATCTGATTTAGTCTCATTTAAGATGTTTTATGGTTCATACATATACGTACATACATATTATCAACACATATGCCTGTTAAAGCTTTATCAAAGCCAAGTGACAACATCAAAGTTCAGGATTGAAGGGGGGAGGCATTTAATCCATACTTTTGCAAAGTGATTTCTCAGCTTGGCTTTCTAGAGCGTTATGCTATTTTCATAAGCAAATGTCCATCTTTTCTATGTACATTGCAGGCAAGAATATTACCACAAATATTGAAGAATACAATAAATTCTAGAAAGAACAAAAATGATTTTATTCACTTCACCTTTGTACCTAAGAATTCCATCTTGTAAGCGGCACTTTATGCTTCAGAAATATTCTTGGTTTTATTTTTGTAACCCTATGCAAAATATATTGTGCCTTTAAGTCAGTGCTGACTTTTGACAACTGTCTGGACAAGTCCCTGCAGTTTTCTTGGTAAGTTTTTCCCCCCCAGAAATTGACTCTTTCCTAGGGCTGAGAGAGTGATTAGTCCAAAGTTATCCTGTTGGCTTTGTATGTAAGGTGGAACCAGAACTCAAGGTTCCCTCCTTTCTAGCCTTGTCCTTTAACCATCAAATCAAATTTGCTGTTATCCTATACAATGCATTTTGGATTTATTATACTATAAACATTCTGATACATGTCATATATAAGAGGGGAGGGGGGAAACATACATTTTCTGTGGCATTTGTTGAAGGCACTCTGAGAAACTAGAACCACTGTTTTTAACCCAACACATGTTTTATTGTTGTCCTTTCAGACATGAAACAATCTCTTTTATCTTTTTACTTAAAATGGAAAAGAAAATCCTTGAGGTCATTGCATATAAGACAAAAACCAATTTTTTTCCAATAAAAGCTAATCAGCCTTGATCTCAACCACTATGGTTTGAATAAACAGAAGTGGATTTTATATTACTTGGCTCCCTAAGCATGATATCCAAACACAAATGCACTCACTTAGGTTGCCAACCTGTGCATTTCCGTAGAATAAATAAATTTAACTGGATCAATAGTGCTTACTGCGTAGTAAATAAGTTTGGTTTATTTTTATATTGAACTAAAATAAGTGGCATGCAAAGGGAAGTAAATTTATCATAGCTACCAAAGCCAATAGAAATCTCACCGAGTTTTCATAACTGCTTTTGCAAAACAAAAGAGTGTGAGACAGTTCTAAGGTACCCATTTAACAGATTGATCATCATGGCAGCTTCATAAGGACTTCCGGCATTGCAAATCTTGCTCTGATTCTTAGTGACTTTATTAGGGGAAAACAGAAGGCTCTGTGTTAAATATTTAATTTACATGCATTTAAATGCTAATTAATTTATATTTGGCTGTCCCTTGTCCTCAGATGAGAGGGCAAAGTAAAACTGTTCTGATGGAATTTAGAACAATTCAGCACTTATGTGAACGAAAGCACAAAACTATGCAAATTTTGCCACCCTTCAGCAGCAATTAACTGAGTCACAATTGTAAACAGCGGCTCTATAGATCGATATAACAAATAAACATTTTCCCCCAGCTAATATTAGATGTATATTATTTTGCATTGTTTTCTGGAGATAACTTTTATACTGCTGGTTTTCAATAGTTCATTCCGATTTGGCTGAACATAATAAACTCATTATCAGTCTATACTAGGTACATTTTACAATAATAATTTAAAAAAAAAAAGACTTGGTTTTTCGGTGTGAAATTTGCATCATGAGAGATTGATTATATTCAGTGAAGCACAAGAGGACTATTGCTTAAATGGATTTCAATAAACTTAATCTTCCTATAGTGGTTGCTGCTTATTTTTATACATTCCATGAAAACAGAAAAAAAATGGCGTATCAGGCAAAAAACTACAGTAGTGGCCAAAATTGTGGAAACCTTTTGGGAAAGGTGTATTTTCTAAAACTAGCTAATAACACCTCTTTTTTGGGGGGGAGTAGTACCATAAAATTATATATCAATGGAAAGATAATTTAATCAAGAATGTAAAACAATAACTTTCATGAAGGATTTGCTATTAGAATAGCAGTTACAGTATAAAGAAGAAAAGTGAAACATGTAAAAATAAAAGAGATATACAAAAATTATCACCATAGAAAAAACGAGAAATACAAAAATTATCACCATGTCAGTTAATAGTTGGGTAACCTTTAGCATGAATTACGGCCTTACAACATCTTCCCATGGAATGAACCAAGTCTTTTAGTTCTACAGCTGTTATAATGTGAAACCAAGATTGAATGATGGCTTCTATTAACTGGGTTTTATTGCTGGGTCGCTTCTGACTAACAAGTTTCTTTAGTTGGCTCCATAGATTTTCAATTGGGGTAAGGTCTGGTCTATTCCCAGGCCATTCCAACAGTGGAATATGATTATCTTGAAACTCCAGAAAAAAAAAAAAAAGTGGTGTTATTAGCCATCAAGCCTCAAAAATACACTTTTCCCAAAAGGTTTCCACAATTTTGGCCACTACTGTACAGTAGATTCCCTTAGGTGCTGATTTTCCCTCCTTTAATTGGGAAATACTGTAGAACAGAAAGAAATTAAAAGTAGCATCCTTCATCTGCAGTCTAATGTGGAACAGAATTTGTTGCAGAATATTACATCATGTTATCCCATCATAGATTCAGGCTCACGTTTATGGAAGCTGGATCAGAGCAATTAATTTATACAGTAAAATACAGTAAAATCAATTGGTTTAGATATGCAGTAACCAAGAATACCAGAAGCAATTACTTTTCTCACTCCTGAGTATTATACTAGCTTTTATACAAGCAGAAGTATCAGTGCCAGAGTCTTTTCCAAAATTGGAAAGCTTTAACTGCAAACCAGATGGGGTTTTTTAGCCCCCAAAAGATAGAGAATAAGAACACTGGGCTGTATTTTGTTCAGCAATGGGTGAATAAGTAGAAATCAACTACCCTGTTTAATTTTAATTTAATTTAATTATATTTCTATGCCGCCCAACTCCCAAGGGACTCTAAAATAAGACATCCCCTGAAAATAAGACCAATTGGGCTTTTGAGCGCATGTGCCAAAATAAGCTCTCCCCGAAAATAAGCCCTCCCTGAAAATATTTAACCTCATGTGCAGCTGGTCCCCGCCATTTCCTCTGGTTAGGTTAGGGAGACAGAGCTGGAAATCAGGTAAGACAGCAAGAGGAGCCCTGACTTTCTCCACACACCCCAAAATAATAAGACATCCCTGAAAATAAGGCCAAGCACTTATTTCGGGGTTCAAAGAATATAAGACAGGGTCTTATTTTCGGGGAAACACGGTATGTTTATACACTTTCAACATAATATTTCAGTCCATATAACAGAATAACAGAGTTGGAAGGGATCTTTGAGGTCTAGTCCAGGGGTGAAATTTACCATATTTTTAGGAGTGTAAAATGCACTTTTTTCTGTCCTAAAAAAGGCTAAAAAATTGGGTGCGTTTTATACTCCGAATGTAGCTTTTTCAAAGCTCTTTTTCATCCCTAACGAGGCACTAGCGAGTGAAGTGATCTCCGCTTCCCTGCTTTGCCTGTTCCCCCCGACACTCAGTTGTGAAAGGTTTTTTTTTCAGACCTAACGAGGCGCTAACGAGCAATCTCTGTGGTTTGCCTGCTTTTCTCATTGCTTCTTTCTCCAAAGATCAGTTGTGCTTTAGAAGCTGTTTTTTATCTCCAAGCAGGAGATAAAAATCAGCAAACTAATGTGCTGAAGATGACCAGACTAAGGATGCTAGCCAAATGAATAACTGGTAAGCAGATTTTTTTCTCCCTATTTTCCTACCCAAAAACTAAGCTGTGTTTTATACTCTGGTGCATCTTATACTCTGAAAAATATGGTATTTACCTTTACTACTGTTTGCAAATGTGAACGCGCACATGCACGTGCTCTCTACACTCATGTGTGCCTCCTCCACACATACACAGAGCCTTCTGCACATGCGCAGAGGGTCAAAAGTGAGACCTGATGACATCCGGGCGGGAGGGCACACCCTTTCACCACCGGCACTGCCGGTTTGCCCGAGTCGGATAGAACCAGCTCAATTTCACCACTGGTCTAGTCCAACTCCCCGCTCAGAAAGGAGACTGTGTCATTTCAGACGGCTGTCCAATCTCTTAAAACCTCCAGTGACGGAACACCCACAATTTCTGAAGGCAAGAGATTAAATAAAAGTTGTGGTTAATTGTTCTCAGAAAATTTCTCCTCATGCCTAGGTTGCTTCTTTTTCTTGATTAGTTTCCATCCATTGTTTTTTGTCCTCCTTTGGAGAATAGGTTGACCACCTCTTCTTTGTGGCAGCCCCTCAAATATTGAAACAGTGCTATCACATCAATCTATTCAAAGCGGATAATTTCTTTTAAAAAATGAAAAAGCTAAATTTTATTTTATTTTTTACAAAGTTCTATAAATAAGAGCCTTTTATACATAAAGACATGTATTTGAAACATTATTCATTACACATATTATTTCATACATAATTTTCATATATGTGTAGATGGGCAATGTTTTATTAATAGCAAATGTCTTTGATACTTTTAATAATGTAAATTTCTCTGAAATAGAGTTTTATGTTGTTGTTTTTGTTACGAAAGCTTCATTCTTTCCTTGAACCTCTCTCCAGAAAAGAAATATTTTATGTGTACTGATTTTTGCTGGCAAAAAAATAAATGCAGATTCTTTCTGTGCTCTGAAATAAATATGCATGGAGTTGTGGCTAAAATGATGGTTTCTCTCAGCTGGAGTATTATTTGAGTAGTTAAGTTTTAAGCTACTGTTTAAAAAGCATGTGATTTCCGTGTTTACATATTTCACTGTTGGCTTGTCCTTGAGCTTTGTTTCCTTTTTGTCAGAGTTAGTTTCCACTTAGCTACTTTTTTTTTTTTTGCATTGTTTTTTTTCTTGGTGTTCTTTTTGCCTATTTGGTTGTATTAAAGCAAAAAAAAAAAAAAAGCAATAAAAAAGGAATTGTGAATGCAAAGTCAATGAAAAAAAGAAAGAAAGATTTCATTCAATGCTGCTGCCCCGGATGTGACAATTTCACTTTTTTAATTTGGTGGATCGCATTTGTTTGAAGTATATATAAATAAGAAGTTGCTCTACAGCCATAATAAACTTTAATTAAGTAATATGCATTATTTTACATGTAATATAGCATCCCAGAGCAGCAAGCTGTTTATATGTGCCTGTGTATGAGCTGATGGAACATTTTATTTATCTTAATAGTTCTGCCACATTTCATAGTTGTATTAAATTTCACTATACTCCCATTACAAAGTCTGTCTTGCCTTTGATCTAAAAACTTTATCTATAATGCGTTTACCATTGCCAGGGCCTTATTGATGCTAATTGTTATTCATACATGGCCATGTGATTGCAAATAGTTCCTTTTGTGAATACAGTCTGTAGTTTAGGTCACGGAGTGCTAATTCTGGAAATCAGTTTTGGGAGAGAGAGATTTCTTAAGCCCTGCTTGGAATGTGTAAGCATAACTGACTTTGAAAGCTTAATCACTTTAAACAAAGAGCACTGATCCAGTATGGGGCACCTGGTGCTTTTCCTATTGACCTCTTTATTGGAAAATGTTATTCTAGCCACCACCTTTGTAAAATGCATGGTAGTGTACTATAGGACTGTGTAAACAAAGTTAGCTGAGAAGGCATGGAGAATAATGGAATTATAGCAATAGAAGACTGAATGGGATTAGAAAGAAAGCACACAGAAGGGTAAAAATACCATTTATTTCACCTGGGCAAGGCAAGGCATAACAACAGGTTCAGTTTCCTCCAGGTGTGTGTGTGTGTGTGTGTGTGTGTATACACACACATAAGGAGAGAGCGAGATAGAGACATATAAAGGTAAAGGTAAAGGTTCCCCTTGCACATATGTGCTAGTTGTTCCCGACTCTAGGGGGCGGTGCTCATCTCTGTTTCAAAGCCGAAGAATCAGCACAGTCCGAAGACATCTCTGTGGTCATGTGGCCGGCATGACTTAATGCCAAAGGCACCCGGAACACAGTTACCTTCCCACCCAAGGTGGTCCCTATTTTTCTACTTGCATTTTTTTTAACATGCTTTTGAACTGCTAGGTTGGCAGAAGCTGTGGCTTGGTAGGCATGGCATGGCTTGGTGGGCATGGCAGTGGAAGGATACTGTAAAATCTCCATTCCCACCCCACTCCAGGGGAAAATTACTGCAAAATCCCCATTTCCTCCCGATCAGAGAATAGATGGGGACAGGGCCACTCAGAGGTGGTATTTACCGGTTCTCCGAACTACTCAAAATTTCCACTGCCGGTTCTCCAGAACTGGTCAGAACCTGCTGAATACCATTTCTATACTGTACTAAGTGTTAGCTGAGTTTGTTGTCTGTGATGCTAGTGTCCTCTGGACACAGATCCTTCAGGTTTTCCCAAACATTTGGCAACCAGATGTTCACAGATTCCAGCCAGTTGGAGTTTCCATGATATATGTTATATTGTCTTTCAATAGCTGCTGGGTTAGAGATTGGGACAATAGAAGCAATCTTTTCTAGAGACATTGTGATTAGTTTGCAGCTATGTTTTTTAAGAAGATGAATTATTCCATTTCCTTCTGATAGCTTCTTAAAAATAAAACGTTAAAGAGGACTTCTGCATATACACATGCATACCTAATTTGGGCATATCTAAATCCAGAGTATAAATAAGGCGAACTCTTGAGGATATAACAGGGGTGTTAAAATTCAATTTCATTGAGGGCCGCTTCAGGGTTGTGTTTGACTTCGGGAGGACTGGGTAGGCATGGCCAGGATAGGTGTGGCCATCTTGATGTCACTCATGTTGGGGGTGCCTGTGGTGGCTTGAGCGCTCTGTCAGAAAAAACGGGTTCCCGAGCTCCATTTTCACTGGCAGAGGGTTTCATGAGACCGTGGTAGCAGAAAACAGAGCTCGGAAGCCTGTTTTCTCTGGCAGAAGCACTGCAGCCAGTCCTTCACTGTTTCCAGGGTGGCCCTGCAGGCCAGATCTAAGTACCTCATGGGCCAGATCTGGCCCCGGGGCCTTGAGTTTGACACCCCTGGTGTATAACAATTTTATAATACACCACCAATTATCTCCATAATTGATAATGGAGATTCAAAGAAAAACTTCTTTGTGAAGACATACTGTGTAATGTAGGAAGGGAAAGGAATTGTAAAAAGTGATTAAATAGAAAGACCTAGAACAGGGAGAAGAAGTATAGCAGAGATCCTCAAAGCAATTACTGGCATCCTACGGAATGAGAAACTGTTCCACCTTAGGGCTATCTAGCAGAAGACAGAATGGAAAGATTCATATAATTCAGCAGAATGATATTTTTTAACTTCCAATTTTTTTCTACTTTTATTATCAAATGTTCTTTGTTTTCACAAAAAAAAAAAAAAAAAGGCCTTAGGGCATATTTGGTTTCCCCTGTCATTTCCTCTCATTTTTCCTCGTTTCCAGCAGAAATTTCTCCTTGGACTAATATTGCTTTTTATCTTTCAGCTATTTGGGCAGCTATTTTTTTTTTTAAAAAAAAAATCTCAGTTACAAAACTAAGATGCTTCAAAGTGTATAACCGTGTTTATTTCCTAGCTCGATTTAAAATATGCACCATACACGTACACACTTATGTGTATGCCTGCACAAATATGCATACATGCAATTGTTCGTTTCATAAACAAGTTTAGGATAAAGAATCAAAACGCTTCAAAACTGCAACAACGCTAAAATTGGTATTTATTTTTATTCTACAAGCATATAGAGCAATCAATAAAACATTGATACACATAATTCTGAACACATCTTAACAAGTTCATGAACCTCCTTTGATGGGTGAAAATATTATCCAAAACATCCATAAAAATTAGAAACAAATCTCCATGCACATTTAGCGTCAATTATATACTAGAGCAGTTAGTCATTGTACAAAAATTGTTCTCATTGAGAATTACTTAGTGCCTAAACTATGCTGATGATTTCTTTAAATGATTCCTTTTTTCTTTTTCTTTTTTTTTTCCTTTCAATTTTATGAAACAAACAAAACAAAGTAAAAGTCTATTGGTTTAATAATTAATAATATTGTCAAAACATTGTAAAGTTGTAGGTTTATTGGGAAGAATAACCTTTGGTTAAATAGTATAAATAAATAAAAAAAAATGACAAATACATTTACGCTCTGGCCTGGAAGTATTTTTTTAAAAAAACAAACAAAATGAAATATGCTAATAGAGATTTCGAAACAAACTCCTACATTCCAAAAATGATTTAAAAAAAAAAAAGGAGCCATAGAGAAGGACTAGACCTTAGGACACTTATTAAATTAGAAGTATGATGTTGCATATTGTATATTTTCGTTCTTGGATATTATGGAATCTAATAATATGTATATATTGGACAGTGCTGATACAGGTAGCCCTCAATTTATGGCTATGATTGTAACTGCAGTTCCAATAGTAAGCTGTGGCAGTTATTAAGTGGTCATCCTATGACTGTACCAAGGGCGGGTTTCAAAACCTGTTGCTACCGGTTTGCTTGTGGGATCCGAGTGGGTGGGTGGAGTCTCCCGCCGCCACTACCGGTTTGCCCGAACCGGGGCAAACCGGTAGCAACACATCACTGAATTGTACTTGATTGTATGTACTTGATTGTACATACAGTCACTGTACATACAGTTATTAAGTGGTACATCACTGTACATACAGTTAGTAAGTCATCCTATGACTGAACTTGATTGTATGACCTTTTCTGTGGTGGTTGTTAAGTGAATGTTGTGGTCATAAAGTGAATGCCACATTTGTTAAGCAAATCCATTGTTTGCTACGGGACAATTTTTTTGCTGGAAACCAGAAATAAATGTTGATTTCCGGTATAGATGTCCTACATCACTGTCATGTAACTGTGAGGCGCTGTACAAATGCATCACAGCAGGTCAGTTGCTGAGAACTCAAAATGTGATTACATAACTGTGGAAGGGAGAGGACTTCAACTCCAGATTATAAATACTTTTGGGTGGTCTATCATAACTTCAAATAGGCATGAAGCAATTGGTCGTAAGTTAAGGACTATATATTCTAACCATGAAAATCTACTCCAGTTAATATTATGTACACACTTCTAAATAGACAGGAACACCTTTAACATCCTGTGCATTAACATAGGCAAGCAACCAAACAATTCCCTTTGGAGTGGAATAATGCCAAAGCAATGAGTTACAGTGAAAAATCAAACTGTTACTGTATTTTTCAGGCTATAAGAAGCACTGGTGTATAAGACACACCAAGATTTCGAAAAGGTAAGTTAAAAAAAAGGTGGGGGTTGCCCTCCCTGGACCCCAGGAGCATTCTGCAGGCCTCCCAAATCCTCTGCGTGCCCCGGTTTTTGCCAGAATGGGGGCTTTTTTGCCCTCCTGGCCCCCCAAAGCACTCTGCAGGCCTCCCAAACCCTCTGCACACCCTATTTTTTGTTAAAACTGGGCCCGTTTTTTTGCAAAAATGGGATGAGCAGGACAGGGCTTCAGGAGGCCAAAAGTGGCTGTATTCGGTATACGCACCAAAATTTCCACCCTCTTTTCAGGTGGGGGAGTGCATCTTATACTCCAAAAAAATACGGTATTTCAGTAAATGTGAAGTATGTAGATTTTTGTGGTTTTACTCTTGAGCAAGCAAGCAGGACCTGAATTGGACTGCTATGGATTTGTCTCTTTGGACCATTGATGAGTAAGAAGAGAAACAAGTAGCTTCATAGGTGGAAGTCTTCTCCAGCTTGGAGAATCTCCTGCTAAATTTAAGGAGGAAGTACAGTGGCAGCCAATGAAGCAATACACTTCTATTCTGGGAGCAGATAAAACAGGACCCTTATATTTTGGATTCAACTTAACATAAACTCTAGTTCAGTGATGCCTAGTTCAGTGATGGCTAACCTTTTCTGGACCGAGTGCCCAAAGTGCAAGCGCATGACCGAACCCTCAAAATGCAATGTGAGTGTGGCCCGCACACATGCACCCCATCTCCTACATGTGCCCTGTGCATGTGCACGTGGCCCCAGCATGCACCCCACCCCACGCACACACCCTGCCCCCCACGTGAATGCACAACAGAGACCCAAAGATCAGCTGGCCAGTGGGAGGAATGCGAACATGCGCTGCGGAGCTGAACTGGGGCGACAGCTTGCGTGCCTACAGAGAGGGTGGTGCGTGCCACCTCTGACACTTGTGCCATAGGTTCGCCATCATGGCTGTAGTTGGTTAAGAAATGGTAAGTAGATTAAGAAAACAAAAACAAAGATATGCTGAATTTCCTGTAAATAGTATGTAAATAGTATGTGTTGTTAACAAGGGGAAACACAGATGCTACAGAATTTTCTGTAGCTTTGAATAGAAAAGACTGAATTGCCACATTAACTGAGATATTTCCATTGTTATACTAATCATATCTAGGTTCAAATATGTATTTTTATGGGTATAAATTTTTGCTTGAAATTTTAATCCAGGAAAGGGGGGGGGGAGAAGAGGGAGAGAGACAGAAATAAAGAGAAACAAACACCTTGCCTTACATATCAAAAGTTAAGAAATTATAAGCATCAACTTAATTAAAAATGATGTAATTCTTTTGTACCTCTTTAACACTAGAAGCTAATTAGTTCTATTAATTAAGAAAATCTTTCATACCTTAATATTTAGATATGCTTTAATGCTATGGAGTTAAATAAATTGACTTCCAAATTTAGGTGCATAAAAGTGTGACACATTAAACTTGTTTTTGACATTTCTAAGGGAGAATAATGAAATCCTTATCAAGCCAATATTCATGCTCATTTAGGGTGCCATAGCTGGAGTCACGAACTGTTCTACGACATCCCACATTTTCCTTCATGTGTTACAAATATTACATTGGAGATTTCCAAAATTAATTAGCAGTATAAAAACTTTTATAAATAAAGTCAATTCAATAAAGACAAGTCCTATTAAAATGCAAACTATCATTCAAGATGAAATGAACAGAAATACTGAAGACTGACGACTAACCCTGAATGAACATCTTGAAAAACAATTTATTGAATATTAATACTTAGCAAATGTCATTTCTGCTCCAAATACTACTAGTAATTAAGCTTTGTTTTTGTTTCCTTAGAAGAGAAAAACCTTACAGAAGAAGTAGAATTTTAATAAGCTCAGATTCACAATTAGAGTTTTAGAAGACAATGCAAACTGTATTGCCATTATAGCTTCCAAGGCATATAGTACTTGACAACTTATTATTTTAATAAGTAAATAACAAGTTTCTTTTCTTAAACATCAAGAAATGGAAATTTAACCGAAACTGGATTCTGTTTAAATATGAATAAATGTTTATTGATCTCATCATATGCCTTGTAAGTATGCCATAAATCTCCATACAATATGCTTTGGTACCAAAATGCTCACAAATAGCACAAGATATCATTTCACCATTAAAAAGATTTCTCATCTGAAACCAATACTGGCTTTCAGTTGCTAGCTGAAACCAAAAAACAGAAGAGACAGATTTCAAACTGTCTGGAAAATGTTTACAGATATCTCAAAGTCTTTCTTCAAGGTCACTTACAAAGTGAAAAAAGAGTAGAGCCCTTCTTGTGGGACATATCTCTGAAGACAACCTTTGGATATCAAAATAGAATTTGGAGATTTAGAAAAGAGAGCAGGAGAAATAAGAGAATTGCATCAAGGAACAAAGAAAACCAAACAAATGGAGTGTTAGGTAATGTTATATTACATTATGATATGACGATATGATATGATATGATATGATATGATATGATATGATATGATATGATATGAAATCAGAGGTGGGTTTCTGAGGTTCTGACCAGTGCTGGAGAACAGGTAGCGGAAATTTTGAGTAGTTCAGAGAACCAGTAGTAAAACTTCTGACTGGCCCCGCTCCCATCTATTCTCTGCCTCCCAAGTCCCAGCTGATCGGGAGGAAATGGGGATTTTGCAGTATCCTTCTCCAAGAGTGGGGTGGGAATGGAGATTTCACAGTATCCTTCCCATGCCATGCCCACCAAACCACCCCCACCAAGCCATGCCACGCCCACCAAGCCACCCCCACATAACCGGTAGTAAAAAAAAAAATTGAAATCCACCACTGTATGATATGATATCATATCTGATATGAATAACCAGTTGGATGGAAAAGGAATTTGTAGTAACTTATCTCATAAGGAGAAGCTCAAAGGGAAAAAAAGATTCAAAATGTTTAAAGAGAGTCTGCCTTAAAAACTAGTAAAAGAGGACTGGAAGTTATTAATACCTAAATTCTTCCATCAAGCTTCTTATTTGAAATCTGTGCAGTTTTGCTTGCTTTATTATGCCTTGCCTTATGGGACTTAAAAACTTTATTGAAAGAGCACCTTTCTCTCATTTTCAGCTTTTTCTTCAAAAACATATATTTTTTAAAAATAACATAGCCCAAACTCATTCTTTCCCAAGCAGAAAAGGATATCAGAACTAATATCTCTTTTCTCTCTCCTCACTTCTTCCCATATTTCAGCCTGGAGGACTTAATACATATTGCAGTAAAAGATATATTCATAAGGCAGTAGTAAAATCCATTTCTTAGTCCCAAAGGTGCTTTTTCAGGAGGTGCCTGGACTTTTTTGCTATTTTCTTTTGAAGACGTTTTGCTCCTCAGCCAGGAGGGCCAGGCTATCTCCAAGACTGCCTTGGCTCCCAGCGACCGGTAAGAACCCACAGAGTCGGCCTCTTCCAGGTCCCATCAGCTAAACAATGTTGGCTGGCGGACCCGTGGGGGAGGGCCTTCTCTGTGGCTGCCCCGGCTCTCTGGAACCAATTACCTCCTGAGATCTGGACCACCTCCACCCTATTGGCCTTCCACAAAGCGATAAAGACCTGGTTTTTCCGGCAGGCCTAGGGCTGTTGATCTCGTTGTAATGATCTTGTGAGACCCGTCCATGAATAGGAGTGTATGTGTTTTAACCTTTTTAAAGTTTTTAATGTTTTAATGTTTTTCTTTTTAACAATTTTTATGGGATTGTTTGCATTATTTTATTCTTTGTTGTAAACCGCCCAGAGTCCCTTGGAAGTTGGGCAGCATAGAAATGCAACAAAATAAATAAAAGAAAGAAAGAAAAGAAAAAAAACCGAGAAAGTCCAGTTGGCTCCTGAAAAATCACCTTTGTGACAACCATGACCTGGATGACTGAGAATCTCTACAGTCCACTTCTTAGTGTTTGCTTATGTCTGGTTTAACAGACAGTCCAACTAGTTTATCAGCAAAATGGTTCATGTCAGGATGCAGTCTTTTCTGATCAGAATACTATAAGGAAGAAATACGAATAATGAATAATATAAAGAAGAAATAAGGAAACAATTTAATGTTGTATGCTGGCAAAGTCACCATGTGTGTTGGTTGGCCATATAAATGTGATAAATAATAAATCATTAAATCACTAAATCAATAAAGAAAATATACAATAACTAATTTCACATCTAACACATTTGCTAGATAATA
This sequence comes from Masticophis lateralis, assembly GCA_030761175.1. Lineage (NCBI taxonomy): Eukaryota > Metazoa > Chordata > Lepidosauria > Squamata > Colubridae > Masticophis > Masticophis lateralis. The sequence continues at coordinate 75,812,956 of JAUDYJ010000006.1, read as the reverse complement.
ATGAGCAAACTAAATATATCAATATTACTCAATGTATTGTTATTGCTGCTAGTGTAGATATTACTAGATAATATGTAATGACATCTTTAGTTACCTAGCTGCTTGCCTAAACCAATTTAATGAAATGGACTCAGTGGTAGAGAAAAATTTAAAATCAAAGAAATGTGATGTCATGAGTCAGAACTTGATTTCTGACCAGGTTGACTCAGGGTTCAAGTCCTTCTCTATTTATGGAAACTCATTGGTTTGGGATTAGTCATTACTTGACAGGTTGCTCTTATGGAGATAAAATGGGGAAGACCCGCGTGACAAGTGTCTTGGGAATGTTGGCAGAGATATGCAAGATAAAGTTAATAAAGTTGATGTCCGGTGCCATGATTTGAGACAATAAAAGAGTCCAAGGCCTTGACTTAAAGAACATCATTTTATTTCTAGTGGCGAAAGCAGATGAATCTTCATGTCAGAATAACAGAGGGCCATGTAACATTTCCCATAGTTTACAAGAAATAGTCTCCAGTAATAACTTAAGTATTCTGTTATGGATAGCAATCTTTCAGTTTTTTGTGGATGTTCAAATTTGCATTGCAAAATTTATAACTGCCATGAAGAAACTGTGACAGTGACTGAGTATACATTTATATCTAGACCCTAGATATTGCTTTAGGCCTAGATGAAATAATCTATATATATAAAAGTGAAAACCACTCACACATTAATCACGAAATTTCCAGAACCATAAAGCCTACAAACTTGAAATTTGCCACGTTTGTTCCTCTTGTCTTCTAGGTGCTCATTAAGAAAGGATTTTTCAAAATGACCATTAGAGCATTAGTATTTCCTATATTATTATTAATATGCTGTGATGCTAAGGAGTTGTACTCCCCCTCACCACCTTAAAAGAAATCTGTTCCAAATGCAAAACACAAGCAGAGGAGTTTCACTTTCAGTTTTACTTTCACAGCAGCAAGCAGTTTTATTACAGAACAGTTGAGCTAAGCCACGCCCAGCCTCCTTCCTCTCTTTCTTGCTCACACAGCAAATACTGTTTGAATTTCCAAACACCCCTCAACTCTCTCACACACTGACAGGATGCTAGCCAGATGGATACCGATGGATGTTGAGGGCTGAGACATTCTACTCCCCCCACTCTGTTCCAACTGCCAGTTGCATTATATTAACACACTCTGATGCTACGGAGTTTGTTAATTCATTTATTTATTAATTCAATTTGTATGCCGTCCCTCTCCAAGGACTCAGGGCGGCTCACATTGCATTTAAAATCATTATAAAAAACATTCAAGAATTAAAAACATTAAAAACATTAAAACTCATTCACACCATTCATGGCCAGATCTCGTCGGATTGCAAGAGTGAGATCAACGGCCCCAGACCTGCCGGAAAAGCCAGGTCTTCACCACTTTTTGAAAGACTAATAGGGTAAGGATGGTCTGGACCTCAAGAGGTAACTGGTTCCAGAGAGCTGGGGCAACCACAGAGAAGGCCTTCCCCTGCAGGCCCGCCAGCCGGCATTGTTTAGCTGATGGGACCCAGAGGAGACTAAAGGAGACTAAAAATCTAAAGTCTAAAAAATACTCCTTGTGAGATCCATGGGTCTCCAGCTCCTGGATGGGAGAAGAAGTCCTTTGGTATCCTGGGAGCAGAACTAGATGTCCCCCAGGCATCCTTCTACACATTCTACATTAAGTTTCAGACTGCAAGTGTCAATTTATCAAGCCCAACACATAGTTTCGTAGCAAAGCATGGGCATCCAGCTAGTATTCAATAGAATCTACACTGGTCATCAAAATTATAACTGTCCTAAGTACTAATAGCTAGCTTTTTTTTTTTTTTTGGACTAATTGTATCTCAGTTAACTTAAAAACTTTATGCACTGAGAGGGCTAGAGTTGGAAATTTACACCTATGAAATTGCACAATCAGGAACGAATCTAAAGGATTTGAAATGATGTGTAGCGCTCAAAAACAGCTGTATGTCTTTGTGTTTTATCTATATTGAAAATTGGGGTTAATTAACTCAAATTTGTACCCAACGTCTGTATTGTTCACATTTGAAGGTAGTCTGCACTTAACTACAATTAGTAACAGCAGCTCTGTCGATAAATGATACGGTTAGTAAGTATTTGCTTTTGGTGTTAGTGCTAAGCTTATTATGTTAAAATAGGAATAAATCAATCCTGTATGGTCACACATTTATGAATGCTATTGCCCCATGGAGGATGGGGACATAAAGCACATATACACACCAGAAATTTATTTCTTGGGTCCTATGCATAGAGCTGCCAGTGGGGAAATGAATAAAATGTAAGCCATTAATAGGGACTCGAAAGTGTGAAATATAATTAAAAATAACCAACAGTTACACTTTGTTAGCATATAATTTTGCCAGTTATAATTTCTTTACTTAACCACTAAAATCACTAGTTCCAACATTAAACATTTATATAGAAATGAGACATCATCAATAAGCACAAAAAGGTTGAAAAGAAGTGCTATTATGTCATAACTGGCCCTTCCAAGCACACATTCATTTTTTTGACCAGAGTTTTCAAAATATTTAATGACTCTTAGTACTGCAAGTTCCATTAGACCGATAAAAAGACAAAAAGACAAAAAGAGGGTTGTAAAAATATTTACAGACCCCTTGCATCCTGGACATAAATTGTTTCAACTCCTACCCTCAAAACAATGCCATAGAGCACTGCACACCAAGACAACTAGACACAAGAACATTTTTTTCCCGAACGCCATCACTCTGCTAAACAAATAATTCCCTCGACACTGTCAAACTATTCACTAAGGCTGCATTACTATTACTATTAGTCTTCTCATCATTCCTATTGCCCATCTCCTCCCACTTATGACTGCATGACTGTAACTTTGTTGTTTGTATCCTTACGATTTATATTGATATTGTTTCCAGATTGCTTATTTGTACTCTATGACTATCATTAAGTATTGTACCTTATGATTCTTGACGAATGTATCTTGTCTTTTTATGTACTCTGAGACATATGCACCAAAGACAAATTCCTTGTGTGTCCAATCACATTTGGCCAGTAAAGAATTCTATTCTATTCTATTCTATTCTATTCTATTCTATTCTATTCTATTCTATTCTATTCTATTCTATTCTATTCTATTCTATTCTATTCTATTCTATTCTATTCTATTCTATTCTATTCTATTCTATTCTAGCCTAGCCTAGCCTAGCCTAGCCTAGCCTAGCCTAGCCTAGCCTAGCCTAGCCTAGCCTAGCCTAGTCCAGCCCAGCCCAGCCCAGCCCAGCCCAGCCCAGCCCAGCCCAGCCCAGTCTAGCCCAGTCTAGCCTAGTCTATAGGTAGCTAAATCCTGAGGTTATTTTAACAAGAACCAATCTACTAGGAACAAAGAGAATCAATCAGAAGCATTAGACACTGAAACCGTTTATTTTTATAAACAGTTTAAGACAATCAGAAGACTTATTTGTTTTCTACAAGGATTCTGAATTAGACTTTCAAAGATTTTGTTTATATTGTTCTACCGACAAAAACGATGATTTCTAATTAGATACCCAATCTAAAGCAGAATTCTGCACTCTCTCTCTGGGAAATTCGCTTCAGTTTAATTAGCCAAGGAATCAACATGGCTCTGTTTAATTCAATGTGTATGAGAGAGACAGGAATGATCATTGTTAGAGCTTTTGTTGTTGCCAGTTCTAACTTCTCCCGCTTGGACCATCAGATTAGGAATAAAATGGGGGGAAAAAACCATGGAAACTCACAGCAAAGGTTTGGAAAATACCCAAGCAAAACGTAAGGAACAAAACACGTACAGCCATAATAAATCTCTGAAATATTAAGCTATAAGTGATAATATTAAAAGCAACATACTTACAATTGTTCCATTTTACTCTATGCCAACTAGCAGAACTTTTTTAAAAATTAAGTATGTATATGTATGTACATATGTAATGTAATGTAGAAATGATATACCGTATTTTTTGGAGTATAAGATGCACCTTTTTCCCCCCTAAAAGGAGGTGAAAATTTAGGTGCGTCTTATACACTGAATGTAGCCCTGCCCACCCACTGACCCCCACTCTTTGGCCTGTGCCTGGCAGAAGTTACCTCCTTGCAACCAAATAGCAAGAAAAAACAGCTGCTTTCAACTTCAGTGCAGCCTAATTAGTTGATTGGATCGGCGTCCTGACTCTCAGCTGATTTGCTCTCAGCAGTTTTGCTCAGGGCTCTGCTGCTTGCTGCAAAGTGGTAAATTGCTGGAGCAGATTTTTTCCCCCTTGTGCTAATCAAGCTATGCTGAAAACAAAAATGAAAGTAAAACATGCTGTTTGCTGTTTGCTGCAAGAGGCAGAATTGCTCAAGAGGGAGATTTCTTTTTCTTCTTTTCCTCACCAAAAAAGGTAGGTGCGTCTTATACTCTGGTGCATCTTATACTCCAAAAAATACGGTAATTAACATAACATAACAACATAACATAATATAACACAACATAACATAAACATAGCAATATAGTAATCTAATATAGATTATATTGTATCTAATTACAATATAATCACACTTTTGCATGAGTATATTGCAGCCACTTTTCAGTGCAGTATGAATTCAACTTGTATGCAAATTGTGTACAAGTTACCAATCAATTTATTCTGATAGATTTTCAACAGATCAAATGGTGCAAATTGAGAATAGGAACAGGATTCTTAATGGCAAACAGAACTTTACTCCTATTGTCTAGACTGCGATGTTTATAGACATATGTGGTAATTATGGCATCTTATCAAAGGATACTTGAATATTCCTAAATCTAAAATAAATCTAAAATAAGACTGTTAATAATTTAGAGAATGAAGCAGACTGCTGGATATCAATGTGAGCATATATATAAATCTTGCATTACATGTTATAATTATGTATACAGTAGTGATGGGTTTCAAAAAATTTCTACTACCGGTTCTGTGGCTGTGGCTTGGTGGGCATGGCATAGCTTGGTGGGCATGGCAGAGTGCAGTACTGCAGGCTGCTTCTGCTGACTTCTGCTGACCGCCGGCTGCCTGCAGTTTGGCAGTTCAAATCTCACCAGGCTCGAGATTGACTCAAACTTCCATCATTCCAAGGTGGATAAAATGAGGACCCAGATTGTTAGGGGCAATAGGCTGACTTTGTAAACCACTTAGGGAGGGCTGTAAAGCACTGTGAAGCAGTATATAAGTCTAAATGCTATTGCTATTGCTAAGCATCTGAATTTTGATCATATGACCATAGGGATACTACAATGGACCAAAATGTGAAAAAATGGTCATAAATCACTTTTTCCAGGTCCATTGTAACTTTGAATGGTTACTAAATGAGTGATTCTAACCTGAACTGCCAGTTTCTGGTACCTGAAATATGTTATATATAAAGTTGATCTTAATCTAAATGGGAGACTTTCTGAATGTTCCACACTTAAGTGCCTCAGTGTTTCCTAGAGAAGAGACCTGATACAAATATGATACATTAATTTGAAATATTTTTCTTTTTCATCCGTGCTATGTTTTTGCTGAATGCTATTCCTGAATGGTGCAGCCACACAGAAAGAGGCATTTAAGCATTTTCAACCGATCGCTATTTTTAGAGCAGTAAAAGTTTGGGCCAGTGCCTTTAAGTATTACCAAACAGCCATTCATTCATTGTCAAGAGACTTAAGAGACTGTCCCAATTATGCAGAATTTAAAACTAAGATTAGCTCTTGAGCCTCTGTTTCCAATGCTCTGAGTTGTTGTGTTGGCAAAGCAAGCATGAAAGTGTAAATGTTCCATTAGCTCAAGGGAAAACAAAGTTAAAGCTTCTGGTTGGCTGCATTGGAGAAGCTGAGAACAAAGTGCACGAAACCCAAGTAGCATTAGCTTTCCTAGTCTAACTCTGAGTAGCTAAAGTGTATAATAGAGGAATACATCTCATTAGCTAAAGCTTCCGTCAATATTATCACATCATTCAACCTCCCTCTTGTATGTGTGTGTGTGTGTGTGTGTGTGTGTGTGTGTATACACACACACACGCACATACATACATATGGCTTTAAAATTGCAACATCATATATTGTTTGTAAGAATTTACAAAGCTGCAAGAAATCTCCACAGTGATATAGAGTTGCCCAGGGTTGAAATGCTACCAGTTCGGATCGGTTCAGGCAAACTGGTAGTAAAAAAATGCTACCCGTTTTGATGAACCGGTATTTCCAACGATCAGCTGTGCCATGCAATTTGTATTTGCTAGAAAGCAGGAAATCCTGCTTTCTAGTGAATGTAAATTGCACGGCACAGCTGTTTCCCCTGTTCTACTTACCTTAGAAAAGGCTTAAGCCTCCTTTTTCAGCGCTGTGTGGTAGCACCTGCAGCGCGCATCCGTGTGAAGCGCACATTTGGCATGCATCGCGCATGTACATGTGCAGCAAATCAGTAGCGAAGCAAACTGGACTGAATGGGGTTTTAATGGGAATTTTAGTTTTTAGTGTTTGAATTTTAATCTGGACTGGTTTTATTGCTATGAGCCACCCTGAGTCCTCGCGGAGAAAGGCGGCATATAAATCCAGTTATAAATAAATAAATAAACTGGTAGCAGACCTCGGAGCTTTTCATCCCTGGAGTCACCCAATTGTAGCTTTGAAGCTAGTTCCCATTTTTGTTGTTAATCTCCTTTGGTGATGTAATTCCATAAGAATTTGCTAAATTGACTAACCCATTCAAAGAATTATATAAATATCACCAATTAACTTCATACAAATTCCATTCAATTGCCAATGTTACAATATCATTGAATAGGAGATGTATTGCAGGCTAACTCTGCCCACTGCCAGGAGTTCAATCGTGATTGGCTTAAGGTTGACTCAGCTTTCCATCCTTATGACATGGTAAAATGAGGACCCCAAATTGCTGGAGGCATTATGCTGACATTATAAACCATCCAGAGAGTGCTGTAAAGCACTATAGAACGGTATGTGAGTGCTATTGCTATTGCTGTTCAAATACCATCTTTTTGCAAATTATATCTGTGAATTCAGTTCATTGATGATATTGCCAGCTATTTACATACAGACTCATTAAAGATTTGTTTATTGGTAGTGAGCATTTGTTTCTTTTGAAATAAATTTCTTGTGAATGTGCTATAATCACAAAATCGAAAAACGTTGTTGAAAATGATGTTAATATACATACATACATACATACATACATACATACATACATTCATATATATATATATATGATTTTGACATACAAAATAATCACCATCTAGAATACAATATCATGGATATAATGATAATTGGAAATCAAACAGTATCCTTTGTAAATGTGTACTGCCCAGTGACAACAGAATTGAGAATTTTGGGGTGGGGATTACAAAATATGGATCTCATGATTGAAAAAAGGTGAGTATGAAAGAGAGAGAGAGAGAGAGAGAGAGAGGGAGGGAGGGAGGGTGGGAGAGGGGGGGGGAGAGAGATCCTGAAAATATCTTACAATGTTACTTTGATAATTCTAGTTCCTGCCTGGAACTCAAATTTCCAAATAATATCAAACATATGCTTTGTTTTCCTTTTGCTTTGCGTGTGTCATTCCATGATGAATAAAATTATAATATAATAATAAACTGAATGTGTAAAATTCAATAGCCGTCATATAATAAAAACTTAATATTTTCATTCCAAAAGCATCAGAAACTTTCTAACATTATAATTCATGGTTTGGAAAACATTCATGTTGTCCCCTCCTCCCCCACTTACACTTTTGCATTTGGAATTAAATATAAAATGTTTTAACCAGATTACATTTTAATAAATGTACATGAATAGGATTTGAAAGGCAAATATGATTTTTTTGAGACTAAAGAAAGCAGATCTACATCAGCTCCGCTTAACAAAATTCATTATGCAAACACTTTTCTCCCTGATTAAAAAAAAAAGCACAATGCATATTAATCTTCTAATAAACCATATCATTAGCTGCAATAAATAATGATTTAACAGAAGAGGATATAGAGCCACCAGAAATTCTTTCTAAAATGAAAGAAGTTGGATGATCTGAAGCATGACATTAGATTGTGATAAAAGGTAAAGATAAAAGACATTAGATTGTGATAAAAAGGTAAATGTTGTGAATTACATTAATACTATTGTTCTCTTTGAGGGTTGTATTTAGTTGTAAACTGATAATAGAAATGGAGTTGGGCCAACTAAAATTGTCTACAGCTTCATACAAATTGCATAAAATCTCCTTCTAAAATATGGTGCATACAGTATGAACAAATGCATGTAGCTAAATACATAAAGGGTTTTATGTGACTTTAAGCCCTGTGAATTATGGATTCCTATTGTAAACAATAGTGGGGCACGGTGACTCAGTGGCTAAGATGTTTGTCGATCAGAAAGGTTCAGTGGTTTGAATCCCTAGTGCCGCATAACGGGTTGAGCTCCCGTTATTTGTCCCAGCTTCTGTCAACCTAGCAGTTTGAAAGCATGTAAAAATGCAAGTAGAAAAATAGGGACCACCTTTGGTGGGAAGGTAACAGCGTTCTGTGCACCTTTGGCATTTAGTCATGCCGGCCACATGACCATAGAGACGTCTTTGGACAGCGCTGGCTCTTCCGCTTTGAAATGGTGATTAGTGCCGCCCCCTAAAGTCGGAAACGACTAGCACATATGTGCAACAGTAACCTTTACCTTTACTTTTTATTGTAAACAATACTTTTTGGGTGAAGATTTGTGTCCTGGAAAAATTCAACCTGCACACTCAGGACTCAGAAAGAAACAATAATTGAATCTTTAGTTTAGGTAGCAGAGTCACTAACTGTAGCCCCATTTCCCTCTACAAACTTCAGTTTATTTCTCATAATGTGGTAAAGAGGCAAAAATCTGAATCACTTTTGCTACTGTGGGTCAAACCTATTGGCAAAATCACCAGACCTCCACTGCATAAATATGGACAACAATTAAAGGTAGTCCTCATTTAGCAACCACAATTGGAACCTGGTAACTTTGCCATTATCTTTTTTAAAAAAATATTTTTTTATTAGTTTTAAAAGATATTTAAAACTAATGGACATTGCTCAACATCTCTGGTTTCTAACATTTATATCAAAATCAAGTTAATAAGTAATCTATTCCTTGCTCTATATACAAATTGACATACTTCTTACTTCATTATATATCAAGTATACAGTATTTTACTTCCTAACCAACTACGCATGTATTTAATAAACCAATATTACAGTCACAAGTTCAATATACATTGATATATTAATATACATTGATATATACATTTCCAGACATTCATTAGCCGTTGTTTTTGGCATTCTTTTGGCATTATCTTTTTTTAATCCCAACTCCTTATTCTAAAATAAAATAGAAGAGCCTTGGTGGCGCAGCAGACTAAAGTGCTGTTAAGTAGCACCAGCTGCCTGCAATTACTGCAAGTTCAAATCTCACCAGGCTCAAGGTTGACTCAGCCTTTCATCCTTTCGAGGTAGGTAAAATGAGGATCCGGATTGTGGGGGCAATAAACTGACTTTGTATAAAAAAGAACACCGCTTAGGGGGGGCCAAAAGCCCTACTAAGCAGGTATATACAAAAGTATGAAGGATATTGCTTAACACATTGTAATCCGCCCTGAGTCTCCGGAGAAGGGCGGCATATAAATTGAACCAATAATAACAACAACAACAACAACAACAACAATAATAATAATAATAATAATATAAATAAACTGCCAATTTATTTTAAATTAAAAATAAAAGGGATTGGAAGAAACCCTTTTTTTAAAAAAAGGTTGAGTGTAACGGAATCCCTGCTCCCTTTTTAATACAATGCACATATAAAGAGGTAGATCTTTATATCCCTGTGATTAGAATAATTTTTTACCCACCTATCTTAGAAACCTTCCTGAAGGCATTTAGCAAATAGCAACATCTGACGTGCATTCATTTCATGCAAAATTCATTCCATTCATTTGCATTTGCGAGTTTAATTGCAATTATTTAAGGATAATGTTGCAATTCTCCTGAGATGTAGTCATACTTCACTCTTTCTACCCAATTACAACACTGGAGAACCATGAAGCCTACAATCAAAATGTTCAAGGATGCAGCTGAGCCAAGTCTTAACTTAAATGACCAAGGCCTAAAATACAAGTGGAGTTAAGGAACATTTCGACAATCAAAGACTTCAATTACCATTTGCTGTGAACTGAGATTAAGTGAATTGGCTGCATCATGTCATTAGAGACACTAAATTTAGACAAAAGGTTAGGAGTCTTGCTTTTTTAAAGTACGTTATGACTATATATGTAGGATTTGTGCTCTATTTCCTATGGTTGTCTAACCTCTTAATAGTTGAGAAATGATTTTGAGATGATCATGGTCAGGAAAATTCTATCTGCTACAAAAAATGGCCTATATGTGGGGACAAACTTTTCCTAGGCATGAAGTAGAAATAACCATTTTCTTTTTTTCTTTTTTTTATAAAATAATTTTTATTGAGTATTTTACATTTTAAAACCAAACACACAATAGCAAAAGAAATGAGACAAAAACAAAAAACAAAAACACACGTACATCAGACGTTAAAATACAATACTAACAACAGATATATACAATTTTACAACTTTCTGCATCGACTTTTGTCTTTACTCTTAGCTTTTATCCTCCCGCTCCTTGTCTTACTTTTAAATATTCATAATTAACTGTTTTGCTAGCAGGATCATTATTTGCATTTATATCAGTATGTTAATATCTAATTTCACTTTATATTCTTATTTCTTAATTTGATTTCTGTTTTCCAATCATGTATAAAACCTATTCCACACCTTATAATAACCCAAGTCTTCTCTTTCTTTGATCTCCATCGTTAATTTATCCATTTCAGCACATTCAAGGATTTTCTTTATTATTGTTTCTTCCGATGGTGTATTGGTCGACTTCCACATTTGTGCTAGAGTAATTCTGGCCACCGTTAGAATATGCAATATAATATAATAACCATTTTCAATTCTCTTGGAATATAGGAACAGAATGAATATTCCTTTACAGGAAGTCATTGTCTTAGGACCACAATTGAATTTCCATTTCTAAGCAAGACAGTTGTTAACCCAACCCTTCTCCGCTAGGAGAAGGGCAGTATAGAAATCTAATTAATAAATAAATTAATAAATCTAATTAATAATTAATTAACCGAGCCATGCCAGATTTGATGACCATTTTTCCATTGGTTGTTAAGTGAATCACTGCATTTGTTAAGTGAATTGTTCAGTCATTAAGCAAATCCAGCTTCCACAATTGAATTTACTTCTCAGAAGCTGGCTAGCAAGGATGCAGATGTTGATCACATGATCTCAGGATTCAACAATTGTCATAATTACATGCAAGCACTGGAATCTTGATCAATGACCATGGGCATAATACAATGGTCGTAAGTGCAAGGGTGGCTTGTAAGTCACTTTTTTCAGCGCTGCTGTAACCTCAAGCAGTCATTAAATGAATGGTTGTTAAGTTGGGGACTACCAACATTAATATATAATAGAATTTTATGACAGAAAACCTGTTGAATTTTATTTGCCTTGAAAGTAATGAGAGTTCTCCGAAGTTCAAACTACAAGCAAAATTTCCCCTGCACATCCATAAATGCAGACAAATAAATCATATTGCCCTGAGAAGACATGATCATCTCATAAGTACACTGTTTTTCTTGCACCATTCCATAGAAACTAATTAATATAATTAGCATTGTTACATTCCAGTGACAACTTCCATTATTATTTCAGGTCAAGATATGCAAATGATGGAAAGTAACTTATGTTAATAATATTGTTTCAGGGAGCACTTGTAATTAAACTTAAATCAGTGTCTGAAAGTGTTTAATGTGATTAAAATAATATTTGACCCAGAGTTTCAGTTTATGTAGAGTTCCAGATGAAACCCCGTTTCCTTGAGATTTAATTATGGTGGCATGCATATTCATACCTATCTGCTCAAATATATTCATACCAAACAATCCACTGAGACAATGTGGGATTATCTTCATGATCAGAGGCACTTTTCGTAGTGGCCATTATAAGAGCAAATTCATAAGACAAAGAACAGCATGGAAACAAACAACTCATAAGACCCAGACCAAACAAAGCATATTTGAGAGTTTAATGAAAGTTAATGAAACTTGAGAGTGTAATGAAAAAGAGTTCTCATGTTGTACACATAAGATCTTGCTCTAATGGCTGAGCCATCTTGCAAATTGTCAGTCAGAATGGAAATTACACTCCTCCAGTTGTTCCTTAATCAAACTATATCACTGACTGAAAACTCAAGCTCCATATGCAGATGTGTTGGGCCTAGGATTTCCTCCATTCAATTCCCACACATTGAAATCCTGAAAAGGGCTAATCCTTTGAAGAAAAGACAAGTTAGGTGAGAGGGAAAGGTTCCCCTCACACATATGTGCTAGTTGTTCCTAACTCTAGGCAGTGGTGTTCATTTCCGTTTCAAAGCCGAAGAGCCAGTGCTGTCTGAAGACGTCTCTGTGGTCATGTGGCCGGCATGACTAAATGCCAAAGGTGCACGGAACACTATTACCTTCCTACCAAAGATGGTCCCTATTTTTCTACTTGCATTTTTTATGTGCTTTCAAACTGCTAGAAGCTGGGACAAGAAACAGGAACTCACCCCGTTACACGGCACTAGGGATTTGAACTGCTGAACTGCTGACCTTTCAATCAACAAGCTCAGCATCTTAGCCACTGAGCCACTTTATCCCTATAAAAAAAAGTTACTTTAGAGTAAATGACCTAAACAGTGTTTCACTATCTTGGCAGCTTGAATAATTCTGGGAGTTGAAGTCCACCCATCTTCAAGCTGCCAAGGTTGAGGAACACTGCCCTAAAGAATGGCTTCAGTGTTTTCCCGATCCATTATTTAATGTCCCAGGATCAGGTAAACAGAATGGCTGATTTCTATTCCCAGGGAATAAATTATCATGCTATGGGAATAAGCAAGACCAGGCCAGGTGGGCTTTCCATTCCAGTTGAATGGTGCCGTGCTACAGGTGAATAGGTATTGCACACATACGACATTCAGAGCAATTTGGTTTTGTATGATTAGCCAGCAGTAAGCTAAACCGTTATATCTGAGACAGCAGGCCTGGTTCAGTGCCCTTGGTAATATTCCTATCCATACTCGGCAAATAAAATCTGCTTTGGATCACTTCACTTATTACATTTTTAACAGAGCATATGTCAACTTAAGCACATATAGCATCTGAAATGTGAATGTAACTACTGAACCTGTAAACATGACTATCAGATAGGAAGCTGTGATTGGATGTTGAGCTCTGTTCTGGCTGATATTTTTATTTTCCATCCATATTCTCCCCCTCTCCACATTTTAATACTGCAATGCTACTGTAACAGATTAGTTATGGATGATTGCCTTGAGTCTATACAGCCTTAGTAGATCTATTTAGTTGACAAATGTGTCTGCAATTATACGGAGAGCAAATATCAACTACGAGCCATTTCCTCCTTTCCAGTTTGATTGCTCTTGGATTGCTTTGTATAAAGACCATCCCCTGTTCAAAATACAAAGATAAGATCAATTTATGATATTATGAGAGTGTATGCACCAAAGACAAATGCCTTATGTGTCTAATCACACATATTCTATTCTATTCTGTTCTGTTCTGTTCTGTTCTGTTCTGTTCTGTTCTGTTCTGTTCTGTTCTGTTCTAGTCTATTCTACTCTACTCTACTCTACTCTACTCTACTCTACTCTACTCTACTCTACTCTACTCTACTCTGTGCTATTCTATTCACTCAGTATTCTAGAATCTTGTCATCCTATGTTATAAAAAGAATTTGCTTTCTGCATTTCTTCCTCTGCTGATAGGCCTTCTCCCTTTCCTACACACATATTTCTCCTTCCTGCCCTCTTAGGGGAATAATAACCAGATATACTCCTAGCTCAACTGCTTTTCAGCTTCTTCTCAATAGCCAAGTGGGGAAATGAGCAGAAGTGAAATTTGCAAAGGGTGAAGCAAAAACTGAGTGTGTTTTTTTTAAAGAAAGTAGTGGAAGTGAAGGGATTTTTATTGTTGCCACTTAGGTCAGGGCAGTGATTTTTCACAAGTTGTTCACAGCATTTCAAGTTTGCAGAAGAAAAGGTCATTTTAGATTGCCTTCAAACTGTTTGGAGCATGATCAGAATGGTTGGTCAGGAAGTTCCCTCTGTGTATGGTAAAGATGTTCTGTCTGCTACCATAAATTTCCTCACTGGGAGCTTAATACAGGAAAGAAGGTTCCAGCTGGAAATCATCACTTCCAGAAATTATTCCGCTTTTAAGTCTTCTTAGAAGACCACAGGAGACAGCACAGGAGGATCAAAGGATTTGCCATTAACAGCAACTAGTTTGATGTTGTCCCAAAGGTGCTTTTTCGGGAGACAACTGGACTCCCTTCTTTTTTTTCTTTTTAAGATGTTTCACTTCTCATCCAAGAAGCTTCTTCGGATGAGAAGCAAGATGTCTTCAAAAGAAAAAAAAACAAGAAAGTCCAGTTGCCTCCTGAAAAAGTACCTTTGGGACAACCGTGACCTGGATGAGTAAGAATCTCTACAGGTGTTTAGCTATACAATTTGGGATGAACACCCTTTGAATGGTGTGGGAGTAGGAATGGATTTACAGAGGAAAAATTACAGGAACCAGGAGCACTTCTCAGGGGACCCTGAGGACACAGATAAACCTCCAAGTGCTTCAATGACCCTCTAAAAGGATGCTGATTATCAGCTGTCTGCAAGGATATAAATCCTTCCCTTCCCCACTATCCTGTCAGAAATGAAGAAGCTTCTTGGATGAGAAGTGAAACATTTTCAAAAGAAAAAACAAGAAAGCCCAATTGCCTTCTGAAAAAGCATCTTTGAGACAACCATGACCTGGATGACTGAGAATCTCTACAAACTTTTAGTTTGATGTTGATACAAATCATGTGACAAAATAAACTTTATTAATTGAGAAGGTAAATGCTTGCCAACAGTGTATCCTTATTTGATTCTTATTTGAAAATTACTATTTGCATGTAAGTAAATAAGCAATCTAACTGCAAAAAAATAGTAAATCGCAGTGGTGAAGTACATAATTGCAAAGCTAAAGTATATTAACATACACTCTAGAGCCATGATGGGGAACCTATGGCACAGGTGCCACAGGTGGCACACAGAGCCATATTGGTGGGCACGCGAGTGTTGCCCTAGCTCAGCTCCAGTGCGCATGCGCACACCAGCCAACTGATTTTCAGGCCTTCTGGTCCCACCGGAAGTCCGGAAACAACCAGTTGTTGTTTCCTCTGGAAACAACAACTTCCTCTGGAAGGCCTCTGGCGGGGATGGGGAAGGCTGTTTTTGTCCTCCCCGGGCTCCTAGAAAGCCTCTGGAGACTGGGGAAGCGGAAAAATGGGCCTACCAGGCCCACCATGCCATTGTGTGCCAAAAGCAGGGGGAAATGTGGGGGGGGTCACATCCGCATGTGCGGCAGAGCAGGATGCATTGAATTATGGATATGGGCACATGCACTCGTGCCCCCACTCCGTTCCCCCCACTTTTGGCACGCGATGGCAGAAAGGTAAGCCATCACTGCTCTAGGGGGAAAAAGTCAGAAAAGAACATATCAATCACAATTTCAAATCAATTAATCATAATAATATAAGTATGAAATGTAAAACGTATCATTAAGTTATCAGACCATATTAAGTGCTTGTCCTTAAATGATAGGCAGATGAAACAATCCACTGTGAAGTTCAGGATTGCCTTTGTGATGCTTTTCTTGCATCTTACATTAAATTTAAAATAGACCCATGCTATGATATTTTTGTGACAGAATAATGACAGTTATCGTTACTCATCAGGGTTATGTCCCACCCTTTCAGTATTCTGTAAAACTAGAAGATCTGATTTTCCCTCTCATGCCTTAAGTTGACATGGATGGAATTAGTTGTTCCATTGTCTAAGTTTTTGTGTAGCGTGACTAGCAACTATTTGACTTTGTATTGCATTGTGTTTTAATTGTTCATTATATGTGAGCCACTCAGAATCCCCTTGGAATTGAACTATGCCTTTGTTGACTTAAATCAATCCATCAAAATCAAATTATTACTGTAAACTCTTATAGCAATAGCACTTAGACTTATATACCACTTCACAGTGCTTTTACAGCCCTCTCTAAGCGGTTTACAGAATCAGTCTATTGCTCCAACAATCTGAGTCATCATGTTACTGACTTCGGAAGGATGGAAGGCTGAGTCAACCTTGAGCAGGGTTCAGCAACCCACCGCTCTGGAACCGCATATGGCTTTTTCATCCCTCTGCTGCGGCTCCCTGTCACCAGTCGGCTCCACAATTGATAGTGCTTTAAGTTAGGACAGGTAAAGGAAAAAAGGATGACATGCTAGGAGGAGACTCTATGGTGGGGGAACCGAGACTTCCGGTCAGCAGAGGAAAAAGGATGCCACGCTAGAGGAGATTCTATAGTGGGGGAACCAGACTTCCGGTCAGCTCCAGAATTGAATGGGGGGCTTCCGGTTAGGAACTTTGTGGCTCTTTGAGTGTTTAAGGTTGCTAACTCCTGACCTTGAGCCTGGTGAGATTCGATCTGCCAAATTGCAGGCAGCTGGCAGTCAGCAGAAGTTGCCTGCAGTTCTGCATTCTAACCATGGTGCCACCGCAGCTCTTATGGTTTGAAGTTCCAGTTTCATGCATTTCCTATCATTGTTATGTGTCTTAATGGAAAAAAACACACACGCCATGTTACAAGTTCATCTTTGTCTTCTTTGCTAGCTGAAAAAGCATTTTTTCCCTCATTTTAGCATCCAATAAACAATTGTTATTAAACAAATTAATTGTACATATCAGCCAGTAGATGTTTTGGCATGTGAGGTGGGCCCTAAAGTTGTGAATGTTGGAGACAGAATATTCTGGAGCTTAAAAACGGATTTTTGCCATTTTTATGCTTGCTGTGGCTCCCATTTATGGATACCAGCAGATGTATAAATAGTTTTGATATGATTTTTTTAAATATTAAATGTACTTACTTTCAATATTTTCCATCAGCAAAACACAATGATGCCATTAAAGAAAGGAGCTACAACTATGCTTTGTTAAATTAAAGACAAAATTAGTCTATTTTTGGTTCAGTAATAAAGTAAAATAAAAATTGAAAGTATTTTACAATAAAATGAAATTATCCTTGCTATTTGTTTAAAGTATAAATCGCTACCATCTGCAGATATTTGCATCATTTAGAATACCTTATTACAATAACAGTTCCTTAGAGTAGGCAGCATTGCTACTAATTTGCAGTAACAGAATTTGGAAGAAAAAAATGGTTTTCAAAATCCAATTAAGCCTGAAGTGCTATTGGATGAAACAAGTGGAACAAATTGAGTCATTTAATATTACTGTCCAAGATGTACCGTAATTCTATTCTTCTCCTTCATTTTTTCAAGATCATTGTTTGATACAAAACTATGGACTAGAGTTGAGGATAACTTGTCATATCAACAAGAGCCAGATTCAAAAGAGGTTTCCTCTCCCCTTCTACAGGAAAAGAAGTGTTGGTCACTAACACACCAGTTAAAGTCACCAGATTATTCTGTAACAGACTTTTATTAGCAGTCAAATGCTGGTAGCACATAACATTGGTTTGGGGACTCTACATTGTTGGAGTATAAGACACACTCCCCCTCCCCAAAAGAGGGTGAAAATTTGGGTGCATCTTATACACCGAATGTAGCCAAAAACGTGAGGCATGGAGGTGGTGGTGGTCTGTGAAAATCCCTGCACAGCTGATTGGGGATATTCCAGTAGGCCAGTCTACCCACCAATTAGCTGCTCGTGCTGAAATCAGGCTGCAATAATGTGCTGAAGCTGATCTGGCTGCTTGCTATTTGTTGTAAGGACTCAGAGTTTGCAGCAGCAATCACATCCAGAAAGCACACACAAGTAACTGATTCAGCAGGATTCAATAACTTCTCTTTATATATAATATAACACATGAAGTAAATATACAATACCAAAAGCAGGTTTTCCGATGTGGTAGTAAATACAAACAAAACACAAGCAGAGGAGAGGAGTTTCAGTTTCAGTTTTGAGCAGCAGACTAGTTTAGAGCTCAGTACAGATTCAGAGCTGCAGAGCTAAACCACACCCAGGATCCTTCCTGTCTCCTTCCTTGCTGCTCACACAGCAAATATTGTTTCAGTTTCCAAACAGCCCTCAACTGTCTCACACACTGACAGGACACTAACCAGATGAATAACAATGGATGCTGGTAGGCAGAGGGTTTTTTATTTTTTTCTTATTTTCCTCTCCAAAAACTAAGGCATGTCTTATACTTTGGAGCATCTTATACTCTGAAAAATATGGTACCTGGTTTCCAGGTTCAGTTTGAGATACTGGTTTTGACCTAAGAAGCACTTCATGGCTTAGCACCCAGATACCTTTAGGAAGAACTTCTCCAGCCAGCCAATAATAGGAAGAAACTATTAGAAATCTCACATTGTGGTAATTTCAGAAGGCTAAGGGAAGAAGACACAATAGAACTGCCTTCCTGGATAGATCAGGCTGTGTCCCTCGTGAAGATCAAGCTGTTTCAGAGGAC
The DNA here is from genome assembly GCA_030761175.1 of Masticophis lateralis. Classification (NCBI taxonomy): domain Eukaryota; kingdom Metazoa; phylum Chordata; class Lepidosauria; order Squamata; family Colubridae; genus Masticophis; species Masticophis lateralis. The sequence goes on along the minus strand of JAUDYJ010000006.1, from coordinate 75,794,276 downwards.
CTTCCCCTGCTTTAATAGGATGTGATATGATGTTGCCACCGTTTGATTGTGTCTTCTTTTGGGAAATGATGTTATATGTTTCTTTTTGTATCGGATGTTTTATATTGCATTTTTTCTATACGAGCTGCTGAGAATAATTTCGATCTGCAGGACAGAAATATGTTAAACAAACAAGCAACAAACAAACAAACATCAACCGGAATATCCCAAATTGAAAACCCACTCACAGAGGTTTCCTGAGGGTATAAATGCTGTTATTGCACAAGATAAAATATTTGCCTATATTGCATAATTTCTATGCTATAGAGATGCCTGGAGAATTGGTTGGACTCTTAACTATTAGAGTAAAATATCTTTTGGAATTTAGAGATTGTCAGTATTGATTTCTCTTCTACCTTTTCTAAACGCCTTAATGCAATTTTTAGAGATCTTCTTAATGTTTGTTCCACTGCAGTCTCTGCTGGTTTTGTCCTGTGCTTGCTTAATGTTTTATTACAAAGCTTATCAATACATGATATAACAAGAGATTTTGTTTCTCAGCTGATTTATGACAGGGTCAGACATTGATCTGGCCTGAGAGGGGGTAACTGGTCATCCTGCTACTCTGTTTCTCCAAAAATACGACCTACCCCAAAAGTAAGTCCTAGCTTGATTTTTACATGTGTGCCCAATATAAACCCTACCCCCAAAATAAGCCCTAATTAAGACCCCGCCCACTCCAGTGTGCAAGGGGAAAATTTAAGCTAGGATGAGGATGGGGGGGGGATGGAGCTGCCCTATTACGTACCTTCAGATAGTTGAAGCCAGGCCTCGCACACCCCAACACCTGCCTTACTGGCCCATTTCTTCTGCAGCCAGCAAGGCTGGCAAGGCTTTCCTGAAGGCCTCTACAGCCGATAACAGAGCTCTGGGTTGATCCGTTTCTCTGTTATCAGCTGCAGAGGCTGTCACCACTTCAAACTGCATTTGCCCCAGTGCTGACATGAGGAGGAGAAGAGGGGGGCATCTGGCAAGAGGATGTTTGACTTTTCACCTACTTATTTTCCCTGGAGATGATATCCCTTAGGAGATGGAATAGGAGGGGGGAAATTCCTTTGAGCTGGAGTAGTAGATTAGGGGCAGAATGACTTGGAAGATGGCCAATGAGACCAGAGGAGTGGGGAAAGGAAAGGGAGGGTTTGGGCCAGGAAGTCAGTGTTGGCTGCGATGGAGTCAGAGATCGATTGTTGTGCTTAATAAATGAGAACTTTTCATCAAAGACTATTTGTTTGAAATGCAATTTGTTTGAGATGACATCGAAACCTGACAGAGGCCTTCTGCAGAAGAAATCAGCCAGCAAGGCCTCTGACAGCGAAAAGGAGGCCAGGGTGATGCGCACAAGTGAGGTGAGTCAGTAGACAACATCCCCCTCAAAAAATAAGACCTGGTGCCTTTTTTTGGTGGTAAAAAGAAAATATAAGACAGGGGCTTATTTTCAGGGGAACATGGTAGTGCCTGTGCTTACATGAAAACAATGCATTGGGTTTCCAGGCTGTTGATGCAGCATCTTAACCATCACCATATTGCCAGCTGCAGTTTTTAGATTAATATAATGTAATTTTAGATTTGTAATGTATAGATATAAGATGTGTGTGTGTGTGTGTGTATGGAAGTGTATACACACAAGCACACAAAAGTTTTGGGCTTTTATTCTTTTTTATTTTTATGTGTTGTTCTCTACAGTATATAAAATGGATTGGGCAGAAGTTTTTCTGCATATGAATTATCTTCCTCATACCTGGATCTGAAATTGAACAATATTAATGAAGCATTATATCTACCCTCACTTGTTCCTACTTGTAATAAAAGCGGAACGTAAAACACAAATGAAAAGAAGACTGTATACAAAGAAAAGCGTTCTGTTGAAAAGGTGCATTCAGTTTCATTCTTCTTCCTGGCAGAGAGTCTGTTTTAATAATGTAGGCAAATGAAACATTAGCTCCAAGAGACTTTGTCTTCCTAGTTATAAAAGACAAATGAACTGTATTATATCACTTGATTCTTTTTCTTCTTCTTCAGCTTTTCCATTTTTATGAAACATAACTTGATGAAGGTATGTAAAGCAGCTCTGGTGGGTAATTCATTTTGTCAAATTATAGCATCTTTGAAACAAGGAACTCAATATTATATTTATCTTTTAAATCTGCAGCAAAGCCTTCCATTCATTAATTGTGTGATGCTGCCTTTGCTGATAAGATACATAATAATGTTAATACATTGATATTCCTTAAGGGAAGATTTAATAAAGACATATTTGTTGCATGCATATAGCAATATAGCTTAACCAATTAAATTGAAATCAACTCATTTTACTCTTTTTTTAAAATAGGCCAAATCTTGCAATCACCATTTCTTTGTAAGATATTGCAAGAGACCACTGAAGTCTTATGTTTCATGTTACATGATTTCTGGATTTTGATAAAACGAGATCTTCTAAAATCTCAGAATCATATTGCCAGTCTTGCAAGATTTCAGATAATTAATTTTTGTGGGGTGGGGATGGGAGGCCCAATGTGGTCTGAAGAAGTTGTCAAACCTTGTAGATTACTGTCAGATGTAAATTTGCTTTGGTAAATTTGCTTCTTTTTGAAATCAAATTTCAAAATAAATTAATCTAAACAAAGAAAGACTATTGTGCACTAAAGGTCTCCAGTTCAGGAACATTAAGATAACAGAAAACAGAAGTGACATCTTAAGTATAATATTCTAGCCCCTATTACTACTGAGATCTATTTTTTTAATGGTAACTGAAGGCTTTTTTTTTTAATTAACTAATGTTCTAAATCCACTGGCTCTGCAGGGGCCTGCAGGTAAAATCCGATAAACGAATGAGTGAATAAATCAATAAATATGATGCCTTTCAGTATGGATCTAGTCAAATATGATTTAGACTTTTTGAAAATATTGTTTTCTAGGAATATAAACTAAGTATTCATGATCAGAATATAGGAAACAGTTAAACTTGCATTTGTATCTCTGACAGATTTCTATCTCATCTATCATACAGATGCTCAAGGAATTACTCAAGGAAGTAAACAGAGCCTTCTCCCATTTTTCCTCACAATTGTGTGAAATGGACTGGCTGAGGAAGAGTGGCTGGTCCAAAGTTACCCAACTAAATTCTGTAGCAGAGGATTGATTAAACCTGGATGTTCATCATCTTAGGTACCATGTTGATTTTTCCTCCATCTTCTTCAGGAATTACTCCAAGAACAAACTAAAAGTTTTTCTCAGAGTTTTCTGGAGAACCTGATGATTGATTCTGGGCTGTTTTTACATAAACAGCAGTTTACCCAGAATGCTGTTCAGCCAATTAATTCCAGCCATTAGACTGTTTTGCTGAATCCTTGTTATACTCTGGGCTGTAGTCCATTATTAATGCATTTTAGTTTTCTCTGTAACAAGTATAAGACACAGAAAACTATGAGTGCAGGGGTGCTGCTATTCCTACCCACTGTGGGATTGGTCACTTCTGTTATTATGTTAAATGTGTCATCTGAATGCATGACATCCTGGGTATTTATCAGTGCACTATATTACATATCTCTTCTAACTGGTGAAATGCAGGGAACAGTATTGTGGTTATATAGCAGATTCTAGGTTATATGCAGATGCTAGCTTGCACAGAAGAAGTTTACTTAATGTAAAACTGGACTTCGGTTGAGTTTGTGGTATACTGGCCAAAATATATAAAACTGATAGGAAGTGTCTTTGCTATTTCAAGGGCTGCTGTATAGAGCACAGTACAACTAAGCTGTTAAACTAAATTATGTCTCTATCTTCCTAAAAAAGCATTATGTGAAGTCTTAATGCAGAGGTCCCCAACCCCTAGGCCGCAGCCCACTACTGGGCCACGGTCTATTCAGAATTAGGCTGTGCGAACGGCCGGCTGGAGCACACATGCTCAGCTCAACTTGCCAGCTGGTGGGCACTTGCACGCATGTGCACCACTCATGCAAGGGCTGCATGTGTGTGTGCCAGCCTGCCACTTGTGTGGCCCATCTTCCCCTCCAACTGGTCCACCAAGCCGCAAAGGTTGGGGAGCATTGTCTTAATACACCAAAGCCATGATGTGTGGCAGATGTTAATATCAGGTCATTTTGTGGTGGTTGTGGGTGAAAATGAATGGAAGAGTCCATGGATTGGTGATTCTTGCTTGCTGCAGTCCAATGGATGGTGATAAAAGAAGATCCCAAGATGGCTTATATTAAAATGGCTTAATTGGTCACATACAGTATAGACATACTTTGTTTTTTAGATTTCAGATGTATAAAAAATAGCAGATATAAAAGGATATACTGTAGAAAGACTCTTTTATTTGAAAATATAATGTTAATTATATAAATCTGCCTAAGGGATGCGAGGAATTAAATATATGTATTTTGGGAAAGCTTGGAAAAGAAGATGGTATTATTTCTGTTTCATAAATGTGTCAAACATGAGACATTAATTATTAAACAATCTACCCAATTATGAAAAGTGTATAAAATAATAAATCAAAAATAACTTTTATCTATCTTCCCCCAAAAGTTTTCCTTTACTTACAGTGTCACTCACCTTGACCTCTTAATATTTATAAATCATATTACTTCTTTGAATGGTATTGCATTATTACTGGCTTAGTAATATTTTATTATTTGGCTTATCATTTATTACTTATTATAGTTATTGTTTACCCAATTTATATGGTTGTCCATCCATCTGAAAAAGTTTGGATGGCTACCAAACAAAAAGGAAGCATTAGAATTAATCAAAACCCAACTGAAATCTTATCAAGACTCAGTCAACTCAAAACCATTAGAAATTTAAGCTCCCAACCAGAAAACTGCCCATTTTGCCTGGAGAAAGACTCAGATTTTCAGGGACTTCTGAAAAGCCAATTGCATAGGGGATGTCTAGATTTCAGTAGGGATGATTTTTTTTAACTGAATGCACAGTATTCGCTTTACAAATGGAACTTCAACAGCACCTATTTATGTATATTGTAAACTGAAATGCAACTATGCTTCATTGTCTTACTTTTTCTCTTTCTGGTCACTAGTCCACCTACAATGGCACTTGATTGAAAGATCAAACATCTTTGAAAATGTAGAGCTCCACACATTTTTGCAGATCATTCTGTTCATAAATTCAAATATATCACCCAAATTCAGTCAATTAAGATGATCTGTAATAAATGCTTGACTAAATGGTCTGCAGATCAGTGGGTTTTACTGAGATTGAAGTGGTCTCAATTTCTTGAAATCCAGAAATAGTACCCTTTATTCATCTTCCTTGCTCATTTTTAGAGAAGTGAAGCAAGCATTCTAAATTTAGATATTAAGCTTCTTTGTGCAATCAGTGGATAACATGACTTTCCAGAGATTCTATCATTACCAATAGAAAAAGTATAAAGCACAAAAAAATATCCACATATTTTCTACAGGCAGGTCGACTATGGTTAAGTGAAAAGATTACTGTCAGCTATTCAGGTGCTGTAGCTTGTTCCAAATGCTGGAAATATATAGTGCAGAACAAAAGACAGAATCACCCCCAAAGGAAAGAGATTTAGAAGTCTCTCTCTAGGTCTGGTAAGTGATTCATAGTTTAAATTAAGAACTTCTAGAACCCCACAGGGTGAAGTTACTTTGTGGGTTCTTCCAACTCTCAAAAGTAATTTTTATTTTTCTCCATCTGTGCCGAGGAATACAGAACGGATTAATGATTCAAGCAGCAAACACAAATGCATGTATATACACATGCACATAATTGAGTTAAAGGTAGCTGTTAATGAGAAGTCATCATATTTTTTTTTTATTGGACCTTTTAAAAAGAAATACATTCCAGAAGTTAGTGCTCAGTGTTTGGGATCGAATTATATTTTAGGCGGGATATATGGCTATCCTGTGACTTCCATGTTCAGAGAAATCACAGGGTATGGTTGAAACAGTAAAGATAGTAGCCATGGTAGGGTGTGTCCTGTGCATTAAAAAATAATTGGGAAACTGTGAACATTCTAAACTAAGCCATGTCCAAGAATGCTAGAGAATTGCTGGAAGCCTGGCACTCAGACAAATCAGCCATCAACAGGAATGTAGAGATAAACAATACCTATATACCATTCAAAAGATACAATCAAAAAAAAAATGCAAAGGAAACAAAAAGACCAAAACCTCCCACCAGCAATCAACACCCAGATAAACAGAGATTAACATCAGGAATAATACCTGACCAATGATCAAGCAGTATAGAATACCCCAATCAAGAAACCACCAAATCAGACAAACAATTAAACAGTAAATAAAAATCTAATCAAGAAGCAACCAAGAAGAGCTCCACCAACATTGATAGGGCAAGCTAACTTGTACCCTGTTTCCTCTAAAATAAGACATCCCCTGATAATAAGCCCAATCGGGCTTTTGAGCGCATGCACTAAAATAAGCCCCCCCCAAAAATAAGCCCTCCCCAAAAATATTTAAACGCATGCACAGCTGGTCTCCACCATTTCCTCTGGTTAGGGTTAGGGAGACAGAGCTGGAAATCAGGTAAGGCGACAAGACGAGCACCATCTTGCTCTACGCGCCCCAAAATAATAAGACGTCCCCGAAAATAAGGCCAAGCGCTTATTTCAGGGTTCAAAAAAATATAAGACAGGGTCTTATTTTTGGGGAAACACGGTATATAAACAGAACAACTCAGAGCTCAGAGAAGGTCAAGGATCCCACATAAAAATCAGATATTAGTTCAATTAGCACCCCTATGGTTGCCATCTTGACTTTTTGAACCATGCCGTGAGGATGCTCCTGCCCATGTTTATTTTCCTATCCTTCCTATCCTTCTACTACACAAATCACACAAGAAAGCATTGCTCTGAATTGCTTGCCCCACCCCCATCCCCCGGTCTCTATCATTTGCTGTTTGCAGACTCAAAGAAATATAATAACTAGTGGTCAGTTTCTAAATATTTTGCATGGAAGTATGTCAGTTCTCTAACGGATGATACAATGAACATTGATGGTGTGTTCCTTGTGTTTGGATTCTTGGGATATTCAAATATGTGTGCATGAGTGAAGCCATTATGACTTATTCAGCAAGCTAGGATTTCAGAAAAGTTGCAATGTATGTATTTAGTTTAATGTGTGCAAAAGGTTTCCCTTAAATTTTTTTTTAGAAAACACTAAATAATTAGGGAAGAGTGTGGGTTCAGTGAGGACTACTATGGTGAAATGTGTGTATTTAAAGGTAAAGGCAAAGGTTTCCCTCACACATATGTTGCTAGTCATTCCTAACTCTAGGGAGTGGTGTTCCTTTTGGTTTCTAAACCGAAGAGCCAGCTCTGTCTGATGATGAGTCCATGGTCATGTGGCATGACTAAACACCGAACATGCAAGGAATGCTGTTACCTTCCCACCAAAGATGGTCCCTACTTTTCTACTTGCATTTTTACATGCTTTCGAACTGCTAGGTTGGCAGAAGCTGGGATAAGTAACGGGAGCTCACCCCATTACATAGCAGTAGGGATTCGAACCGCCGAACTGCCGATCTTTCTGAGCAACAAGTTTAGCATCTTAGCCACTGAGCCACTGTGCCCCCTTTATTTATTTATTTACCCATATATAAAAATTATGTATCCCCATGCACACACTTTACTATATATAACTTAATGTAGCAGATAAATCATGACAAAAGAATAGGATTGTGTCCAGGGATGGGTTCCACTTACCTTTGCTACCGTTCACAACGGGAGCATGTGCATGTGTGCGCTTGCTTGCTTCACTCGCGTGCAGCGCTTCTGCAAATGCACAGAAGCTTCTGCGCATGTGCAGAGCATCCGTGATGACATCCAGGTGGGTGGGAGGAGTCTCCTGTCTCCATTACTACCAGTTCGCAAGATCCGGACTGAACCGGTAGCAACCCACCACTGATTGTGACACACTACTTTCTCCTTTAGTCCAAAACTGAGGTGTTTATTGGCTGCTTAACAGCAGAGGAAATAAACAAAAACATTTCCTATTTTATTTTTAAATCTTTAGAAATTTATCCAGGATGAGGCTGAGAGGTTAATATCCAAATAATTGGAGGTTCAGCAATCAATATTGTATACATTTGATATCACAGAAGAAAAAGAAAATAACTTTCTAATTGAGGTAAGTCAATGCTGCACCTCAAAAAATGGTCTCTCTTGCAATTTGAACTTTTGATACTCAGACCTCAGAATTACTCTGTCTTCAAAATTACAAATGCTTCCAATTATACTCTACCAAGATATTGAGGTAAGAATACAAATCAGGATGCAACAAATCTTTTAAGTTATGAGATAAATAGGGGATTTTTTTTCTACCAGAGAATATAATGCTAATTCATAGTGTGACTTTTTTTTTTGTTTTTTTGTTTTTTCACATGATGCAGAAGTTGGTCACTGTGACTTATTCAATTAACAGGAAGATCTAGCGTATATGATTACAAGTGGCTATTTGCCATATATTTATGGCAAATTTATGGCAATTGTTTATGGCAAATTTATGGCAATTGTTCAAGATTAAACTGAACAATGGAATTTTTTCTGGAATTCTTTTCAACTCGTTGAAAATAATTCTGTTGTAACTTATGTGATCAGAATGGAGCGTGGGGTGGGGGCAGGAGAAGTGTCTTAAAAATAGCATATTTAGAAGTACTGCTCAATTATTATCCTATAGGGGTAGGTAGATTTTAATGAGTTACAGTTAAGATTTGGTTGTTACTCTATGGCAGTGATAGCTAACCTTTTTTTCGACACATGCTGGCACCATAATGCAATGCACGTACGAATCCCCCTGCATGCCCTCCCTCCCATGCATGCACACATGACACCCCCCCCCATGCTTCCCCCACTCCCTGTGCATGCGTGCACAAACCCCCTTGCCCTATTTTGGGCCTAGCAGGCTTCCCTGAAGCCTCCTGGGACCAAAAATTGGCACTGTCCCTTGCCCCGCACTTCCCCCCCCCCACATATGCACACATCTCCTGCATGTGCCCCACCCCACATATGAACAGCAGAGACCATAAAATCAGATGGCCAGAGGGAGGCACGCGCATATGCATGGTGGGACTGAGCTGGAGTGACAGCTCACGTGCCCGCAGAGAGGCCTTTGCATGACACCTGTGGTACATGCCATAGGTTCACCATCATGGCTATATGGCAATTTTTGAGAGAGAAATCTTATGTAGTCTAACTCAGGGGTCCCCAATCTCCAGTCTGCCTGGAACCAGTCCATGCAAGCAAGAGAAAGCCCCATCCACACATATGCAGGCAATGCATGAAACCATGCCCTCCCCCAGTCCACAGAAAAACTGCTCTTCATGGAACTGGAACCCTAACCCTAACCCTAACCCTAACCCTAACTGCTCAAAAGATTGGGGGTCTAATTGTTGCAAACATAAAGAACAGGAAAACTGAGCTTGCTACCTAAGAGAGAACCAAGCATCCTGTATCATAAAACTGAGGAAAAAATGAGAAACAAGATTTGAAGATTGAATATAGAAATAATCACGTACCTAAAACATAGCAATTGCTAGAATTCTTTCATTACGACTTCTTTTCTTCAATAAAAACAACTTATCTGAAATTCTTGCATTTTTGAAAATTTGCTCAATTATTTCAAGTCCTAGAAATTGCATTCTGTTTTAGGAAAGATGTAAACGCTTTTCAAACTCCATTGGCGTGCAAAGAATAAAAAGCCAGTTATTTTGTAAGCTTTGAAAATAGGTGGATACTATTTTCAGAATTTCTCATTCTGAGGAATTGTATTATGAGAAAATGAATTCTGTTAAATGCTATTCACTCAAACTCTAATTTTAAAAGTTAAAAAGTTATATCCCACAGTATGGCACTTTGAAGGTATTTTCATCATCATACATTCTTCCTATCTCTTTCATAATGTTTTTAGGTTTTTTTTCTTTTATTGTAACATTGTAAAACATAATACATTGGATTATTTCAATGCAGATTTCAATGCACTAATGCTATGTAATATGATTAAAAATTAGTAACATTGTATTATTTAAAGAGCTTAAAGTATTGAGAATAAGAAGGGAAAAGTAAAAATTCTATCAGTATTAATTGCCATTTAAGCTGTCAACATTAGAAGCTTAAAATTATTTAAATTTTCATCCAAAGTTGTATAAGATAAAAAATATATGACAATGCACATCAAAGTGTTAGTTATGTGATAAAGTTTCAGTCTTGAACAAATTACTTAATTGTAAAGAACTCCATTGTATTGTTACATAATGTGTGTGTTGATAAAAGGAAATTTAAAAAAATAGATGAATCAAAATTAATAAAAAACTACATAAACATAACAAGATTTCTAGATCAAGCCCTACTTAGTTCTGAACATTGCAATTTAACATCTTATAAATGATATATTAATCTGTACCTATGTGGTACATCAGGAGCAATTGGACAAAATTAACATTTTAATATTAATAGAAAGATACCCATTATGAAACACACTGAAATAGCATTTCAAAACAAAATTAGATTTTTCCCCCTTTGCTGAAAAACAAATCATAATACATGTTACTCATAATGTTTCACACTGTTTGCTTTATGTCTTAAATACTATCTATCCAAATAGTGGTGGAAGAATAAACTACTTCCCAAAGGCCCTACTTCTCCTCATTTAGCATTAGTACATTTAATGCAGAGACCTGATCTTTTCCCGCATGAGATGATGTTATAATAACACACCTTTCACATGGGAAAAAGTTCATCCAACTACTGGAGATTTTTATGGCATGGCCACTATTAGAAGAGTTACAAGATTTGGTAAAAAAAAGACCAAAGCAGACCAAAATACATAATATATTTTTCTTTCATAGCCGTTCAAATAATGTACAATTTGCATTTTTTTTAAAAAAAAATGATTTATATGCCGCCCTTCTCCGGAGACTCAGGGCGGCTTACAATGCGTTAAGCAATAGCCTTCATACTATTTATTTTTATCATATCCATTTAATTATTTTTATTGCTTTCCATTGATTTCTTGTTGTTGAAATTTCATTGAATGAGAGCAACTATGATTTGCAGACTCTGAACTCAATCCAGAGAGATTCTTAAACTGACACTGCACACTAGCTTTAGGTCTAGATCTTTTACACTGAATAAAGAAATGGGTAACTTAGTAAAAGAATCACCCAGGAACAGTCCCAAAATTACTTAGAGGAGGAACCCATCTTATACAACAGAGAGGTAATAAGTAATCTAGATGAAAATGTTGTAAGAGTAAGTAAAAAAAAAGTTAGCAGCTTTTGGGTTGGATTGTGTGTTACCTTCAGTCCAAAGTATTTTGCAAAAGAAAGTAATCTAGGAAGGAAAGCTTTAAAAACGAAGGGTGGGCAGGGCAGGGCAGGGCATGGCAAGGCAAAGCAAGGCACAAAAATTGAAGAGAATGGAGAAAATATAACAGTTAAAGAGATTATAGGTTAAGGAACTTGGGTTGCCAAGTTCCTTAACTGCTCCAACTGCTACTTGGAGAAAGTAGCAGAGATACCAGAATGATCCTCTCATTAGAGAAAACAAAATAGCTGATACAAAAACTGTTTTTTGCTAGGAGGCAAACTGGAACCAACATCCCATCCTACTCTGTCTAATCCACCGCCTGAAGCAGAAAATGTATGTGTTGTTTTCTGGAATGGTTTCTTTCAGTTTGCTAGATTTGAAGGCTGCTGTTCTCCAGAACAATTCCAGTGGCTTATATTTCAAAATAATAATTTAAAAAAAATGATCGTAAAACAGAAAACGCATGTATCTAAATAAAACACTTCAAGCAACAAGTCATGGATCTCTGGAGGCCTGGGAAAATGGTGAGGATTTAAGGGTTTCTGGAACCTCTATCATTCCAGACGGCAGGCACAATGACAATGACAAAGAAGGCACCCTTCCTGGCTCCTGATCAGAGGTGGTATTCAGCCGGTTCAAACTGGTTCAAGCAAACTAGTAGTGCCGATGATCAGTTGGCCCCATCCATCCATCCCCGCTCTATCTTGTCCTTTATGGAAAGATTTCTAGATTCCATTGCCACCTCATGTCGAATGGACAAAGCAATGTCCAGCAACTGGGTCTGGCATTCAACCATCTCAAGTTTGGTAGTAATTCAGATGTGCATGTTGTATAAAATCTCACAATTTTTCAGCAATCTCTAGAGAACGTAAACAAAGTTTCTGTGTCTGAGGCAATCGAAAAAACAATCCGTCATGAAAGGGTTATCTCATCATTAGTTCAGCTAGGTTTACCTGGCCATAAGGGACCAGTGAAATGTTTCCTTAGCAACATTTCTCTTTCTTGCAGTTCCTAAGGAATTCAACCCTATTAAAATCCGCAGTTCTACTTTCTCATATTTTTGGCTAAGTTTCCTAGATAGCTTGTTTGGTGAGAAAATCAAGGAAGTAAATTGATACTATATATCCTACCAGATCATTTGCCTGCAAAGAACACTATGAAAACCAATTCATTTTCATTTTAAGTAGCTGTACCGAGACCCAGGATTGCATTGTTAATTCTCTGGGAACAGATTTGTGACTCTTCATTTACTGACATCTTGAATGTATCTATTTGTCTGAAATACCTTAATGCAGCTTTTGTACAATTTGCATTTCCCTCAGTATTTGCAGGAGAAAAATGAATTCATAAGAGTTTCAAACAAGAGGAAGAGAAATACTTGGTGTTTCCTATCTCCTGTTACTTTAAATGCTTTTTTCTCAGTTAGATATTTAATTTACCTTTTCCATGACTGTGTTTACTGAGTTGCATGAGTTTTCTAATGCAATTTCTAAAGGGAGCTTTAAAAAAAAAACATTATAATTTAAACAAAAACATTCCATTGACCAATTCTTTTGTATATTTGTCAATGGATAGCAATCAGCATAGATTAAAACTTAATCCACTTTTGTTACTCTGAAATGAAAATTATCTTCTTTCATATCCTCATACAGTAGTTCCTTTGATGACATACACTAAGGCTTTTGAATTTTGCTTCTTTACAAGAATTGCTTGTAATTTTTTGGTGTAACGTTCTGAGTGTTTTGTTATAAACATGGAATAATGGTTGTTTTGTTTTGCTTTGAACTAGGATTTGTATTGCAAATGTTATCTGTATTATCCTTCTCCCTCAATATCATTTGGTGCATTAGTTTTGTGAATTACAAGATGGCTGAAGGAGTCACGTGATAATTTTTTGTGACCTTCTGACAAAACCAGTGGGGAAGCCAGATTCACTTAACAACCATGTTACTAACTTAACTACTGCGATTGTGATTCCCAACAACCATGGCAAGAAAGGTTTTAAATGGGACAAAACTCTTGCTTAACAACTGCCTTGCTTAACAATGGAAATTTTGGGCTCAACTGTAGTTGTAAGTCAATGACTACCTGTAATCTGTTTGTTCTGAAAATAAGCATAAATTAATTAAATAAATAACAGGCAATAAATAATGTGCATTCCCCAAGGACAAATAATTGAATTAATATGATTCAATGCAAGTAATCCATCTAGCATTTTATATTTGGAGGTTTGATTCAAAGAGATGATTCAACTGAATTGCCTTTGAATCAGAGAGCTGGAATCAATTTAATAGATCATGCACAATTCTGCAAGATTCACCACCACATCCCTGGTACCACTAAAGGAGAATATTTATAGCTCAGGGTTGAAATGGGGGGAGGAGTCCTTGGTGCTCTCTGAGCTTGATTGTTTTCTTGCAGATGTTTTACTACCAAAACTGTAACTCAACTAAACATCTAACGGTCTTAAGAAATCATTAATAGATCCATGAGTAAAGTGAAGGGTGGAAAGTGAACTAATTTAAAAAGTCTGATGTTTAGTTTTCTGTTTGCACATTTTTCTTTTCGTATATGTTGTTTTTTAAATGTCTATTTTGTGTGTAAAATGTTAATAAATTTGATATATAAGAAAGAGTTTATTCTTCTTTTCAATTTGTCCCAGAGGTCTATCATAAACCCACAGTACTGTCTTTTATTTATTTTTATTTCTCTTTCCCTTCATTTTTGCCCAGATATTCTCAATGGGACTCACCTTCTCTAAAATATAAATTTCTCTAGATTCATATATTTTCCTCCCATAAAACGCAATACGACCTCAATTTTGTTGAGCTATTATAAGGGTTTATTTTCCTTGCAATGTCATTAATTGCCACATGTATTATTGGAAATTAGTAATAATCTATAAGATTAAAAAATCTTGGTAGCCTATCTGTGACATCATAAAGTTGGACATCTGAAGAAAACATCTTGTCAGGGATACTGTATTTTTCGAACTATGACGCACTTTTTTGTCTACCAAAAGGCGGTGAAAATGTCTGTGCGTTTAATAGACCAAATATTGGCAAAACCCCACCCACCTGCCAGCTGGTTTTTTTGCCTCTGCATGCCCCATTTTTGGGCCTTTGTCAGGCCTTTTTTGGCCTGTTTTCAGGGCTTTTTTCAGCCCATTTTTGATGTGTTTTTTTGGCCTGGTTTTTTTTTTTTTTTTGGCCTTTTTTGGTCCATTTTGAGGCTTTTGTGGCCCATTTTCAAGGCTTTCTTTGGCCATTTTTTCCAGAAAAAACAGCCTGAAAAAAGCCACAAAAACAGTCTGAAAAAAGCCTCAGAAACAGGCTTATCTGAACAGGATCTTAACAGTTATCTTAACAGGAAACTGCCTACTACTATCACTTGCTTTTTCTCCTTCAAAGTGATTCCTGGATTTTGCTAGACAGCATAGATCTTCATTCCACCAGAATGTTTTCTGAGATTTTGATTGGCAAATCTTGATCAGGTATATTAGTTTCGTGAATCAGAGCCTGGTAACTGTTGCTAAGTGCCATGGTTTTTGACTGCCTCCTGACCTTACTGTCGCTCATAGTTACATGCTGCCATTCTTCTGCTTCACTTGCAGCGCATCATTTTATTGCTCCCCCCCCCCTTCTCCTGGAGAAGATCTTATGCCCTTTTCATCTTCCTTGATGAGCTTTTGAGTAATAGCTCTTTTATGAAATCCTCTCAACTTTTCTCTTTGAAAAGAAACTTTACACTGTTCTAATATGCCAGGAATATTATTTATCACTTTGTCCATTTTTTTGTTTTTATTATCTATTTAGTTTTCATGAAGGAGAGAGGAAAATTGTAACAATTGGTTCTTTAATATTGAAAGGATTTTCATTTTTTATAATATTTCAATTGATTCTTCATTGGCACAACTGCATATTTGTTAAGAAAATACATTTCTAAAATACATGCAGGTTACTTCTCCATCTTTAGGAGAATGACTGGGAAAGAGTTCACTCCAATATATTTTATGGGGACTTTAAGTCACCTGCTGTATAGAATGCCTGGAATTATTTGTTAAATTTATATAGCTTCCCATCACACTTTCGGGACTGAGCAGCTTACAAAGTTAAAAAAATAAAAATAAAATTAAAATATATTACAAAAATCATTGAAACATAAAATAATAAATGTTTTTATCTCATACAGAAACAGTAAAATATGCATACTGTAATTTATATTCTTTAATCTGAAAACCAGAATGGTCAGAATATTTATCTGTAAAATACAAAAAGGTAAATTAAAGATTTGGTTATGAAAAAAAAAAGAGAGAGAATTACTGGGCATTGTTGTTGTTTTTTAAATTTATTTCAGCCTGTGAATTTTCAAAAATTCTTCCTTTCTCAAGGACGTTCTCAAAACAAAATAATACAGGAAAATTCAGTACTAAATATGCAGCAAACCTGCAAAACCTTTGATTTATTCTCAATGCTATATTCATATTCATTAAAAAATGTGCACTAATAAAGTCATATATTATGGGTGTTTTTTAAAAAAATTGGGGAAACTATCATACTCATTGATCATTTGTAGAAACTTATATACCCATGAATATTATAATCCAGGTCTGTAATTTTTCTCTTCACAGATGAATAATGAGTGATCAGTGAGTTCATTCTTTGTGACAGCACACTTAAAACACCAGCTAAGCCAAGTTCAATTACACAGAATCTTTGAGGAGCCAAGTTGCATGAGGGGATGTAACATCGTGGTATAATTTTGCCATTTTAGCAACAGCGTTCATAGACCTGTGCATACTTCTTTTTAAAAGGCTGCCCAGTTTTTGCTTCCCACATTTTCACTCTACCTGTGTTTTGATGGACCCAAGAAGGTCAAGTCCTATCACTTTAACTCTTTAAGCCATTACTTTAACTCCTTAGATTCTCAGCTGTATTTTAAAATTCTTTTTATGTTGGCCTCATGAAAATTTTAGTTCTCGCATCAGGGAAGCTTCACATGAAAGTGAGAAATGTTGGAGAAGCCATTCCTTTGTGTTGCAGAGATCAAAGGCAGATTCCAAAAGTCGGAATATGTAGGAGTTCAAAAGCTAGTTCAGTGTTTTAGTCAAAGCTTTTTATAGAGAGGTAAATGATGTTCAGAATCATAATATTTCAAAGGTGTTGGCATGATAACTGGTTCAGGAGGGCAGTCCGGTGTAGTAAAACAATATTGTACATGATAGTAATGATTGAAACTGGAATTCATTTGGGAATATGATATTAACAACCATGGCAGTGCAGTTCCTTGAATTTGTTTCCAGAATAGAATAGAGTAGAGTAGAGTAGAGTAGAGTAGAGTAGAGTAGAGTAGAGTAGAGTAGAGTAGAGTAGAATAGAATAGAATAGAATAGAATAGAATAGAATAGAATAGAATAGAATAGAATAGAATAGAATAGAACAGAACAGAACAGAATAGAATAGAATAGAATAGAATTCTTTATTGGCCAAGTGTGATTGGACACATAAGGAATTTGTCTTTGGTGCATATGCTCTCAGTGTACATAAAAATAAGATACATTTGTCAAGAATCATAAGGTACAACATTTAATGATAGTCATATGGTACAAATAAGCAATCAAACCATACTAGGAAACAATATAAACCGTAAGAATACAAGCAACAAAGTTACAGTCATGCAGTCATAAGTGGGAGGAGATGGGTGATGGGTGATAGGAATGATGCAAAAATGCTTTGGCATACAGTGAGGAAAAAATGTAGTACCTCTTGGCAATTTTTCTCAGAATCATGTGGCTTTTCTCAGTAGATTCTAAGCCAGGGGTGTAAAAATCATGGCCCGTGGGCCAAATGCATCACCCACTGGCCATGCCCACCCCCATTTTAGCATAGGCAAAAAAAGTTGTGATATGTCACCTGACAAAAACATGACACTGTGAGTTTGACACCAAACTCCAAGCAATACGGAAAACACTGCTCCTTTAAGAGTTGATGGATGCTACTTTCATACTTCTTCAGATTCCAACATATTTTTCTCAGAATCAGCTCCAAAGCATTGCACCACTCTACTCAAAATAATCTTTCTAACATTTAAGAGAGTTTGACTTCAGCCTTCAAGGCTAAGAGTTCCTGACAAAGCTACTGTTCATCAACGTATTAATTTGCTCTTCAGAGTCATCACTAGATCTTATTGTAATGAATTCCTCAGGCCAATGATATGTGAAATGTTTTCATTACAACTTTCATAATCTATCGAGTTTGCTTGCCTTCTAATACACACATGCACACAGACAGAGGTTGTTCTCAAGAGCTATATCATTAGGCAACTTAATGTAGACTCATACCTGAGCTCAGGTTTAGAGATGAAAATATAGTCCAATGACAGTCCATGAATCAAATGCCAAGGAACAAAGAAACAGTCTGGGTCAAAGGAGGCATAGTTGAAAGTAAGAACATAAAAATGAACATCCGAAATTGGCAAGTTGTTCCCAAAAGATCGAAGGATGTTTGAAGTCTAAATGTAGATATGGCTCAATTATAGGCATTCACCCAAGTTTGATGCTCTTGCCTCCAATATTTCATTCTTAACATTTATCAGTATTTTTTCCCTAACATGACAATTGAAGAGGCCTTGTTAATCTACATTTCAATTATTAGATTATCTAAGATGTTGTGCAATTATTTTACCTGCTAAAATTAATTAAATGATAAGTTGAGATATCATCCTGTGAATAAATTCAACAACCCTAACTCCAGAGAACATTCAATTCTTTGTTTGGTAACAAGATTTATTTGGACAAACCATATACATCAGAAGCATGTAACTTTATTCCATGACCACTATCAACAGGAAAAAAAATCCTTTGTATATATTCTCTCCAATATTTATAAGAATAGTTAAGATACTTGTGTGGCAATTTGACTAGAATCAAGTGCCATCAATGTGTAATCTTCCATTGAAGCTGTTGAATTTAAGTGGAATGAATCCATCCTGCTTTCTTCCATTTGCCATTTTGTCACCCATACAGCTTTACCGCAATCAGTACCCCAAACTTTATTTAAACAAGATCTCTTATTTCTAATTGTAGTAGTACAATGTATGTGTGTGGGTGTGGGTGTATATATATATATGTGTGTGTGTGTGTGTATTTATATATATACTAGCTGTACCCGGCCACGCGTTGCTGTGGCCCAGTCTTGTGGGTATACAATATTTTTTGACTGAGTGCCAATAATTTCCCTCTGTAGCTCAGGTCACGCTTACTTTACCTCCGTCTCACCAGTGTTTTCACTTGGTCGATTGGATTCAGACCTGAGTTGCCTTTTTGTACATTTCTTTTTGGGCTTTAACGTCACTTAATCAATTGCTTTATTGGACTTTTACCTATTTGGTGTTTGTATTGGGAGAGCTGCGCGTCGTGGGATTGGTGGAGGCCTCCCAGGCTGCCGTTGGTGAGTTTGTGTTCCTGGGATTCCAGGACGCTGGTCGGCAACATTCCCCCCCTCTCCCCAATGTTTTAAATGGCACCGTCTTTTTATGGAGGAAGCCTGTGATGACAATCATGGGGCCTCTTCCCTTCTCCATTCAAACCCCCACCGATGTGTGGTTGTCAAAAGGCAGGCAGGCAGGCCTGGCATTACCTGAGGATATTGTGGGCCTCCATGCTGCGGTTTTGGTTACTGGAGCAAACCACAGCCACCCGGAGCAGCGAGGAGGGCATGGCTGGCTGGCGGGGGGCTGCTCTCTCTTCCCCCACCCCCATGGCAAGAGAGGCAAAGAGAGTAAGAGCTGGGGAGGGGTTGGGGGGGCCAAGCGAGGGCCTGCAGCGACAGTCCTGACAGCAGCAGGGAAAATATGCGGCTGCTCCTCCTCCTCACAACAATGATGACAGCTTCCTCCTCTCTCTCTTTCCCCCACGATCAAAATGGTGGCCATGCTGAGCAGAAAAGGTAGGGCCCGGCAATGTGTCGGGCTCTTCCGCCATCCCTTTCACTTCCGCCACCCCCCCTCAAAACCATAGAGGGGAAGGGGATGGAACGGCCCCTCTCGTTGGTTATAGTTCCATGAGGTAAGGATATGTGTTGGGTTTTTTTAATTTTTGTTATCTCCCCCCCCAATCCCCTTCATCCCCAGCATGGTCTGTGAGAAGAAACAGGATTATGGGAGACGATGACAACTCCATGCCTCTCTAGAAGCCGTTTTCAGTGCTCCCTAAAAAAAAGGAAAAGACCCGAAGGTGGGGAAACTGAGCAGCCCTAATGGCTGTTGTAAACACCACGCCATGTGGATTATCTGTTTTTAACTGCCTGTCTGTTTCGCTCAAGGCATCCTGGGATTTGTAGGCCAGCATAGAGCATTCAGCCCATAGCGGTCTTTGCGCCGCCCAGAGGAAATACATTTCTATGACCTCTTGCTGTTACCTCAGGGGAAAGGCCAGACATGGAGTCCTAAAAAGCGGGGAGAAGATTCTGACAGTTTTCTATATTAAGAACTGACACAGCGACTGAGGTAACCGTAGGACAACTTTATTAACTCAGAACTGGCAATGAACAAACAGCATGCCTGACAGCCCTTTAAGTACCCAGCTGTCAGGCGGATTTAACCAATTAACTAACGCGGATTCTCCCGCTTCAATGTTGCTCGCGGCTCCTCCAATCGCGGGCGCCTGGCAACAACGTCATCCAGTTCCGGTCGTAACTCCGAGGATTCAGCACCCCTATCCTCCCGGATGATGCATGCGTAGTCCGTGAGGTACGCCGGCCGACATCGGCTCCGCCCAGATCTTCGTAGAGGAGGAGAGACCGGAGCTGTGGAGGGCGGGGCCGGACTGGTGTCCCGCGGAACTACCAGCGACGATGGGACGACCCGAGGGGACGAATCGACCAACGGAACTTCAGGTAAGTTCTTTGGTGGTAACGGTTCGGCTTGAGTTGGTGTGGGCGCTTCTGGATTCGTTGCGGCAGGAGATCCGGATTGCTCCGTGCTTTCTTGCGGAGCTGTTTCTCCGGCGACCCTTCGCCGGAGCTGGTTTACATGGCGCCGCCACGATCGGCCGTCCTCCAGCTGGACCCTATAAGAGTAGGGTCCCGTTATTTGGGCGATATGCCCCGGAAACCACTTCTCCCCGCCCCCATGGTTTAGTGCATAAACTAGCTCCCCCACGCGGAAACTCCTAGTGACTGGCGAGTGGTCTGCTGATGGAACGGAGCTGTACTCAGGGTGCAGTCGGTCGAGCGTCGTCTGGAGCCGACGTCCCATTAGGATTTCCGCTGGGCTGGACGAGGTGGTCTGGCAAGGGGTCGTATGTTGAGCTAACAAATAGCGGTTAATGTCGTGGTGCCAATCGGAGGGCCCCAGATGGCGGAGAGTGTCTTTGGCTGATCTGACAGCTCTCTCTGCCAACCCATTAGCGGCCGGATTATAGGGCGCCGTTTTGGCGTGGCGGATGCCCAGACCGGCCAAGAAAACCTGGAAGGGTGCGGATACGAATTGAGGCCCATTATCGGTGACAAGTACGTCGGGCAAGCCATGCGTCGCGAACCAACCCTCCAGGACCCTGGTAATAGCCTCAGTAGTGGTCGAGGTCAATAGTGCGATCTCGACCCACTTAGAAAGTGCGTCGACAGCGATCGCAAACGTCTTGCCAAAAAACGGGCCCGCCAGGTCCAGGTGGACCCTGGCCCAGGGAGCCCTGGGCTCCTCCCAATCCCGCACAGGGACCGAGGGGGGTAGCGGACGGGACAGCTGGCACTGGCGGCAATGGGACACCCAGTCCTCAATGGACTGGTCTATACATGGCCACCATACGTAGCTACGGGCGAGCGCTTTCATGCGCACGATGCCCGGGTGGGCGTCGTGCAAGCATGCCAGGATCCGTTTCTGCAGGCAAGGGGGCACCACCACCCGATTTCCCCAGAGCATGCACCCCCTGAGCACGGAAAGCTCATGCCGGCGACGATGGAAGGGCAAGAAATCAGGAGACGGCGGGTGGCCCGGCCAGCCCCGCCGCACCCAGTCAAGTACCCGGGAGATTGTAGGATCAGACGCCGAAAAGGCGCTGATGTCAGAGGCAGTGACAGGGCCTTGTAGGTCATCTATCAGCAGCACTGAAGAGGCCGGGGTGGGGTCACACCCCTCGGCCGGGAGAGGGCAACGGCTCAGGCCATCAGCATGCGCTATGGCCTTGCCGGGTTTATACAGGAGCTGGTAGGAATATGCCGAAAGGAATTCCACCCACCACGATATGCGCGGTGACAGAATTTGAGGAGTCTGGCGGTCACCGGCGATCAGCCCTAACAGGGGCTTGTGATCGGTGACAAGGTAAAAGAACCTGCCGTAGACGTAGTCGTGGAATTTTTTAATTCCCGCTACGGCAGCCAGAGCTTCTCTGTCAATTTGACTATACTTCCGCTCAGCAGCGGATAGGATCCTCGAGTAGAAGGCGATGGGGGCCTCAGTCCCGTCCTGCAGGATGTGACTGAGAACAGCCCCAACGCCATAGGGAGAAGCGTCACAAGTAAGGGTCAAAGGCAAATTCGTGTCATATTGAACGAGGACAGCGTCAGAAGAAAGGGCGTCTTTGACAGCCCGGAAAGACGCGGCCTCGGCCCGCCCCCAATGCCAAGGGGCATGGGAGTCCAACAGACGGTGCAGCGGCTCCGCTAAGGAAGCTTTATGGGGCAAAAAAACGGCATAAAAGTTCAAAAGCCCCAGGAAAGCCTGCAACTGGGCTCTTGACGTAGGGGCGGGGGCATTACATATGGCTTCCACCTTAGCCGGGGTGGGGTGGATTCCTTTGGAATCCACAAGGAACCCCAAGAATTCGACCTGAGGCACCCCCACGCTGCATTTTTCCCTCTTCAGTTTCAAACCAGCGGTCCGGAAACGGGACAGGACGGCCCTCAGCTTGACGACAAGATCGTCCTGATCTGCAGCCGCGATCAGGACGTCGTCAAAATAGGGCACGACCCCTGGCAGGCCATGGAGCAGCCGCTCCATCAAGCTTTGAAAAATGCCTGGCGCCACACTAACCCCGAATTGAAGTCGGGTGCATTTAAATGCTCCCCTATGAGTCACAATTGTTTGGGCCAGGGCGGTGTTCTCATCAACCGGGATCTGCTGGTACGCTTGCGCTAAATCCAGCTTGGCGAAAATCCGTCCCTGGCCCAAAGAATGGAGGAGGTGTTGCACTACGGGCACGGGGTAGGGGTTTGCCTGCAACGCCTTGTTGAGGGTGCCCTTATAGTCGGCACAGATTCTAATAGTGCCATCTTTCTTAATAGGGATGACTATTGGTGTCTCCCACTTTGAGTAATCCACCGGCTCAACTACCCCCTGCTCCAATAGCTTGTCCAACTCCTTATCCACCTTGGGCCTCAAAGCCAGCGGCACCCTTCGTGGCTTCAGCCTTATGGGCGCCACTTGAGGATCCAAATTCAGGGAAACAGGGCATCCCGTGTATTTACCTAGCCCACTGTCAAAAACATCTGCGAACTCCTCTGACATCATAGCCATGACATCGGACTGTGTGGAATGGATTCCAGTCACTCCGAGATGGAGGGCAGCGAACCAATCAAGGCCGAGGAGGCTGGGTAGCTGGTCCCTAACCACAATCAGTGGCAGCTGACCAGAGAAACCCCCATGGGAAATGCGCACGGAAGTGCAGCCCAAGGTTTGAATCGGGTTCCCCTGGTAATCCCTCAATCTTACGGGGCACGGCTGAAGCCGCCGCCGAGAGAACCCTGGCACGACCCTTTTAAGGGTGGCCCTCGCCATGAGGGACTTGGAGGATCCCGTATCAATTTCCATCTTACAGGGGACCCCCTCCACCCGCACAGATAAATATAGCTTAGGATCGGGGCTGGAAACGGATGCATGGCTGACAGTAAAAGACGGGTAAGGGGCATCACCAACGACGGCGAAACAATCTTCCTTCCGCTGCCTCTTCTTCTTAGGCCCAAGGTCACAAGTCTCATCAGTGATAGGCAAGGGAGCCCTGCAGACTCGGGAAAGGTGGCCACGCTTGCCGCAGCGCCTGCAAACGGCAGTTTTGAATCGGCAGTCAGCCCTGTTGTGATTGCAACCACAACCTAAACACCCAGTTGGTATGGGTTTAACTGACTGCGGCCGCCTTGGCTTCTTCGTTGCCTTGACGCGGCTCACATCTTGGTCATCATCGGAGTCAGTCACATCGGGTTCGGAGTACTCGCGGTGGACTGTCAGTGGCTTCCCGCCCGGCGGCAGCCCTGGCGGGGCGCGCTGAATCTCGGCTGACGACTTGTCTGACATCTCTGCGGCCCTGGCTTCGTCCATGGCCAATGGTAGGGTTAGGTCCGGTCGAGCCAGCAGCCGCCTTTGCAGCTTGAGATCCCTGACACCGCACACCAGCTGGTCTAACAGCGCGTCGTCCATGTCCCTGAATTCACAGTGCCGAGCCGCCGACCGAAGGGAAGCCATATATTCATCGACTCCCCCTCCTTCTGCGCTCTCTGGTGGAACGCATGGCGGCGCGCGATCTTGGAGGGAGCAGGAGCGTAGTGGTTCTTTAGCTTCAGTAGCAGGGCGTCCCACGGCACAGCGAACACCGGTTGAGGGGCAGCGAGAGCCCTCGCCGTACCGAAGATATCACGGCCACAGGAGCTGAGAAAATAACCTCTTTTCCTTTCGCTGGGAAGATCGGAGAGGTCGTTGGCTTGTAGGAAACACTCGAACCTCTCGATATAATCGTCCCAAGTCTCGACTGAGGGGTCGAAAGACGTGAAAGTGGGAATGGTAGCCATGTCACCTCAGTCAGCCACGGGTCGTGTCCGCAGTAATTAGATTACACACGATCCCACCCTCGTCGCCAGTTTTCTATATTAAGAACTGACACAGCGACTGAGGTAACCGTAGGACAACTTTATTAACTCAGAACTGGCAACGAACAAACAGCATGCCTGACAGCCCTTTAAGTACCCAGCTGTCAGGCGGATTTAACCAATTAACTAACACGGATTCTCCCGCTTCAATGTTGCTCGCGGCTCCTCCAATCGCGGGCGCCTGGCAACAACGTCATCCAGTCCCGGTCGTAACTCCGAGGATTCAGCAGACAGGCTTTCGTTTCAAACTGGGGCCTTCCAGAGGAGCAGGGACTACACATGTAGGTATATAAAAATGTGCGTATTCGAATGCAACGTTGTGTCAAAATTTCAAAGCAATTGGTGAAGAACTTTCGGAGATTTAAGATTTTGAACAAATGAACATTTACATTTTTATTTATATAGGGCCATTCGACATTAATTTGGCATATACTGACAATGTCCCCAATCTGTCTTGACCTTTAGGCCTGAAAAGGCCTATTTTGTTTATCCGTTGCCATGTATTTAGAGAACCAGGAATTCTACAAAAATGTCTGGCTGCCAACTGTTGTTAACTGACAATTCTTCAATGTACTCTGGCTGCCACTTGTTGCTAGTTGTTTGGTTCACACTACCGTACTATCCACACTACCGTACGAGGAGGCAAACTAGCATCACACCCAAGGGTGTGTGTCAAGAAAGCGCTCTCAGTCTTTTGACAGTTGGCTCCAACACACTCTGAATTCACCCACCCTTTCTCCATGGACAAAATTGACGCAGCCATCAACAGTCTGAAGTCTGGCAAATCACCAGGTTTTGATGGCATCCATCCTGAATTTCTAATTCATTCTGGGAGACTAACAAGCAGTTGGCTTGGCAAATTCTTTTCTTTTTTTTAAATAGTCTTTATTAAATATTTATAATAAAATTAACACACAAAATAATAGTTGAAAAGCAATATAGGAAATGAAACATAAAAACACCTAAACACAGGACTGAAACCAAACAAGAAAAAAGACTAACCGAGAGTTAAGCTCACTCTCCAATTTATATTAACTAATATCATCCTAGCCAAACCTTTCAATGCAATTGGGTCCTTTTTTATTAACTACAAAACAATTGGTCTGTTTTTATCAAAATTGTAAAGAGTTATAAAGCCTAGTAAATGTCTAGTTAGTCTAATTAGATGATCTTATCACCTTTCTCCTAAGTTTAACCTTTTTTTGAGCCAAACAAAACATCTGTCCCAACTTCTATTATATACTGAATCTTTCTTGTCTTTTAAGATATACGTTAGCCTGTCCATCTCAGCACATAAAAGAATCTTGTTTATTATCAGGTGATCAGGGGGTGTATCTGCATCTTTCCACAGTTGAGCAAATGCCATTCTCGCCACTGTTGAGACATGGACAAATATATACCAATCCTTCTTATCGATATTGTCCAGTCTTATTGCGATGAAGAGGGAAACTCACACCTGTTATTTCCAACAGCCACTGTTGTATTTTCTCCCAATAGCGTCTAGCTGACGGACAGATCCACCACTGATGGAAGAAAGTATCCTTATCCGACCCACATTTCCAACATCTGTCAGAGGATCCTGGGGACATCTTAGCAATTCTGGTGGGGCGGGGAGGTGCCAACAATAGATCATTTTGTAAAAATTTTCTTTGAATGGGGAAGAAAGGGTCAGTTTCATAGTTTTGTGCCGTACATTTTGCCATGCATCAAGCTGAATTGTTGTTCCAATATTTCTCCCCCAGGCAATCATTGTGTCCTTTACAATCTCATCCACCATAAAATTGGACAGAAGAAGGTTGTAAATGTTGGAAATAAATTTCCTTCGGCCATCTAGGATGAGCTTGTCAAATGTTTGTAAATGAAAGGAAATACCATATTCCTGTTTATCCCTAGCGAATCTAGTTTGAATTTTCACATAGGACCACCAGTCTATGTCTAATTCTCTAGTTTGGAGATTGGCTCTAGATCTAAGACTTTTGACTTCATCCAACATGTCACCATAAACCCAGTTCCTCTTTATATTCAGAAGGGTCACTGCCTCTAACGGAGACACCCACTTAGGAATCTGTGTGTAAACTTGCTTCTTCGCCATTTCCCAAACCCTTAATAAAATTCCTCTAATATAATGATTAGTGAAATGTTTGGATTGTTTGTCTTTCTGAGACTACAAGAAGGAATGCCATCCCCGCTGCAAATCATATCCTTCAATTGCCAAAATGCGCTTTCTTGAGAGGATTACCCAATCTTTTATCCAAACCAGGGATGAGGCTTGGTAGTAAAGCTCCCACATAGGGAGCCCCAAGCCACCCCTTGTTTTATGCTCTTGCAGCATTTTTCTTCTTATACGGGATTTTTTACTCTGCCAAATAAATTTGCTTAAAATTTGATCTAATTTCCTAAAAAAAAATTTATCCAATCTTGCAGGAGCCGTTTGTTAGTAATTTGGAATAATTGAGCTCCTTGTTAGACGAACATCTATTTGTAAGCCAAATACCTAAGTATTTAAGTTTTTTGACACAATTAATCCCCATGATACTTTGGATCTGTTCCTTTTGGGTACCTAACAAATTTTTTGTTAACATTTTGGTTTTATCCTTATTGATTTTTAATCCCGCTACCTCCCCGTATTCATCTAATTTAGTAAGTAATTTTGGTCCCGTAATAAGGGGATCTTCTAATATGAAAACCAAATCATCGGCAAATGCTTGGAGTTTATATTCTTCCCCTTTAACTTTTAAGTCCTTAATTTCCAAATCCTGCCTGATCGTCTTAAGAAATGGTTCGAGTGTTAAAATAAAAAGCAATGGTGAAAGAGGGCATCCTTGTCTGGTACCTTTATAGATCTGTATCTCATCTGATAGTGATCCATTAAACAGTAACCTTGCCAACTGTTTAGAATAGATGGCTTGAACTGCCCTTATAAATTGAGACCTAAAACTCATCACTTCCAATTGTTGTATTATAAAATTCCAGTAGACTCTGTCAAAAGCCTTTTGGGCATCCAGAAAAATCATTACCATTGGCTTATCAGGGTGTGTCTCATAGTATTCTAAGGCATTCAATACAACCCTTACATTATCTCTTAGGTGCCTATGAAATAAGAAACCATTCTGATCTTGGTGGATGAATCAGGACAGGAACACCCGGAGTCTCTCAACTAGTATTGTCGCAAAAATCTTGTAATCCACATTCAGGAGCAAATTCTTTTCAAACATACTTTGTAGCAGCACCTCTCACCAGAATTCAAAAAGCCAAAGTAATATTGCTTCTGAAACCTGGCAAGTCACAAGACATAGAAAGCAATGAGGATCATAAACTGTTGCATGAAATCTGCTCCTACTTGCTGGTTCCCCATCTTGAGCCACATTGCACCACCACCCCTACAAAGGCAGGAAGGAGTACAACAAAATTACGAGAAACCACTTCTTTCTGTGCACGCTGATCTTCCTCATTTACCATGTTTCTCCAGAAAGATGACCCACCTTGAAAAGAAGCCCTATCACATTTTTGAGCACATGCAATCAAATTAAGCCCCACCCACAAAATTAGCCCTAATTAAGACCCCGCTTGACCTGGGGTGCAAGGGATGGGGTGAGGCACACAGGTAAACAATAAACTAGGATGGGGATGGGGAGGTGGAGCTGCCCTACTTTCCACGCCTTGCACACCCTGAAACCTGCCTTGCCTTCTTTTGTGGCCATTTCTGTGGCCACTTTCCACCACTTGCATGCATCACCCTGGCCTCTATTTTGCCTCCAAATGCCTGCCAAAAAGCATCTGCAGCCAATAACAGAGCTCTGAATCGATCTGGAGCTCTGTTATCAATTTCAGAGGGCTTTCCGGAACATCTGAAGGTGAAACGGAGGCTGGGCCAATTCATGTGAGTGGCAGCAAGCGGCTGAAGAAGATGTGGACCAGCAGTGGGCTTCTGCTGGCCAGGGCTCTCGGTACCACCACTACGAGGTGAGTCAATAATTAGAACCCTCCAAAAAGAAGGCTTACCCATTTTTTTGAGGGTCAAAATAAAATAAGACCCAGCCTTCTTTTTGGAGAAAGACAGTATCAATTGGCAGGCTGAAATCCAGGAAGCCTTCTCTGGCACTCACTCAACAGCTGTGTAACAACTTTGACATCAACACACAGTAGAAAGCCAAATGGGCTGCTGAATGCCCAGATACAGGCAGTTACGTAGATGACCCTACACAAAAGGTGCCAGGTTTTGATCTTCCTTGCCAGCATTGGTCTACTCTGAACAGGATCTGTACCCAACAAGGAGTCAGTCAGGACTCATTGTTTAAGTGGGGTCTTGTCTCTACCCTTCAGTGTGACTGTGGTGCTCCTTGACAAAATATCCACCACATTGTGTCCGAATGTTGATCAAGAGCTTACACCGGCCCAATGTCTAATTTTTTCAATGTAGACCACCCTGTCCTTGTATGGCTGGATGGACTGGATATTAATATTTGAACTATAGATAATTATTACATCTTCAAAATTGCTATAAGGGCTAATTGCTGAAGTTCTAGTATTCTTGGTTCCCAATACAGAATTTGTCCCAAACCTATTGATTATTGGTCAGCCATTGAATGGATTGCTGTATAAATCTTCTATTCTGTAAAGTTTACATCCTCACTAAAGTGTCATTTCATTTCACACCTACAGTTCTCTGCTCAGCTTTCCAAGATATTAGGGACATTGTTGGATAAAATATGCTGTAAGATTGTGGCTCTTATCACTTAAGTCTTCTCTCTCCGGCTGTTACTGATTGCTTGTTAAGTCAGCTTCAGGGGCTTAATTTATTTATTTATTACATTTTTATGCCACCAATCTCCCCTTAATTACTTACTGACTTCTAAGGCTAACCACCTGCTGGATCACGACTGCCAATTTCTTCAAGTCAAAGAAGAACAAAACAGTCTTCATTTGCAGGGTTTGACTGCTTATAAATCAAGCCACAGTGAAGTCAGTTTCCTCTCCCTGTAGCTCTTGATGCAAGGGTTAGATCAGGGAGAAGCAGAGGTGAAATCCAGCAGGTTCTGACAGGTTAAGGAGAACCAGTAGTGGAAATTTTGAGTAGTTTAGAGAACCGGCAAATACCACCTCTGGCTGGCCCCAGAGTGATGTGGGAATGGAGATTTTGCAATATCCTTCCCCCCAGGACTAGAGAGGGAATGGAGATTTTGCAGTATCTTTCCCTTGCCATGCCCACCAAGCCACACCACACCGACCAAGCCACACCCACAGAACCGGTAGTAAATAAATTTGGATTTCACCACTGGGGAGAAATAGAGTAGGCTGTAGTTGGACCTCCAGTTGCAACCTCCCCTAGAATAATTTTATTCCGAAGTCTGCCTTTTGGGAAAGGTCCATATAGTCACACACATCTTTTTTCTACTAAAAAGAGACTCATCAGAAAATACTTTTGAACACAGAATTGTCATCAAACTACATTCTTGTTGATACATACACACAACCAGTTTAGCAACAGTGTAAAAGTAGTTTACTATTGCTTCATTTTGGAGTTTCTTATTTGAAATGGAAACATAACAGGTACTGTATCCTATCAAATTTTCTTTTTCCCAAGTGTAGAGAACCCTACTCCTAAATGTAGAAAATCAGATCTATTCTCAAAGCAGTGTAGTGAGAAGTGTCATTCAAAACAATCCGAGGACAGCAGGAAACAGTTCAGACACCTAATTAAATTCACAGGAGTAAGGAGTATATAGAAGTGAAGCCCAATCAGGTTTGCAAGATCCTGTTACTATAAGGTAAAGGTAAAGGTTCTCCTCGCACATATGAGCTAGTTATTCCCAACTCTAGGGGGCAGTGCTCATCTCTGTTTCAAAGCCGAAGAGCCAGCACTGTCCGAAGACGTCTCCGTGATCATATGGCTGGCATGATTAAATGCCAAAGGCGCACAGAACGCTGTTACCTTCCCACCAAAAGTGGTCCCCCTTTGCATTTTTTACATGCTTTCGAACTGCTAGGTTGACAGAAGCTGGGACAAGTAATGGGAGCTCACCCTGTTATGCGACACTAGGGATTCAAACCGCTGAACTGCTGACCTTTCAATCAACAAGCTCAGCATCTTAGCCTCTGAGCCACTGCGTTGTCTGTTACTATAGCTAATACAATAAAGTGGTTTTAAATTTCCTTTGAAGTTACTCTCTTGGTCTGGTGTTGAAATCAAGAGAACTTTTGCTTGTGGAGAAAAGGATATGTTGAGATAGATTTGAAAATTGAAATTGCTGGCTCTCACTCAACTTGAGATGGTAACGAGGGAAAACCAACCAAGCTTTTTTCATGTATTATATTTTAAAAATACAATTCTCTGATAATAATACATTAATGCTAAACATGTCACTTCAAAAAGAATAACTTCCGCACAGAGGTGTTTCTTGCTGTGAAATTATTCATTTTGCCCTAGATTTCTTGACTGAATGAATGATGGATTGACTGGGTGATCTCAAGCTCATTCCTCTTTTCTATTTTTAGATTGGAATGTACTTTTTTTTAAAAAAAAGAACTAGACTAGAACTCCATAGTTCTCCAAGTTTGACAGCAGAAAACAAAGGCCTAACTTTAAGCATTACATTTTTATCTGAACCATATTCTATTTAGACTCTCTAACAATATAAAAAAAACTTAGCATTGTGCTCGAAAGCCACCACTTATATGAGAAATATCCTGGGGCAAAATTGTCACTGCCAAATGAGAGCTACTGAAAGTGGAATTTTATGAAGCATTTCTGGCACAACAACCCTGACTGAAATTGAAATTAGAGCAGCAATAATTTATGCACCACAATTATAATATTAATATGTTGCAAAGTTATACTTTGCAATATAGTTTAATCGTATTTTAAATATGTCTTCTCAATGGAATGTATGTTTTTTAAAACCTGATGTGTAAACCAATACTAGAAGCATAGATTAAATATAATCTCATACTTAACTAGTTTATTTTAAGTGCACAGAATCACACATCTTTATGCTGAAATTTTCTTTCTAGGTCAGCAAAATTTTATAACTGTATTTGTGTTTGATTAAGAATAGAGATATATGATTATGCCATAAAAAGGAGAGTATATTGCATAAACAATTTCAGGTTTTGTATGACTTTCAATAACTTTAATGTGATGGAGTTGCCTGGTTGTTAATCAACAATTCCCAAACTTCCAACATCGTGTCTTAATTAGTTTGCTGAAGTCTCTAGTGCACTAAACTATTTTTATTGAAAAAGTTTTACAATACAATTTTAACCCCACTTTCCCACCCTCCCACCCCCCACCCTCTCCCCCCATCCCCCCCCCTGACTTCCGTTACAAGCAAAACATAAATTTTCTATATCAATCATTATTAAACATTAGATATAGGTGAGATCCCAAAAAATATATCATAAACTTTAACAACAAGTAAAATAGAATTAATCCCAAAATTCTTTACTAATAAAAAGATAAATTTAAACAAATAAGAATTATAAATGCCCCATTAAACCTAACTCAAACATATATCATTGTCAAGACAGCAGTATAACCAAAATATGTAAATTTATATCAACTTAATAATTATCTAAACAATAATATAATATATATATTTAACATAATAATGACTTTAAAATAATTCTATATATATAATCTTCAACATACTAATCAAACCCCTAATAATTATGAATCAAAAAACCAACTGAAGATTCTTAGTTTGATATTTATTCCGCACATAATCAACCCACTTCTTCCAATCCCTAACAAAAACTTCATGGGTCCTATCTTTTAAGTATGCAGAAATCTTAGCCATTTCCGCAAAACTAGCCATCTTTGACATCCATTCAGCTATGGTAGGCACACTATCTTTTTTCCAGTATTGACCAATCAATAACCTAGCTGCAGTAATCATATACAAAATCAGTCTTGTATCACTCTGTGAACAATCCTTAACTATACCTAACAAAAACAGTTGCGGAGAAAATTGAAGCTTCTTTTTTAAAACATTCTGCATAACCCACCAAAGTCTAATCCAAAATGCTTTCACTTTTCTACAGGTCCACCAAATATGAAAATATGTAGCATCCAAACAATCACACCTCCAACATTTAGGTTGAACATTTGGATACATACATGATAATTTCTTAGGATCTAAATGCCATCTATAAAACATCTTATAAAAATTTTCCCTCAAATTCTGTGCTTGTGTAAATTTAACATTCTGGACCCAAATCTTTTCCCATGTTTCTAACATCACTGGTTCTGCAAAGTTTTGTGCCCATTTTATCATACAATCCTTAACTAATTCACTCTCTGAATCTCTTTCTAGCAATAAATTGTACACCCTCTTAATATGCATCGGCCCTTTCTGTTTCATCTGTATCACCAAATCTTCTTCATGTAGCATTAGTCCAATTTTCTGGTCTTCTCTCCATCTCGATTGAAGTTGAGAATACTGCAACCAAGTTATATTCTTCCCGTCTTCCAACAGAGTTTTCAAAGATTTCAAATTCCATCTGCCCCCATCATTAAAAAGTATCTCTTTATATAAAACCCCCCCGAGTGACTTTATATTTGGCATAATCTGCCCAAGATCTAGTGCTCTAAACTATTTATTGTTGCTATTTAAAAAGAATATTTCAGTATTATTTAATAGCTTGAACTGACTATTAAACAGTATTAAAGTTACTGTAATATTCAGATTATCCCGACTTTGTTATGCATCCATGTTGCATTGTTAAAATAAAACAGTTCATCAGATGCAGATATAAACATGTCAGAAAATTTGGATGATATTATTCCAAAAATAATATTGGAACATCCCAATACATCGTCACTCATGTGTGTCAATTCAAAAAAGAAGAAATCTTTGAAATGTTCTTATATTTCATATTCATAAGGTTTGGAATTTTCATTTGTGAGGGTTTTTTTTTTATAGACAGCTAGTGAAATTTTCAATCCTTTCTTGAATATTTTTACTCTTAGAAGAAATCAAAGACGTTGCATGCATAGAACTATTAATGACAGTTAGTGTAATAATAATATAGTTTGGAAAGATGACCTCTGGAAGGTTTCTGTTAGTAGGAATCAGGAGCCAAGTTCAGCTTTCAGGTTTGTTTTTTTTTTGTTTGTTTGTTTTTTTGGTTTCAGGTTTTTTAATTTATTTTACATATACATATTAATGCCTGAACAATGTGGCACCTGGCACATTTGTGGCACATTTTAATACAGATAAAACTAGTAATATTAATCATAGTTGTTACATTCATCCAACTTATGTATTTCTAATAATAGTATACATTTATATTAAGTTATAGTCTTTCATTATTAAATTATTCCATGTTTCAATATATTGTCCTAATGCCAATCACCATATTATTTAAACATACCCTATTTTTCGGACTATAAGACACTCCAGTCTAAAAGATGCACCTAGCTTTTTTGTGAGAAAAACAAGAAAAAGAAATTTGCCTTGCCTCCCAGCAATTCTGCCTTGTTGCAGCAAACAGCAAATAGCCTGCTTTACTTTCATTTTCATTTTCAGCGTAGCTTGATTAGCACAAGAAAAAAAATCTGCTCCCAGCAATTTACCTCCTTGCAGCAAGCAGCAGAGGAAAAACAGCTGAGAGTCGGGAGGCCAATCCAATCAACTGGTGCTAATTAGGCTGTGCTGAAGCTGAAAAAAGCTGTTTCTTCTTGCTGCCTGCTGCAAGGAGGTAAATTGCTGGGAGGCAGATGCCAAAGGATGGGGGCCAGTAGGTGGATGGGGCTACATTTGATGTATAAAACACACCTAAATTTTCACCCCCTTTTAGGGGAAAAATGGTGCATCTTATACTCTGAAAAATATGGTACATAATTATACCTCCATTTAATTTCTAAATTTCCCTCTTGTTATTGCTTTCATTTTATTATGTAAAACTGTGTATACTAATATTCCCCGTACCTCTTATTTCTGTCTCTATTCTAACTTTTAATCATATCACCCTTATATTAAAAGACATTTCTTTTCTATCCAACATCTCTCGCCCACTTTGATGCTTTGAATCCTGTTCATTTTTTACTTACCTCCCATATTTCACTCTTTGCATCTATTTGTATTAGGGTACAGTCATTAATTATTTCATTGTTCAATGTTTCAATACACGGTTCTAATACCAATCACAATATTGTTTAAACATACAAGGTTATTCTAATCATATTCTTTACAATCATCAAATCTATATAATTCTGATATTAATACACATGTTTATATTAAGGTATGTTCTTTAGTTATTAAATTGCTCAATGTTTCAATATATTATTCCAATGCCAATCACAATATCATTTAAATGTGGAGTTTTGAGTGAGTGTTGAATAAATTTTGATCATAGTCTGGAATGAGCACGTAACACAGATATTGGAGTGGATTGTTCCTAAGTGACTCCTCAGTTGGATAAATCTTCAAACCAATGCAAGTGCCCCATGGGTATTTTATGAAACTTCACAAGATGAAGGAATAGGAACAATAAATCCAATCAAACATGAAAAAGAACCAGTTTTAAGGTTTACGCTTAAGATTTTCCACTCTTACAATAGCAACAGCCAGAAATACTTTTCAAACTGTTCTTTTTTACTTGGGAAGGATGAGCAACAGGTTCAACTGGATGGCCACACTGAAAAATATTCTAGGCATTTGATAGATAAAGTCCCTCAGATACACTCAGAGTTGGGCTATGACTGGGCAAGTGCTATTGGGGCATGGAAATAAGTCTTGGATAATTACTGGGAGTAACTCTGAACCAGTTACTTCTGAGAAAGTACAGTCCTTAAATCTGTTAATTGAGTTGGTTATAGGGGTGAAATGCTACCTGTTTGACCGGTTCAGCTGAACTGGTAGCAATGGCGGCAGGTGGTTTGGAGAATCGGTAGTGATGGTGGCATGAGGCTCCGCCCACCCACCCAGTCGTTGTTACTTCCTGGTTTTAACAGGAAGTAACCTTTTTTTTACCCTCTGCACATGTGCAGAGGGTTCAAGCGCGTATGTGACATGTGCAACGCATACACTTCCAAACCGGTAGGGAAGGTAAGTAGATTTCACCCCTAGTTGTTTATTATATCTCCCCCAAAGCTGGTAAATCTGCATGTAATTAAGTACATGAAGTAATATCTAATTTGCCAAGAAAGAGGGTGATTTTGCCTCAAAGGAGATGATGGTATGTCTTCTCCTCAAAACATTCTTTGAGACTTAAGGCTGTCTTGGACAATCCCAAATTCAGGTACCATTCATTCAAATGTCATTTGATGGGATTCAGGAGGTAGGTCTAAACTCATGGCCCATGGGCTGGATGCGTCACACACTGGCCATGACCAGCCTCAGTTTAGCGAAGGAGAAAAAGTCGCAATACATCATGTGATGATGTGATGGCGCAAGTTTGACGCAAGTTTGAGTGAATAGTGGAGATCTTATAGGGATTATTGATTTGTTAAAATGTCTACTAGAGACGTGATGGCTCAGTGGCTAAGATGCTGGGCTTCTCGATCAAAAGGTCGGCAGTTCAGCAGTTTGAATCCCTAGTGCCAGGTAATGGGGTGAACTCCTGTTACTTGTCCCTGCTTCTGCCAACCTAGCAGTTCAAAAGCACATAAAAAATGCAAGTAGAAAAAATAGAGATCACTTATTTATATGATGTGGTGGGTCATGGTGGGTCAGTGGCTAAAACACTGAGCTTGTCGATCGAAAGGTTGGCAGTTCAGTAATTTGAATCCCTAATGCCATGTAACGGGGTGAACTTCCGTTACTTGTCCTGCCAACTGCCAACCTAGCAGTTTGAAAGCATGTAAAAAATGCAAGTAGAAAAATAGGGACCACCTTTGGTGGGAAGGTAACAGCATTCTGTGCCTTTGGCATTGAGTCATGCTGGCCACATGAACATGGAGATGTCTTCAGACAACGCTGGCTCTTCAGCTTTGAAACAGAGATGAGCACCGTCCCCTAGAGTTGGGAAGGACTAGCACATATGTGCGAGGGGAACCTTTACCTTTTTAGAACATCTACTATTTTTCAAAATGCTTTTTGTATTGTTTGTATGTATGTATGTATGTGTGTGTGCGCGTGTATATATATATATATGTGTGTGTGTGTGTGTGTATTGAGCATAGCAGGGAAAAAATCCAGCCTAGAACATATTCACATTAATTGTCAATTTGAGATAATACATGATGCATGATAATGAATTGTAATTCACATGTAAGTATAGTGATCAAAATGTGACTATAATAAGTGCTTTGATTATATGAGCCAATCCTGAAAAAGAAACAAAGGCACTTGGTTGAATAGCTGAATTCTACCAATGTTTCTTGAAGGAGGTTAAGCTGACAATCAAATACCCATAAGTCCTCTATCAGAATTCAGCCTGCACATAAAGATATGAGACCTATTGTATATATGTTATATTTTTGTGTTGAAGGGCCTTCCTTTTGTAGTCAAGTTCAAACCCCTTGTAATTATTTATATAAATATAGATCATTTCTGACCTGCTATTTTTTTTAATCTCAACACAATAAACTCAAGTGTGGAGTTCCTTCCATGTTCAATTATGGTTATTGGTTGTTACCTCTTGGCAGTCCATTAGCAGTTGTTATTTCCTCTGGGCTTTTTGTTGAATTAATATTGCTGTGATATTTAGGATGTTGTCATTATGGTATTCTTACATGGATTTAGGTTCTGTAGGGTTTTTTTATGATTTTATTTTTTATATATTGCAACATGAACAAAGGGGCAAGATGCATAAAATCTTATTAGAACCTCACAGATAAGATCCTCATTGAGGTACTAAGTGTAGATAGTGGAAGGAGGTAGCAAAATTTTCTTGACTATTTGCTTATTTATATGATGTGGTGGGTCACGGTGGGTCAGTGGCTAAGACACTGAGCTTGTCAATTGAAAGGTTGGCAGTTCAGTGACTTGAATCCCTAATGCCATGTAACGGGGTGAGCTCCCGTTACTTGTCCTAGCTTCTGCCAACCTAGCAGTTTGAAAGCATGTAAAAAATGCAGGTAGAAAAATAGGGACCACCTTTGGTGGGAAGGAAACAGCGTTCTGTGCACCTTTGGTGTTTAGTCATGCCAGCCACATGACCACGGAGATGTCTTCAGACAGCTCTGGCTCTTTGGCTTTGAAACAGAGATGAGCATGTTTGGAGGTTCTAGCAGGGGAGCACAGCTATCGTATACCCTTGACCGAAGATCAGTACACTCCTTCTATCTGGGATGGTCGTCCTCTTCCACCGAGCATGCAGCTTCAGGAGGGACGCACATGGAACGGTGAGGGAGGAAGGGGACACCCGCCTAGCCAGCCAGATCAGCCGAATCAAAATCAATATAAAATGTGGTATAGGTGGTACCTTGCCCCTCGAGACTAGCACAAATATACCCTAACTTGGACCCGAAATATTGGAAATGTAAACAGGCCTGAGGAACTTTCTATCACGTATGGTGGCTATGCCCCAAAATCAAGGCATATCGGGGAAAATTAGAATTTGGATATCACAAATTACAGGAGAAGAAATAGAATCAGACCCAGAGATTTTTTAATTAGGAATATATAAACAAAATATTAGAAAAGAAATGACATATTTGATACATCATATAATTACGGCGGCAAGAATAGCAATTGCACAAGTTTGGAAGATGGATCATTTGCCAACTGACCAACAGATAATACAAAAATATATGCATGTGCGGAATCAGATCAACTAACACTGAAATTAAAGGATAAGGAAAGCTCAAAGTATTTTAAGGTATGGGACAAGTGGTATGATTGGATTAAGCGAAAAGAAAGTGGATAGGGATATACTTAATAAAGTATAAAGATAATATTGTTGAGTATTAAATTTTACTTTTCTTTCAGTGAGTTTTAAATTAAGAACTGATAATTGGGAGTGTATTTCCATGCTTATTTCATATAAATACCAACAATGATTTCACCGTCATGAGGATGAATGTGGGACTAGGTTATGAACTATATAATGTGTAGAGGAGAAGAATATATATAGATATGTAAAAGAATAGAAATGAGATCAAATTTAAGATATGATCTATGTATATGAATATTTTATTATGGTTTTAATTGTTTTTGTAATTATTTGATAACTTAATAAAGTTTGTTTTAAAATTAAAAAAAAAAAGAAACAGAGATGAGCACCACCCCCTAGAGTTGGGAATCATTAGCACATATGTGTGAGGGGAATCTTTACCTTTATGTTTATGATGTGGTAGTGGTTCTTTATTTCCTTCTTCTTAGTTGGTGTTTATTCAGCTTCTCAGTTTAGCCAACCCCATTCCAACACAGTTATAACCAAGTATTAATTAGGACTGACCCTTAGCTTTTTAATTAAACCAAGATCAACTGTGCATTGAGCCCTGCTGGACTCCTTTATAGAAAGACCATGCTTCCGAAGAACTGGGACTCCTGAGAAAACAGAACTTTTAATTGCTGTTAAGCTTTTAAGACTGTTCAGCTGGAAATGTTTACCAATTTCTAGCCAACCTTTGTGCTAAACAAGTAACAAACTCACAAGTACCTTCACACTCTAGAACTCATCGGAGGACAGTTTACATGCAGAGATTCTACTGGTAAATCCTCACATGTGTCAGCTGAATATGTTCAAGGAAATAAACTGTGTTAATATATGTGAAACTAATTTGGAGAGTCAGGGGGACATATAGGAATACTAACATGGTGAAATGGACGAAAAGCTCATGTTTAGGGAACAGCTGCAAGAACTCAGTTTCAAAAGTAAACAGATTTAGGGGAACACAAAATAAAGGCATAGAAGCAACTGAGTTTCAATAATGGCCCTGACATTCTTAACTCCTTCAGCTTGATTACTTAGTGTTTGAAAACATCACCTGCTGATTTCCAGGTAAATGCAACACATGCAACTTTCTTTGTGCACTTTAGCAGTATTCTTAAAAACTGGCCATTTGAGCAGCACAGTGCCCTGGCAAACTAAAGTGATTTGAAAAGACTCCAGCAAGTCAGTGATATTTTCCAACGTTTGCAGGGAAGAAAAACTTCTATTTGAGCATAAAAGACATTAATCTTTTACCTCAAGCTGCTGCATAGCATCAGCAATAATGTCCTCAAATTAAGGTCTATTGAAGCTGTTATTAATGTTTCCTTAGGTTTCTGTTGCTTTGGAACTGAAGGAGGGACATCATTCATTTAGATTTTGAGTAAGACACTTGGCCCATTTCAAATCAGGAAGAATATGAAGATACAAATATAAAAGAGTAGAATAGAGTGGTGGTGAGGTCTAGTGGTTAAGGAATTGGAATGGGAATAGCCAACTAGTCACTTTTCAGCCATAGAAACTCACTGGGTGTCTTTGGGACAACCATTTTGATACTAAGCAGAGTCAATCTTGCAGGATTGTTGTTGTGGGGAAAACGTACACAGAGCTTTGAATTCCTAACAGATACAAATAATAAGTCAAATTATTGTACTGCAGTACAATAGTAATTGGTTTCAATGAAGGTAAGAAGTTATGAATTATAATATTAAATATATTTAATTACTCTAACCCCATTATAATCTTTGCAAGTAGAACACAGTTTTAAAATCCTGCGAAGGACTTTTTGAAATATCTACAGCGAGAAGTGATTTGATCAATTTTGTTCTACTTAAGAGTATGCATTTGATGAAAACAATTTCCCTTAATGAATTAAAGTAGTGACTACTTCTTGAAGGCAAAAATACATAGCTAAAACCTTTTTTCATGTATGAATCAAACAGAAAATATATATTCAAACAATGCCCCCTCCTCCCAAAATTGTTTGTCTAATTTACATAGAGGCATAGGTGAAAAGGAAGACTAGCTTTTCATTCTGTTTCAAAATAAATCTATCTCATGCCAGTTTTAACTATGCGAAATGCATATTATCATAATTAAAAGGATTTTTTTTTAAAAAAATGTTTAGCTAACTTGTGAACCCAGTCAGTCAAGTATTCAGTATGAAGCTTTCAAATTATTTAATTTTTTGGCAGAATAAAGTAAAAAGAATGTGCCATAATTAATAAATGCAAATTCCCTGAACTGCTTTTCTGTTCTATTTCCACCAATTTTAGATTTTTCTGTCTCATATGAAACTAATTTCATTTAGTATTTGGCTAGGAGAGACCAGATTGCATGGAGTGGGATTGAACACACGGGGGAGGAATCAATTAATCATCTATGTCTCCATTGATCTTTCTCCTGTTTTTTGACAATATCATAATTGTTAGCTTTGAGGAAAGGTTTTGCCTACAAACACCCATTGTTATCAAAGTTATGAGTTGTTGTTTTTTTTTGTTTTTTTTAATCTGTTTCATTTATATATGACAATAATTTGGATATTATCAAATAGAGAAGCACTATCCAACCTCAACCCTAATACGTCTAACCTTTCCACTTTGAAAGGAGAAATCAGGAGACCAGGCATGATAGATAGATGATAGATAGATAGATAGATAGATAGATAGATAGATAGATAGATAGATAGATAGATAGACAGACAGACAGACAGACAGACAGACAGACAGACAGATGATAGATAGATAGATAGATAGATAGATAGATAGATAGATAGATAGATAGATAGATAGATAGATGATAGGCAGGCAGAATTGACCAATGTCCTTCTGAGATCACATCAGGGGTGGGATTCAGCCAGTTCAGGCCAGTTCTGGCAAACTGGATGTTAATTTTAATCTGGTTCACTGAACTGGTTATTCCAAGGACTGGCTGACCCTGCCCACCCTGCCCCACCCCTCCCAGGAGTCCCAGGAGTCCCTGGGTTCTATAGAACCGGTAGTAAAACAAGTGGGAGGCTCCGCCCACTGACCTCTACAACATAGGAAACTTCTGGGAGTCGAAGTCCACAAGTCTTAAAGCTGCCAAGTTTGAAGACCTCTGCTTTAAAGCAAAGTATCAAGTTTGATTCACCTTGACCGGGCAAGAGATTCCCATTCCTGAGGTGCCTCTCTGTCCAACAGATCAGGTAAAGTAGATATGGTCCAGGTACCTTCCATTAAATATTCCCATCTTGCAGAAGCTGTAAGACACATTTTCCCTTGAACATCTAACATGTCTCTATTCTTTGAACCTTTTGGAAAGATTAAATTAAGAGCTGTCTTTTCCCCCAAGCACTGTGATGGGATGTTGCAAGAGGCTACAGAAGGAAAGTTTTGGTATGACACCAGGCTATTGTTTTTATTTGTTGGTTTGTAGTTTTATTTGGACATTGTTTTTATATTATGATGGTGAGCAGTCCTGAGTTCTATGCTTTGAGATGGCATAGAAGTATTTAAAATAATTAAAGGCAAGCGTCTTCTGTAGGTTGTCTGCATATGCTCAAAAGATCCCAGAAGCACCTGCTTATCTGCTTTGCTTATCTGCTTTGCTCATGTGTCTCAATGGAGCAATTCCTCTCTTGCATCTTATACCAGAGCATCTCGCTGAAGCCTTATGTCAGTGTTCCAGAAAACCCCCAACTCCAAGTAAAAACTCTGAAGCAAGCATTTTTCAAACTTCTATTTACTAGAACAAGTAAACTGGCACATCTGGGAAAACCCGAATTCCCTCAGTAAATCAAAACCCCCAAAACCATCCCGTCACTCCTCAGACGATCACATGCTCCAATCACCATCCATCGCATCTCGAGACAGCACTCCGACTACTCCTTCTCTAGATGCAGGATCGGCCTGACTTTGATGGACAGGAAGAATGCTATTATGTCTAAAGACAATCCCTCTACCAGTGGTGAAATGTAAAATTTGTTACTACCGATTCTGTGGGCATGGCTTGGTGGAGGGGGGGTAATATGACTGAGTGGACATGGCCAACTTTTTTTTTTAACTTTTAAAACCATTTTTTCTACAATTCTTTGGCTGAAGAGGTTATTTAAAAAATTCTTTTAAAGCCTCTGACGATCCTAGCTGACTTGCCTGATCGGCAGCAGCTTTCTTTTTTTTTTAAGCCTCTGATGATCCCAGCTGAGCCGTGCGGTCATCAGAGGTTTTTCTTTTTTAGTTTTAGAAGCATTTTTTCAGCCAAAGAGGTTGTAGAAAAAATGCTTTTAAAAATAAATAAATAAATAAAAAAGCTTCTGATGATTGTGCGGCTCAGCTGGACAATGCGGAGGGAAGGGATTTTTGCTACCGGTTCTCTGAATCACCCACCTCCATTGCTACCGGATCAGGCAATCTGGTCTGAACTGGGAGCATTTCACCCCTGCCCTCTACTAAATTCCCCTTCCTACTTTCCCACACATGAGAAAGTGGCAGCATGGAAGCTTCCGGCCTAATATGGCTTCCAAAGCTGACACCTTACATAGCTTCCCTAGGTACACTTCAGGGGTGCTATTGTAGGTTCTGACAGGTTCTGGGGAACCGGTAGTGGAAATTTTGAGTAGTTTGGAGAACCAACAAATACCACCTCTGGCTGGCCCAAGAGTGAGGTGGGAATGGAGATTTTGCAATATCCTTCCCCCAGGAATGGGGAGGGAATGGGGATTTTGCAATATCCTTCCCCTGGAGTGGGGTGGGAATTGCAGTATCCTTCCCTTGCCACGCCCACCAAACCATGCCCACCAAGCCATACCCACAGAACTGGTAGTAAAAAAAATTGAATTCCACCACTGGTAGACTACCTAGAAGTCCTGTAGGAAAATGATAATTTAATGCATGAGCCATATGTACTCAAACTCCTGTCTGCTAAGCAAAGTGACCAATCAAAATAGCCCAGCTCTTTTTGATTATTCACTGGTTCTCTTTTATGTAGAGTGACTGTATGAAGCAGTGTTACTCTTCAAGGCCGCCAAACTACATAGTCCAAGTAAGAAATACATGAGAATAATATGTTGAAATCACATGGTAATATAGTAACCAACAGTGTAAAGGTAATTGCCTTGGTTAGAAAGATAGCAGAAGTATGATAGCATTAAGGTCTGTGAATATGGAAAAAATAAAAGCAGTCTGCAAATATTATTTGTAGTTCCTTAAAGCACAGGAATATAAGGCCAGTATTTCCACGTATCTTCAATAACAGACATGCTGTTAAATATATTTCACAAAATAAAGGCATTACTGTAATTCTAGATAAAGAAAAAGGTCCTTCCACATATAATTTGTCAAGCCTTAACCGGAATTACGTGGCACGAAACTGCTAAACTGAAAAAGAACTGTATACCCTCCAGATTTATTAAAAATTGCAAACTTAATTTTCCATTAGTGTTCCCTATTTTGGCAACTTAAAGAGAGAAAAAGTTGATTTCAGCAGAACATCCTATGGGGAAATTAGTTCTTTTTGCTAAAGTATCTTAATAATTACAGTGACATCAAGGTTAATTGCTTAATCTGTATTGCCATAGTGCAGTCTCGTAGAAATCCCCACACAATCTGTTCTATAATTAGTGCCAAAATACCCATATATAGAACAAGCTGTAGCCTAAATAACAGTGCAGGTCAGCTACAATGAATAAGATGGTCTGTGCTTCAGCGCTATACTGTAAATGGTTCAGTTTGGAACAAAAGTGATTGTTTTCTTAAAAAGAAAAAGAGTTCTGGATAGTTGGCAGAATCTGTTCCTGATATTATATACTGTGGGAAGAAATATCCTTTTGGGTTCAGTTCCAAATGGGGAGAAAGACATTGGAAACATGGTGGCTGTTTGGAAAAATGGTTTTAATGGTGGACAGGATCACATGCCTTGATAATGTTGGGTGAAGAAAAAAAAAAGGAAAGAGATGCTGAGAGTGCCTGAGTTTTATACCCTCTCTGGGCTTTTGCATTTGAGCTTGTGTTCTGATTGGTTGTCAGATTCCAATGGGGCCATGCAG
The DNA here is from genome assembly GCA_030761175.1 of Masticophis lateralis. NCBI lineage: Eukaryota > Metazoa > Chordata > Lepidosauria > Squamata > Colubridae > Masticophis > Masticophis lateralis. The sequence goes on along the minus strand of JAUDYJ010000006.1, from coordinate 75,750,238 downwards.
TGCCAACTCTGTAGGCTGTCCTGAGTCCCAGGCTTGGTTGAGCCTTGCTGGGTGATGTAAACTTCCCAGGTACCATGTGGTGAGTTCTGTTGCTAGACAGGTAGAAGGCTAATCCTACCTGTTGGATCTTGAGTGAGGGCATTTGCCTATGCATAGACTTAGCTATCTCTTAGCTCTTTATCTCTTAAATACGGACAACTGCTGTGGGCTATTGAGGATGGTGGGGGCTATTAAAAGTGAATCTGCTTCCTGCTTTAAAAACATGTTTTACCATTTCTCATCCAGGGAAATATAATATTCTGCCTTTTTAATATTTTCTAGAAATATTTTATTTTTCTAGGAGAGGGGTGGGCACTAACCTCCGACAATACTAATTGTAGAATTGTAACTATGTTTGTCAGATTTTTTTAAAAGAAAAAGAGGGAGGCCTTTTTATTGATGTATTTGACTGTAATCTACCAGGTTGATCCAATATGGGTTGATTGTTTTGGACTTCCCAGTCTATGATTGGTACAGACCGACTGGCTCAATCACCCAGCCAACTTATGAGCCAAGGGAAAGTTTGGGTGTCCCCTCTCTACTTCAGCACCTTAGCACTCCAGGTAGCCCTGATTTAATGAGTGCCATCTTTAGTGACCATTCAAAATTATGATGGCATTGAAAAAGTACCTTTATGAACATTTCCTGTATTCATTACCATCACAGCATCTGTGTGTGACAAGCTAAACATTTGGGCACTTCAAACCAATGGATATTTATGATTATTGTAGCATCCGGTGGTCATATGATCACTAGGTGTGCCTTTCACAACTGGCTTCCAACAAGCAAAGTCAATGGACAAGTCAGCAATAATATCATAAATTGTGGTCACGTGATGTCTTGCTTAATAACATGCTGTGACCCATCTAATGGGATGTGATGTCATAGGTCCATCTTGTTCACATCACATTCACATGCCTGTCCCAATTGTGACTGCTAAGCAAGGATTACCTGCACACCACACAGGTTATCATTCATATAGATTGATATAGATCCAAATAAATATATTTCTATATATGTGGGCCTCTAAATAAAAATAAAGTGAAAAGAGTTACTTCACGCATCCTATGGGCACTTCTGAGGTCCACAGTGAATTTAAAAAAATAAAACAAATTCAGCTGAAACTATTTGTATGGAAAGAAACAGGAATGTCTAAACTGTTAGAAACCTGAGCAGTCAACCAGAGAACTGCAAGATAAGACTCAAACTTAGATGTGATCTAACAATGTCAAAATTGAAGCCCAGATAAAACAGAGTCCATGTTTTTATCATGTAGATAAAAATGAGGACACACACACAAGAGAAACAGAATATGTATATGCAAGAATATGACACTTACAGAAAACTTAAAAGTGGTTGTGATTATTTTTGAGCAATATTGTGCTTTACACCAAATGTGATGTACTGTACAAAATATATTTTGAATATCCTGTTCATTTAATTTACTGCAGCTGGATAAGTCTTTTGCAAATAGTAGTTACACTCATCTTCTTTGATCTATTCAAATCTACAAACATTTGCAAACTTCTTCAATACTTACCTTCCCCACCCCACCCCCACGAAAGCCAGATCCAGCATTTCTACACAGGATGTGGCATGTAGTCCCATAGAAAATTCTCACCTGAAGATATGAAACTATTTACATAAAAATATTGACAAAGCAATATTCATATCTAACAGACAAAATCCATCTTGTCCACCAAAAGTCTTTCTTTGTTTCCTTCAGTTATTATTTTGAAAATTTTGAACCAGGGGTGAAATCCAGGAGGTTCTGATAGGTTCTGGAAAACCAGTAGCAGAAATTTTTAGTAGTTTGGAGAATCAGCAAATGCCACTTCTGGCTGGTCCCAGAGTGGGGTGGGAATGAAGATTTTGCAATATCCTTCCCCTAGGATGGGGAGGGATGGGGATTTTGCAGTATCCTTCCCCTGGAGTGGGGTGGGAATGGAGATTTTGCAGTATCCTTCTCCTGCCATGCCCACCAAGCCACGCCACACCCACCTGCCATGCCCACAGAACCGGTAGTAAAAAAAATATGAATTTCACCACTTGAACATCAAGAAATATATCTAAGAGGTTAGTTAATTATAATTCCTAGTATGCTGAGCAAGCAGGATTAATGGGTACCCATTGTTTTTCCATTACATATACTATATATGTGAATCTACTTATGAAATCATTGTATGGTAGAGATGCTAAGCCAACTATATAGTGAAAAATCCATTTAAAAATGGTCTATACAATAGCACTTACAGTTTTGGACATACTGATGAAAAGCTGCTGTTCCTCCTAATTAGCTTCATTTCCTTGGTTGGAAATAAGTAGTCTCTTTGCAGGTGAACCCACCTACCATTTGCTAAATGTTTTAATTCAGACTCAGACATTAATCTACTGTGATTGTTTGACAATTAATTTGTGGTGATTCATGAAGTGTTGTTCCTTTTCTCTTCAGATGCATGGGTAGCAGGAAGAGTAGAGGGAAATATTTTGGCTTCTACTATCCCTCAATAACCCCTGGAAACCTCCTTGATGGAGTTCATAGTTATATCCAGCTGTTAGAGGATACATCTGTCATTTCTTTTCTAAAATGATGCCTGCAATGGGAAAACCTATTAATTAGTGAGACCGTTCCTGTCCATTATGAAACTTCAAGCCAACCCACAAATCTCAGAGAATCAAAGTGCACAGCTGCCACTTATTAATTTCTCACAAAAAGCTCCTAGTTTTTTCACTTGTAGAGACGCAACATCTTTTGACAGCCTGTTTAGGTTGTAGATAAATAAATATAAAGCATTAATTATTATATATTAAAGCATTAAAGTCATGTCTTTCTTCAAAATGTGTTCTTCTTATATTAAAATCTGCCTTCCCTGCAAATAGTATAAATAAAAGTTTCTGTTTTTCTACCTTATTCTCAGAAAGCTTTAGGATTTCTTTGGAATGTTTTAATGGTATTTATGAGCATACCATACTGTTCTAAAAATGTCAGGGGTAAAAATATATTTTCTTACCCCACTATCATCACCTTCTAGAACTTTTTATTTCATTTTATTTTCTAATATGAGTTTCTACATACTCCCCTCCTTTAGAATGCAATTGAAGTTGGGAACTCACTGATTAATAGAAAAATTTGTAGAAGTAATGACATACACAACCACTTAAAATAAAAGTAAGTTCAAGATCACCAGATCCCACTGTTGAGAATTTACCAATTTAAAAATAAACATATCTATTTCTCAATGAAATAGGAATGGATTAATACACGCAGAATAAATTTTCAGCATAGCACTCCTACAGCCAACCCTTTCTTGTGTTATATTCTATAGACTAAAAAATAAATTATAGTCCTATTCATGACTTCTCAGAAATAAGTCTCAGTTATTCAAAAGGACTTGTTCTTAAATATGTGGATAAAGGATTGGTTTGTAGAATGGAAGAACGAAGAGGACAGTACACGAATGGAATATGTGGCAATGACAAAACTGATTGTATGTATTCATCATAGACGTTTTGAGTAAATTCAAGCAGGAATATCTTCCTTACATATGAGATATCACAGAGCAAGGTATAGACAATCTGAATTTGAGTTTTAAAATACAGAATAAAGACTTTGTTTAAATTAATGATAATTTACATAAACTGAAGAAAAATCTCCAATATTTCAAGAAATTGACAAATAGTTGTAGTGAGTAGTGGCAAGGGGCAATGGAAGGGAAGGGGGAAATGACCTATCAAAAGTCCACTATTTAAGTTTTTTGTTGTTTGCTTTGCTTTCTTACTTCAGTATTTCCCTTCATTTCCCTTCATTTTTCGCTATCCTGCTTTTATTGTCAGGTTGAAAAATGTAAAGTGACCATATGTTTATACTAATGTTTCATATAATAATGTTTCATATGAATAAAAGCTGGCTCTAAGCCACTGCCTTCTTTTCAAACTAGGCTTTTAATTAAGGTATTCTGGTAGAGATGACTTCTGTAATAACTTTAACATATTTCACATTTATTTATAATAAATGCCAATTAGCAAGATGTCTTTAACTCACTTAATAAGCATTAAACATACAGCAATAAGCATTTCTGAAAAGCTCAAATGCTGATATCCAGCAACTTTGTTATAGTGGTTTTAATCCTGGAATAGGACTGGGAGATGTAATTGAAGTTCACACACTACAGCCATTAAACTCACATATACACACACACGTAAAGTAGTAAAAAATAGTTAAATACAAGATGTTTAAAAGATGCTAAGGAAAGAGGAGGTTTAAGACTATTTGATTAGAAATTGTATTTTGCAGCTTGTTGTCTAATTGGACAACAAGCTGCAAGCTTGTTGGATAATGCTGAGAATTATAGAATTATAGAATCTATAGAGGTTCCGATATCCAAAAGAACATTTATGTAAACAATTTTCCTATGTAAAATTACTAGAAAGATTCAAAATAGATGAAAAGACTTTGTGTTTTGAATATGGTAAGATTGAATTTAAAATAGAGCTATGCATGAATGATAAATATGTTATTGCTAAAAAAAAAAAATGAAATTTAAAACAGAAAATGAGCCATAGAAAGTATGTATGATAACATGAGCTAAAAACACTATACAAATGGCACAATGAAAGAATATGTGGATAGAAAAGGATGGGCTTTACACTGCGCTATGCTATAGAGAATTTTTATAATATGATGTATCATTGGCATTTGTTGCCAGAAAATTGTGTTAAAATTTACAAGGTATATTAAATCTATATTGGAAATGTGAACAACAAAGGAGATTTTTACCTTGCTTGGTGGTAAAAAAGCTAAACAATTTGAATTCAGATGCATAATTTGATTCAGAAGATTCCAAAGACTAATATGTAATTGAAACCTGAAATGTTTCTTTTGGGACTGATGGCCAAACAGCTGAAAAATCCTATGAAATTTTGGTTTTCTATATCATAAGGAAAGCAAAATTTTCATATGCACAATGGAGGAAAGATTTGACATTACCTACAATGAATGAATGGTTGGTGAAGTTAAAGTAGCTGTCTGAGAGGGGGAAAGAGAGTAACAATTAGAGAAAAAGTCATAGATTTGTTTCAGTGTTGTTTGGCAGCCCCTTCTTAACCTTTTGTTTGAAACAGAACAAAAAAAAATGAAATTATGATCTATGGATTTGATGATTAGGGAAAAAAAAATCTAGCTAATAGAAAAATGTTGTAAACTTAAAATAAGTGCTTAGTGTAAATGTATAGTTATATCTGTTGTAAAAGAAAATTGGAAGTCATTTCTTTGTATTTGTATTTCTTTTTCTTTTTCCCCACGCTTTTGACTTTGTTCTAAATCCTTTGCTCTTTATTGTTTTTCTATTCTATTTCAATTATTAGTTATCATTGATTTTTATGTCTTTATTTTAAAATTTTACAAAGCTATTGAAAAAGAACAAGTCAGTTTTCTATCTAGAAGCAGGGTAGCATATTATTTGTGATTTATTTTGTGAACTCAACTATTGTGGTTTGTTAAGCCATAGTTTATAACCAAGGGCACTGTGTTAACTAATCATGACTAGAACCATGCAAGTTCATTTGTCATTCTAAAAGGTCACATTAAATGCAACATTTAAATGAGTTAATTTATAGCACAGGGTTGTGGTAAGAAACACAAGTGGAGAGAACATTATGTGTATATCAAATTTTGACAGCTGCTCATCTCACCAACACCTCAACAAAGCTAAAACAGTAAATAAGTACATAAAACCATGCATCAATATTAATTATAAAAAAATTTAAAAGTACAAAAACAGAACAAATAAGAAACAACAGACAAAGAGATGTTAATAATAATGGAGCCACCATAGAAGTTCACCCCTTGTGTCTCCAGGCCTGCTGGCATAACCAAATGTTAAGGGACCTTCAGAAACTCAGAAGAGATTAGGCAGATGTCTCCTCAGAGAGTGAGTGAAGCTTCCACAACATGGACACCATGTCAGAAAAGGCCTGTTGCCTAGGCCCCATCATCTAACTGACAGAAATCGACTAGCATTATTAACAACACAGTGAATGTGGTGTTCTCCTGAATGGAAGATATGAAATACATTCCCAAATAAATTTAATTAACACATACATACATACATGCAATCAGTCAGATGTCTGAGGACCAACAGTAGAAAATAGCAAATCACAAATCCATTGATTTGTAATCAATCAATTGATCGATCAATCAATTGATTGATTACAATTCACTTTTCCCTAAAGTCTACAGTGTAAGACTTAAGTCTAGTTTTAAACTTGAGCTTTCGATCCCAGGCTTATTCTCTCTTATGAAACATTAGTTTCAAAGTAAAAAATAATTTCTAGTCTAAAATATTTTTCTAATTGAACAATTTGGATGGATTTTAGTTGTGAGGTAAGACTTTCTTTTTCTGAAAAAGCCCAGGTTATTAAATGATTTTCGTTCTTCAAATTGTTGTATTTTCTTAGCAATGTTTATATTTCTGCATTTGTGTTCTATAGCAAACAAAAAAAGTTTACAAATGATTTTTTTTCTATTTAATGGCCACACTACTGATTTTAATATAACCATTTTGCAGTCTAATAATATTTTCCCATTTCCTTTCCCTCAACTTGTCACCATGGATACTGCTTAGAGCAGCTCCACAGATCATATAATCTTGTGCAATTTCAGCTGTGTTTGCGTAACTGCTAAAAAATACATAGAAGAACAAATAATCCTTCTTTCCCCTTCTTTTCAGCTTTTGAAAAGAGGGGTGGTTTCAAATCATTTCACTTGCTTGCAATCACCTTTCTTCATTGTCATTCCTAAAAAATTAAAAATAGAAAACCCGGGGGGCAAAAGATTGTGTAATGAATAAATAGTAGCAATTCTTTTGACTTCAGGCAGACAATAGTAGCAAGTAAGAAGCCTAAATTAGGAATAGCAGCTAACTTTTCAAAATTGCATAATGAAAGGAAACAATACATTTTTTTTTCATTACAAAGTGGAACTTTTAAAAAAATTATATCCAGATGTCGGCTCAAGGTAGTTAAGAAGAGTATTTCACACCACATTGATTAAATATAGCAAAATATAATTTCAATAAAACTATAAAACCCAATTTACTGGACACTATAACAATCCAACCTGAAGCCATGGCAGATCTATATTGTTTTGATTTTTTAAGAGCTTTACAAGGAGAATATGTGATTATTTGAGATCTGAACTGGAAATGTATTAAATGGATGTGTTCTATGCAAACAGAAAACTAACTTTCTTGATATTTTAAAATTTGCAGGAGGCTAAAAATGAACAACTGATCAACTCAGTCTCATTTACATAGAAAAGAAAATGCTCCCCAAATTAAAATTTTTAAAATTGCATTTGTATCCATGAAATTAAAGATTTTTTTTGCCATGTACATAAAAAGCTTTTGTTTTTAAGTAAGGATTAGTTATCAATTTTCATTTCTTTGCTAAGCAACCTTCCCTGACTGCTCATATTTGATGTGACAAAGTCCAAGGAAGGATGTATTGGGATTTAATTGAAAGTGAGAGTTGCAAATTGCTGGAAAGGTCATTATGGAATAAAAGTCACCACATACACACAAATACCCACCTATGCATATGGTCCTATCTTATAATTCAGCTAAATGCCAGGACCTCATTTCTCAACCATGAAGAATTTTATCAGAACTTCTTCTACTGTAAGCCCCACAGGCAGTAATTCACAAACACAGATCTATAATAATTGAAACTATTTGAAGAAAGCTAGTGAGAACAAATTCTAGTGACTGCCAAGTATAAAATTCAAAAGTTATTTATATAAAAGAAATACGACTCAATTTTTACACCTATTCCTCTATTTCCACAGGACAAAGAACCTTTTAGCTTTGATAGCTAAAGAGCTTGAACGAAAATTATTATATATGTTGACTTACATACACAAAGATAGAAAGACACCGTGATTCCCACAATGGAAGAATGGATGGTAAAGGTGATGGAGTTGGCAATACATGGCAAAATTTGCTGTTGTAATTAAAGATAATTTATTTAGTTTTGTTTCCATTTGGAAACCATTTCTGGATTTTATACTTGAAACGGGGAAAAAAAATTTCTTTAATTTTAGGTTCTGATAAGTAGATAATTGATAATTATAATGATCTCCTCTCTATTTTCCCTCTACCTTTCTCATTTTTTTGTTTCCATTTGTATTTTATATTGTAATAACTTTAATATTAAAAAGCTGACCCTTTCTGTCTGCATATTCCTGGTAGTCCCAGGAGAAATATGATTTTTGCCTAGACACATGTCTGTGCGAACAACCTGAGTCATACTTCAAAGATATTGCACAAGATTTTCTAAGATTGCTGCTTTAATGAGACATAGCAGTAGCACTTAGACTTATATACTGCTTCACAGTGCTTTACAGTCCTCTCTTAGCGGTTTACAGAGTCAGTATATTGCCCCCAATAATCTGGATCCTCATTTTACCCACCTCGGAAGGATGGAAGGCTGAGTCAACCTTGAGCCCGTGAGATTCGATCTGCTGAACTGCAGCTAGAAGTCAGCTGAAGTAGCCTGCAGTGCTGCACTCTAACCACTGCGCCACCTCAGCTCATGCTTGGCTTATTCTAATACTCACTGAGGCTTTTGCACAGCCCTATTAAAATAATTGGTAAACTGGAATTAAAGCTTAAGGCAGTTTGGCCAACACATTAAGAATCCAAAGCATGTCTTTTCTAGACACTCGTTCTTATTTGCACTGAAGTGAGATGTTTGCTGCTCAGCTTTAGAAGGTCACATATCCTTGCCTTTGCTTGCCAAGCTTAATCAATATGAACTCCAGGTCTGCACAACAGAACAAATATCTGCTGCTTCATCTCTTCTTGCCAGAAGAACTAGTCTACTAACTCCAGGTCTCCTCTTTCATCTAAGGCAGACTTTTCCCTCCATTCATAATCATTGCATCACTCCGTATATGGCAGTGACAATTGACTCTGGTGACAAGATCACAGTGAAGCAACATTAATGTAGTTATATGGGACTGATAGGGCAATCTTAGCAAAAATTGATCTTTCTGTCACCCCTTTCAAATCAGCTAATGGCATGTTGTGCTTTTTTTAAAGAGACTTAGCCCTACTTGATAAACTTGGCCTCAGGTATTCCAGCAGAGTCTTCAAGGAAATCAGCAGGGAATGAGATGAAAGGAGAAGGGCAACCCCTATTGGATTAAAATTAATTAAATGGCCAACAGCCCTTCACAGCACTCATTGCAGTGATTTATGTACACTTGCTTCATTCGATCAATACTCAAAATTCATGTGTTCAATATGAAAAAAGTTCAGCATAACTTATCATGGACCTAGAGACGTCAGTTAATGGACACCGTCGATATACTACAGCAAACAATTTTACATTTGTTTTTTCGTGCACTTCTAAGATGGGGTGGTTTGTTTGTTTTTGTGTTTTTGAATAATTTTAATATTAACATTTACTTGACATTTTCATAGTCATAACATATTTTCCCTGGCATGGGCTAAACTCCAGTTGCAATTACTAGAGCATATTTCTAAGGAAATAGATTTACAACAAGGATATAGATGATGATAGTTGATAAAGAGAGAGAGAGAGAGAGAGAGAGAGAGAGAGAGAGAGAGAGATGATGGATAGATGATAGATAATAGATAGATAGATAGATAGATAGATAGATAGATAGATAGATAGATAGATTGATAGATGATAGTTAGAAAGATAGACAGATAGACAGATGGTGGATAGATAGATGATGGATGGATGGATGGATGGGTAGATAGATAGATAGATAGATAGATAGATAGATAGATAGATAGATAGATAGATAATGGATAGATGGATAGATAGGTAGATAGATGGATAGATAGATAGATAGATAGATAGATAGATAGATAGATAGATAGATAGATGATGGATAGACAGATAGACAGATAGACATTGCAAAAAGCCAAATCCCAGGAGCTAGAAGAATTTACCAAATTAGTTTGTTTACGAAATTAACAACCTTGCGTAAAAGGCAGGTGTTCAGACTTTTTTCTAAGTCCATTCTTCTTTTGTGTTGAAAACTAAAGATTTTAATTGGAATAAAGAAGATTTGCTCATTCTCGAAGATCGGATAAGAATCAAGCGGGACTAACTACCTTCAAGCAAGAACAATTATATTTAGATATGAATTAGGAGAGTTAAAGTGCAAGAGGGAGACAAATTCATAAATAGTGTGTGGTGTTCTCTTTTTTGGGTTTAATAAATGTTTTACCCTGTATTTGCTCTGGGAAGTCGGGTGGGGGTGGGGTGGCGGTTGGAGTAGGAGGGGGGGAGGGGGGACTTTAAAAACTTTTTTAGGTCTTGATGTATTAGAAGTTATAATTTGATGATTGACTATTTGTTTATATACTTATATGTTTGTATGTTGATAATGAAATAAAACTTGTTTGAAAAAAAAAAGAAAACTAAAGATGTTTTTCTTTTATTGTTTATTTAAAGCCAAACCTTGACAATAAATGAAGTGGTAGTTATTTCCAGCATTTGTATACCACTTTGACTTTTTTTTTTAAATCATCATATATTTCAGATAGTTTGCAACATCCCTGGAATGTAAGTCTCATTGTACTGGAGTTATTTTTATGAAAAAAAGCTGCCTTTGGATAGAGGCCTGTGAAATTCATTATGAGGTTCATCACAATGGGGTTTAATAGTGCAACTGTGAAAAGTTTTGAAGAAGTGCTTGCTTTGATAAGGAGAATTGCATTCAGTCCATGGCTTGAAGAACTTAATGAAACATATGTAGTTATTGTACATTTATTCTGGTTCAGTCTTCCCTCTGTTCCACTAGCCAATTCTAAAGAACAGAACAAAGGGGTAAGTTTCATGGGTGAGTTCCAATTACCTTCACTACTGGTTCGCAATATAAGCGTGCGTGTGTGTGTGCTTGTTTCGCTCATGCACGGCACTTCTGTACATGCACAGAAGCTTCTGCGCATGCGCAGATTGTCCATGATGATGTCCAGGTGGGTGGGCGAGCCTCCCGCCGCCATTACTGACGGTTTGCAAGATCCAGACCGAACCGGTAGCAACCCACCACTGGTTTGAATCAATATTAATAGAAAAAAGATAAGTGATGATCTGTTTTTGACAGCACATTTCCAGGGCTAGATGTGTTGCATCATCAGGTACTATGGAAACTTTCTGATGGCCTTGCTGAATTTGAACATATTACTGTTGAGAACATCTGGAAACAGGCAAAGTAACAGATGATTGGATGTGGATAAAATGTCCCTATCTTCAGAAAAAAAAGTAAAACAAAACAAGAAACTAGAGACTCAGTATGACATTTATATACTAATATTTTTTTATTTTTTTTTTTTAATTTGATTTATATGCCGCCCTTCTCCAGGGACTCAGGGCGGTTTACAATGCATTAAGCAATAGCCTTCATACTTTTGTATATATTTATACAAAGTCAGCTTATTGCCCCCACAAACTGGGTCCTCAATTTACCCACCTTAGAAAGGATGGAAGGCTGAGTCGACCTTGAGCCTGACTAGGATTGAACTCGCAGAATTACAGGCAGCTGGATGTTAATTGCTGCCTTTAGTAGGAGGCATTAGCCCCCTAAGCTACCCAGGCTCCTATATTTATAATATTGTGGAGTAGATATAAAGCAATCAAAGTTCAGCAAAGCATTTGATAAAGTTCTCACCTTTAAAGCGCTCCATGGCTTAGGGCCAGAGTATTTATGAGACCGCTTTCTGCTACCGATAACCTCCCACAACCCAATATGCTCTCACAGAGAGGGCCTCCTCAGGGTGCCGTCGGTCAAGCAATGTCGGCTGGCGACCCCCAGGGGGAGAGCCTTCTCTGTGGGAGCACCCGCCCTCTGGAACGAACTCCCTTCCGGAATAAGATTGATCCCGGATCTCCGCACTTTCCGCAAGGCCCTGAAGACATTTTTATTTCACCAAGCTGGCCTGGCCTGAATAGGTTTTATGGCTTAGTTTTTAATTGTATAGCTTGGGGTTTTAAATTTTGGGATTAATTTAATCTATTTTTAGTAATCTTAATTTTTATATTGTGTGTTATTTTAATTTTCGGCTGTTCACTGCCCTGAGTCCCTTCAGGGAAAAGGGTGGTATATAAATTAAATTAAATTAAATTAAATTAAATTAAATTAAATTAAATTAAATTAAATTAAATTAAATTAAATTAAATTAAATTAAATTAAATTAAATTAAATTTAATAAATAAATAAATAAATAAATAAATAAATAAATAAATAAATAAATAAATAAATAAATAAATAAATAAAGTATCCTATGACATTCTAATAAGAAAGGTAGTTAAGTGTGGGATAAAATTAATGTTGAGTGTGTATATATTTGACTTTAAAATTGTAGCTACTCATCAGCCTGGAATGAGATATTAAGTGGAAATGTCAAAGGGTTAGTCAGGGATCTCTCTAACATTTTTATTAATGATTTGGTTGCAGAAGTGGAGATAATCAGTGTCTATTGAATTGTATCACAAAATTGCTTGGGATAGTAATGCTCTAAAAGTCAGAAATAAAACTAAATATGACATGAATACATTTGGGAAATAGCATGCAAAGAACAGTGAAAATTTATAGAGATAAATGCAAAAGAAATAAAATGTTTGGGAATGTGATCAATCTGCCTTGATCATAGCATTTGTGGGGGGAAATATTGGAGTAGCAATTGGTGGTATACTGTTACGAGATAGCAATATAATTTCTTTGTTATATTTTGTTTTTCTAAGGCAAATTCATATTTAGTCTGTACAAAGTTTGGTTTCTAAATTCCACTTTATTTTTCATTGTAATGTCCCAGCTAAAGAACTGTGGCCAGTTCTGGATATCCTTCTTCAAGCAGAATTCAGGCATATAAAATAAGTTTGTTATATAAATTAGTGATGTAATGATCAGGAAATTAGAGGGAAAATTGTTCTATGAAAGGCAGTTGAAGAAACTGGCAATTTGGGCCTTTAAAAAAATTGATAACAGTCATCAAGTACCTGAAAGGATACTACATAGAAAAAAGCATAGTTTCAACTCTGAAGCGAACCTGGCTGAAGTCATCTTGTGCTGCCTCAAAGTTGCCACAAAGCCTGAGAAAGAAGGGGAGGGGGAGAAGTAGATAGCCCACCTTACAGTCAAAATAAAAAATTTTCCCGTGGGAACCAAAGTCATGGTAATAGGTGGCTGTTTAGTTTACTTTATTCTCATTGCACCTCGTACAATGAAATTAAATGCCATCTTCAGTGTACATCATACATATGAAAACTATAAAAATAAAACAAAAACACACATCCTTCACATTCTGTATAATTGGTGAATTGAAAACCCCTGATACTACATTAGTATTAAACTATACATTAGAATTCAATATAGTTACTGCTCTGGGGTAGAAGCTGTTTTTCAGCCTATTTGCCCTTGTTTTTATTGTCCTGTACCGTCTGCCAGATGATAATAGTTCAAAAAAAAAAAAAAAAAAAAAGGAAGCCCAGGATGAGGTGGATCTTTCAGAATGTTTTGAACTTTCTTAAGGCAGCGGGAGCTATAAAGCTCTTCCAAAGAGGGGAGAGGGCAACCAATGATCCTCTGGGCAATGATGTTAACTCTCTGGAGCTCTGTCCTATCTGCCACTGTGCAACTGGCAAACCATACACAGGTATAGTAAGTTAAAATACTCTCCATGGTGCAGCAGTAGAAGGTCACCAGCAGTTTTTCATTCAGTTGTTTTTTCCCGAGAAGTCTCAGGTAGTATAATCTTTATTGGGCCTTTTGACCAGTGCTGCAATGCGAGCGCCCCAGGTCAGGTAAAGGAGGAGAGGTGCCTGCCAGCTTTATTCATTGGACCATGTGACTGATGACATTGTGGAGGGGGAAAGTTTCTTTTAACTAGATGAAAACTACAGGAACCTTCAGAGTTGGTTTTCACCAGCTGTGCCGATACGATGCATCCAATAAACATGTTCTTAGAGGAATCTACCATGCCTTGGAGTTCTGCTTTCAATGGGTGCATTACTCGGAATGCTGACATTTTGTCTGCTGGCAGAACAGAGAACTATGGATTTAATTAGAGGAAAGCAGAATCTCATTAAACATAAGAGAAAACATCCAAACTGTAAGAAGAATTTAACAGTGGAACCAAATCATGTATTTATGAATCCTCTTAAACTGCTAACAGAGGCTAGAGAGTTGCTTGCTGCAGTTGTTGTAATTTGGGATTCCTGCACCAAGCAGGGAATTGAAACTTTTAAAATTTAAATGGCCCGTTATTATACAGCACAATTACTGTAAGAATGGCATTTTAACATTTAAGTGTTATAGAAGCACTTAACTTTCTAAAGAAGGAATTATTGTCCTGATGTTAAGTTTTCATCCCCAGGTACAGCAGTGGAGAAAGAGAACCAGCCATGGGGCAATGAAGTTGGAGAAAAGTTCAGTTTCATGAATTCTGAACTATTCAATTTATTGTATGCAGAAGACTCATGCTCTACTACTCTTCACACAAAAACAAGTTGAGTTGTTATTTCTGGTTTTTAAAAAATGAAATTTTAAAGGCAACCTGGAACTGATTCTACATATTCTAAATCCAAAACATGTAGCAAATTTGACAACTGGCCATATTTGCAAATCAAATATTTTTACACCAGTTCTATTTTGTTTTATTTTTTTAATTTTTTTTATTTTGTCAAGCATGTATAAGATAACAGATATATATATAAACATAATTACGAATACAGGAAATTGATACAAATAAATGGGGACATTAGAACAGGGATGGTAGGAATGTTGGTGCACTTATGCACACCCCTTAGAGACCTCTTAGGAATGGGGTGAGGTCAAAGGTAGACAGTTTAAGGTTAAAGTTATGGGGGTGTGGTGAAGAAACCACAGAGTCAGGTAATGCATTCCAGGCATTAACCACTCTGTTTCTGAAGTCATATTTTCTGCAATTGATTTTGGAGCTGTTCACTTTAAGTTTGTATCTATTGTGTGCTCATGTATATCTCTCCTGATCACCTTATACAGAGCATCTAAAATATCTGAAGGACTCACTTCTTGTTTTCAGCTGGAGCAGCTTAACTCACATATAACACTGGGACTTCTAATCAAATAGCCACACATAAATATATTGATTTCTGGATTGCAAAGACTTTGTTTGGATTGCAAGAAGTAAACCCTTTGTGTTAAATGAATGCCTCCTCACCTCTCTATTCTTTGAATGACAAATGGTGAGTCTTCTAGAAGCAATCACTGAGAAATTATGCTTCTCGCTAAGTCTGTGATAGAAAATAAAGGCTTCTTTATAATCCTATCATTAAACCTGTCATCACAGTGCCCAAGGAAATGAACAGTTCAGAGATGACAGGACACTAGCTAAGGTTTTTCTTCCAAGTTATTGATCTCGAAATGAAATATAGGTTTCAGAGTTTCCCCCAATCAATATTGGTATCACAAAAACCCTATTTGTGATGTACATAGGTGATATTCTATGTTTACATTTTAGGCTCCGCAAATATTTTGCAGGTATTGTTTATTTTTTCTTAATTCTTAATTATTCATTTCTTAATTATTCATTTCTGATGCAATGCATTCTTCTCACCTCATCTTTTCTCTAATTTCAACTAGATAAGATAACACAACAGTCATCTTGCTGCACACTATAGAAATAGAATCCACTGTAACAATTTTATTAACTCCACATTTTATTGACTATTAATACAATATAATGAAAACATTTTCCTTCTTCATTAACTTTGAAGTAAAAGAGAAGAGAATGTGGTTGAAATCTAGACTTTAAAAAAAAATTAACGTATATTTTAATCTGCAAGAGTCATATTGAACTGTTTTATTGGCTGTTCAGAGGTATCATGAGGTATTTGAAATCCCACAGAGTATTGTCATACTCTTATGAAATTAGAGAAAAGGTGAGATGAGAAGAATGCATTGCATCAGAAATGAATAATTAAGAAATGAATAATTAAGAATTAAGAAAAATTCTCTCATTCTGCCCTCTTGAATCTTTTGCTATCATTTATGTCTCCCATCCTCACTCACCCTATAATTTCAGTCACTGCCTGGAGGTATACTACAACTCTAGAAAAACAGTTCCTCAGCTTGATTTTGAGCTTTTGATTTTGAAGACAGGCCCATATCTCATCTCTACTTTAAGGTTCAACTATATTCCTTAAGAGTGATTGAACAATCTAGCCATGGTCATCCCTGTCTTCAAAAAGGGTGACCCAGCCTAGTTGAAAATTACAGACCAATCTCACTGTGTTGTGTCACCTGCAAAGTCATGGAATCAATCATAAACCAATCCATTACCCTCCACTTAGAGACAAACAACCTACTCTCTAACAAGTAGTTTGGTTTCAGGAAAAAATTGTCATGTAATCTGCAACTCCTACATTGCAAAAACTTATGGACTACACAACTTGACCAAGGTAAAGCAGTAGACGCAATTTACATAGACTTCTGCAAAGCCTTTGATTCAGTGGTACATGACAGACTACTGTTAAAACTAAAATCTTATGGCATTTCTGGATCCCTGCATAACTGCATTCCTGTCAAACAGGCAACAAGTAGTCAAAATAGGGAGCTCCCTATCAAACCCTGCAACTGTTAACAGCAGTATTTTAGGACCCATACTCTTTATACTTTACATAAATGACCTTTGCAATCATATTATAAGCAGCTGCATTCTCTTCGCTGATGACGTAAAACTATTCAACACCTCCGACAATGCTGCTGCCCTACAAAGAGACCTTGACTATGTGTCAGAATACATTTCCTGTATTCATAATCATGTTTATACTTATATCTGTTATCTTATACATGTTTGACAAATGAAAGAAGAAAGAAAGAAAGAAAGAAAGAAAGAAAGAAAGAAAGAAAGAAAGAAAGAAAGAAAGAAAGAAAGAAAGAAAGAAAACCAAATATCTCAATGGATAATTACAGACACTCTTGTAAACTTCGGTCTTCGTATATGTTATGTATATTTCATGATGTGGTTTCAAAGTGGAAAGGCTGATTTGGGGCATACCTACCAGAGGTGGGTTTCAGCAGATTCTGACCAGTTCTAGAGAACTGGTAGCAGAAATTTTGAGTAGTTTGGAGAACCGGTAGTAAAAAGGCTGACTGGCCCTGCCCCCATCTATTCTCTGCCTCCCAAGTCCCAGCTGATCAGGAGCACATGGAGATTTTACAATATCCTTCCCCTGGAGTGGGGAGGAAATGGAGATTTTACAGTATCCTTCTCCTGTCATGCCCACCAAGCCACGCCTGCCAAGCTATGCCACGCCCACCAAGCCACATCCACAGAACCGGTAGTAAAAAAATTTGAAACCCACCACTGATACCTATGCATAAATGTTATAAGAATTGGTTCCCTGGCTGATGGATCAGAGAACTTCAAGGTTCTCTACAATCAATGAAGAGACCTACCTCCTTGTTGGATCACAGGAAAGCTATTAGAAACAAAGCCAGAGAGGCTCACCCCTAAAGTGCATGAGGATATACTGATTCTAAATTTAAAATAGTTGCTGGGATTCTTTCAACCCCATTCTATTCATCTCAATATTCTTTGCTAGAGAGAATTCTTAGAATTATGCTTGGAAAATAATTAGGGTTTTTTTAGTTTGGGGCTGTCAAAGAGTCAAACAAGCATCAAACTTGTCAATACCTGCCTAAATTGAACATAGCCTTAAACTGTCTGAAATGATATAAACGGTTGAAATGGGTCTCTACTGAGCAGGGGGTTGGACTCGAAGACCTCCAAGGCTCCTTTCAACTTGATTATTCTGAGTTCTATCATTTTACTCATTGTGGTAATTTTTATCTAGCCCTGCTTACCTATAATCAAATAGTGTTAGCTATTATTCTCTGTTTGTTAGACCATCCTCCAAACTTTTGCTTGAATATTCTATAGTAGGGAAATTGGCTTTGAAGAAGACACTCATTGCCTCCAAAGTCATAGCACTTCTGTAATCCCATTAAATGAATACTAGTGGATTCTACAATGGTGTTCAAGGCCAGTTTAGAATCAATGCACTTATTTACATTGATTGTATTTTTTTAATTGTTGTTTTGCACTCACAGTCTGCTCCATTGAGTTTCTTTCAGAATGAAATATAATGTACAAGGAATAAATGAAAATGAACATGTGAATAACAGTTTGTTTTCCAGCAATAACAGGTACCATGGAGAGTAGCACAGGTTCTATCATTGAACATGTGTTATATAATGTCCAATTATGAGCATTTCTACTTCAACCTGGGAGGAATCCCTAATCAATCTAGATAACACTAAGTTAACTTTTTGATGTTGCATCTATATTTTATATTTAGCCTTTGTCTAAACCACAACTTTGGGGACTAAAATTGTGCAGATAAGTCTAAACCAGGGATGTCAAACTACCCACTTAGCTTAGCTCTGACCCTTGGGGCCGTCTTGGAAACAAGGAAGGACTGGCCCACAGTGCCTCTGCCAGCAAAAAGGGAGCAAGCTCCATCTTTACCGGCAGAGGGTTGCAGGAGGCCATTGCAGCTGAAAATAGAGCTTGGGAGCCCGTTTTCTGTGACAGGATCTCGGGCCAGCACAGGCGCCTCCAACATGAGTGATGTCAAGCTGGCCACACCTATCATGGCCACGTCCACCCATGCCCCTGAGGTCAAACATAACCCTGATGTGGCCCTCAATGAAATCAAGTTTGACACCCCTGGTCTAAACTAAATTTATCAGTCTTTCACAAGTTTTTTTTTAATGCATTATTTCATTCATTTGTGACATTAGTGTAATTCATAACTTTTTAGCATGTACATCTTGTAGCTTACTCTAATAAGTACAGTATTATATGCAACCTTTCCTAAAGACTTAATTTGTATACAGTGTTCTGTAAAGTATACTAATCCTAAATTATGCTAAATTATATATCCTCTGGAAGACAATTTTCCCAAACATATTATTCTTTTAGAATTTTTCTGAAATCTAGGCATTTTTTCAGCAAAGTATTACCCAGGAAATAATGGATATTAAAATGATTCATTTGTATTATTTTGCTCTGCATTATGATGAAGATTGTATAATTTTACTCCCATTGAAATCTTTAGCATCGCTTATTGCTCGATGATGATAACCTCTACCAAACATCACAAAAAATCCATTTGTGAAGTAAAATACATTCTAGACCTCAGATGAACAGCTGAAAATTGGAACTATGTCCTTTCTAAAAATGTAGAAGTACCTTGTCCCAAATTAAAATTAAAAAATGTAATTCTACTCTTAATAAAAGAGTACATTTAAAATGTATGGTGCTACTCATTCATTGCATATCCTACCACCAATGCAGATCTTAGATCCAAGAAGATATGGTTGTCTTTGTAGCAGTTTAAGAAATATTTAAGTACAAATCATTGCACTTATATATTGTGAATTGATGGATTTCAGACTATAACATTTACCGGTAACTATTCTTCTTGTAAATGCAGGTAGTGAACCAAAACATTTCCACTGAGAAAGATTTATTTATTTATTTATTTATTTAAATAATTGCCAGTTTGGGCAATGTAGGTTTTAGAAAGCCTGAAAGAGATTGTCAACAATTGCGAGGAAGGCTCATCTACTTTTAAGGCATTACTATGATTTTTCTTTTCCTGTGTCAGATACTGAGAAAATAATTAAAATTCAGTAACCACCACTGTCAGTTATAGCCGAAGAGTTGGGAAAATACTTATGGCAGCTGCAGGAGACAGTGTGACAGGAATATAACTTTCCATCCAATTATGCTCTCGCATTACGGGAGGACACTGAGATCTTCACACTTACTTCAGATTGAATGCTAGCTGTCAGGGCAGGACAGCTCAAGCACTATCATTGTCCCCTCTGAACAGATTTATGCAGGTTCACGTCCCATATCTCACGTTTTTGGCTGACTCCAAATTTATGTAGCCCAACAGAGTTCCTTTCCATGTAGTGATACTGGCATTAGGAATAAAATGCTTATGGGAGGGCAGACAATTCCAGGTTCAAGCACCTTCCTGATTATTGTTTGATACTGAAGTTTTAACTGTTAGTTTCTCAGAGTCATCCTGATGTGAACTTCCGGGTGCGGTTCAAGGTGCTAGTCACCATCTTTAAAGCGCTCCATGGCTTAGGGCCCGGATCGGCTTCTGCAATACAGGATCAGCTTCTGCCACCAATAGCCTCCCAATGACCAACACAGTCCCACAGAGTGTGGCCCGGCAAAAGGTATGGAGATCGGGAATCATACATATCCCTGGGGGCAGTTCATTCCAGAGGCCGGGCACCCCACAGAGAAGGCTCTCCCCCTGGTCACCAGTCAACATTATTTTACCGACAGCATCCTGAGGAGCCCCTCTCTGTGGGAGTGTGGCTGGCCTGGCTGAATAAGAATCTGGATGGGGTATTTTAAATTTAAATTTGTTTAATTGAGGCCAAATTTATTTAATTTGTTTTAAATTGGTTTTTAAATGTTTGCATTGTATATTGTTTTTATTATGGCTGTGCACCACCCTGAGTCCTTCGGGAGAAGGGCAGTATAAAAATCTAATAAATGAATGAAAATAATTAGTGGCCCTATAAATCTATTGAAACCATAAATTAACCTTCTGCCTAAAGGCTCTTTGGTTGTAATATTGCTTGTCTCTATTAAAGATTTAAAATATATGAATTACTACTAAGAGAGGCAGAGTCTTTGTCTAATTGTGTTATATATTATAATGGCCGTCTTATTTATAAGCACTACATGGTATGTTGTTTTTTTTAAAGAACCATATTCCAATTTCTAGCATTTTAAGTGATAATACTGTGGAGTTTAAATGTGTGGAGTTTAAATTTCTCTTTGACATATAATATTAACCAAAAGGAATTTCATCCTGAATTTAAGATGAAGAGTAGATGAAGTATAGATTGAGAAGAAAAAAAAATCACTGGTAAAGATCCTGTATAATTATCTTATCTGCATAAGGCAGGGGTGTCAAACTCAAGGCCTGCAGACTGGATCTCAATGAAATTGACACCGGTGGCATAAGTCAACACAGAGAAAGAAACAAAATAGAAGAAGAAATACAAGGGTGGAATGGAAATGAGGGAACAAAACTGGCTGAAGATGAAGTGAGGACAAGAGCTAATAGGACAGGGAAGGAAAGAATACAAGCAGTCATATTTAGATCTTACATATTTAATCTATATTGAGTTGATACAACATTTATTCATTTTTCTGAAACTTATTATGAAGCACATCATGACAAAGGAGTTGTTGGGGCAGTTTTTCTACTGGACAAAAAGGTGAGGTGTGGAACATCTACATATTCCATCTTTTCAAGATCAATCACTTGACTTTCTTAGGCAAAGTGTTAATAGGTCAATCTGTTAGGCTGGAATAGTAGGAGAGACAGAAAGAAATATTATTTTTCATATTTTGAATTCAGTTGAAGAAAATACTGTATTTATTTTCCAATGAACCAAGCACCATCCATGCAGAGATAGGAGTAAAATTAAATTTTTAAAAAAGTCAAAATGATAACTATGATTAGGCAAACAGAGCCCCACCACTTTCTTCATGTGTTATACAGGGGTGGACTGCTGGGGTTTCGCAGGGGTTTGGGAGAACCTCTAGCCTTAGCTCTGTGCAGTTTGGAGAACCCCCAAATCCCACTTCTGGCTGGCCCCTCCCCCCTCTCCCAAGAAGCAGCATGCTGCTCGGCCTGTTTTGAATGCAGGTAAATGCAGGGCACACAGAGGTTTGGGGAGGGTGAAAAACAGGCCGAGACACTTGCTGCATTCCCTTTTAATTTTCCCTGGAAATTAATTAATTCTCCATGTTAGCCAACATGCACGCATATTAGTTTTGGGGAAAATTAAAACGGAATGCAGCATGTGCCTCTCACCATAAAGTGATCCAGGTTAGAAGAAATGTCTTTAACCTGCTTGGAAGAAATAGGGTGAAGTGGAAATTTTGCACAGTTCAGGCAAGGAGCTATTTATATGTGTCCTGAAACTGAAAGCAAGATAAAAAGGTCTCTGGAGATCATGGGCTCAATGCTAGCTGGTAATCAAAAGCTACTGGGCAGCTTCTTCACTAAATGAAATGTGTTGATGCATCAGATTTATGTTTCATAGGAAGGTTTTCCAAATTCCAAAGACAACAAGAATGGATAGGGGTGGGGAAGTGAGAAATGTCTACCTTGAGTCAAGAGTCGAATTGAAATTGGACCAGAGAAAAATCAAGTCAGGCAAGATAGTAAATGACGTATCAAATTTAAAGGCCAGCCACACTGTCACTGTGTGACAGTCTTTTATGAAGAGCATGGTGCGTGACAATGTGTGGACAGCTTAATATACTTCACAGTTCAATAGTGTCCAATTCATAAAGAAAAAAAGAAATAGAGGTTGCTTGTATCTACCTCTGGCCCAAATGTGGCAATAATTTCAATCCCAAAGAAAAGCTCAAGATGACCGAAAATGATTTCTACTTATTTATGAAGTCTATACAAGTACAGTAAGAAACAGTTCGGTAAAGTGTTTAAAGCATCAGGTTACCAACTGGGAGATTATAAATTCTAGTCCCACTTTAGGCAAAAGTCATCTGAATGACCTTTGGGTCAGTCCATTCCTCTCAAGAGGAGGCAACAGCAAGTCACTTCAGAAATCTTGCCAAGAAAACTTAGTTTCATGCACATCAGAGGTGGTATTCAGCAGGTTCTGGCCAGTTCTAGAGAACCGGCAGTGGAAATTTTGAGTAGTTTGGAGAACTGATAAATACCACTTCTGACTGGCCCTGCCCCCATCTATTTTCTGCCTCCCGAGTCCCAGCTGATTGGGAGGAAATGAGGATTTTGCAGTAACCTTCTCCTGGAGTGGGGAGGGAATGGAGATTTTACAGTATCCTTCCCCTGCTACGCCCACCAAACCATGCCCATAGAACTGATAGCAAAAAAAAAAAAATTGAATCCCACCACTGATGCACACTGGCTGTCTGGCTGTCTGGCTGTCTGGCAGGCAAGCAGGCAGGCAGGCAGGCAGGTAGGCAGGCAATAAATACAACTGGAAAAGCAAATTAACAAGTCAAGGGGAAACACTAAGGAGAAGCCCACTTAATGGTGGAGAAGTAATACTACAAAATACTAAAAACATGATTCAGCATCCCTAAATAATTAAAGGAAAAGTTTATGAGTTAACTTTGAACAAAGTAAATGAAAAAAAATACCCTAGAGAACCCTAAGGATTGATAACTCTGTTGAATGCAATTTTGCTTATATAATTTCTGATAGTATAGCTTTTGCCTTCCATTTCTATAACGTTTGAATATTTTATGTATATTATCCCATTTATTTCTGCATGTATTTTTTATGAAATGTCATCAATGTATATATTTTTCCTAATGATTTTCCATTTATACCCACTCACACACACATTTTCCTATTTTTTGTTAATATTAACATATTCAATTTTCTTTCTAAACTAATAAAGCTGGGGAAACATTTTTACATAATTGATACATTGTTTGATGGTCATTTTCAACAATATACACATGCATGAATTTGTTTTTTTTTTTTTGGAAAGAGCACAGTGCTTTGCATTTTATTTTTAAATAAATGCTGATGTTTGACCAGCATTATTTGAATTGATTTTGACGGTTCAGGACAAATACAATAAATGTAAAGATAATTCATATGATTTGCAAGAACAACAGTTATATTACAATCACGTTCAGTGACCAATTTACCTCCTAGTGAGATCCATTATCAATAGGCTGCACTGTATTCATCTGGGACAAATTTTAACTTAAAATTACTTTTAAACAAGTAATTAAGTAGATCATATTCAGATAAGAACGTAAACCTTCATCATAATATAAGCAATTAAATACTGAATCAGTTTTTATATCCCTTTCATAGAGGGGTCATGACCATTAGACAATTCAGATTTTGCTCATACTCAATCTACTTCAGAGGAAAATTCAATGAAAAACTGGTAACTAGATTGCCGTGTCACATTCTGGAAGAATATGAGAAAAATTTAAGGAAATAGAAAACATCCAGGGGTGGGCTGCTGGGGGTTAGCAGGGGTTTGGGAATACCTCTAGCTAAGATCCTGTGCAGTTTGGAGAACCCCCAAATCCCACTCCTGGCTGGCCCTGCCCACCCCTCTCCGTCCCTCCCAGGAATCCCCACGTGGCTCATTTTTGATGCAGGTAACTGCAGGGAATGTGCGGAGGCTTGGGGAGGGCGAATAACGGGCCTACTGGACATTTGGGAAGACCAGAAACAGGCCCATTTCTGGCCTCCAGAGTGCCTTCAGAGTCTGGGTGCAAAGCTTCGAAGTCGTCTTAAATAAATTGCATTTCAAAGAAAGTCTTTGAAAAAAAAACTCTAATTTATTAAGCGCGAACATTCTAGCTCTGACTCATTGCAGCCAACTCTGGCTTCCTCAGGCAAAACTCTCCTTTTCCTCTCCCACTCTTCTGCACTCATTGACCATCTTCCCCATCACTCTGCCCCTAATCTACTGCTCCCACTCAAAGGAATTTCCCCCCTCTCATCTCATCTCCTAGGTGATATTCTCTCCAGGGAAAATAAGTAGGTCAAGTGTCAAATGTCTCTTTCCAGATGCCTCCGCTTCTTCTTCTTATGTCAGCATTGGAGTAAGTGCAGTGTGAAATGCTGACACTGGGGAGGCAATTTTCGAACTCCTGAGAAAAGCCTCCGGAGCCAGGAGAGGGCAAAAATGCCCCTCCCATGTCATGGTGTAGGAGGCCGACTCGACCATGCCCACCCAGCAACTGGGCAGAATACCCCTTGCTAAAATTTTTGAAGCCCACCCCTAAAAACATCTAATACATATCTAACAGACTTTATTATATTAAATATATATTAAGGAGCTATTTCAAATGAAGAGTATCATATTGTTTTAAATTAATGGATATTTGTATACAATTCAAATGTGGTATTTGCACACAATTATGATATCTTTACATCTATAAAGTATTTTTTACAATTTTAAAAATGTTTTTAAATAATTTTTATTAAAGTTTGCCATAAAGTAAAATACAGGTGGAAACAATTATTGGGAAGCAGGTGAGGAAAAGAAGGGGGAAGAAGAGTCTGGGGGTGAATGAGAAAAGAAAAAAAAAGCATTGACTTTCAAATATTTGTTTGTGCAGTAAAATACAAATTAAGATTGCAACCTCAGCTTTTTACTTTTGGATATCTAGTAAATACTAGTTACTAGCCATTCCTGTAACAATAAACTAATCTAATAAATAAAACTCATGTCAACATTTCATCTTTTTTCTGTTCTGAGCACAAAGTCTAGAAGCATTTTCTAAGTAGACTGGATATATTCTTTTCTCTAATTAAAACAGTTAATTTTGTCATCTCTGCTAGCTCCATTACTTTTCCATGCATTCTTCAACTTTAAAAAAACTGTTAAATACAAACAAAATAGGTTATTCAGTTCTGCATAAAATTCCAAACTCTTAGATGAATGCGTTTGGCATTCTGGTGTTATCACAATATTATTTTCTAACTATATAGTTTCTCCGTGATCTTTTTTCTTTGGTCCTACTGGTGGAGCCTAATGGCATCTGTGTAGTGCCGTGAAGAGACAATATGATTTAGAGTTGCTTTGATTATTTAAACCCAGATAATCTTCACTGGAGCCCAAGCAATCTGTGGGAAGGAAAATCCATCTGGTTCAGTTCCAAGCTGGGAGAAAAGATGCTGGAAACAACATAGAGGCCAATTGGTTCTGTTCATCAATTTATTGATGAACAGAACCATCAGGGTGTGTGGTACTGGTGCAGCTGCACAACTGGTTTGATGAGTACATGGATTTTTATACATTTCAGAGATATTGCTAAGGGACTTGTGCAATGTCCAAAAATGCACTTCGGAGATTGTGCAATATAGTGAGCTCTGTGTCTTCTGCTAAATGCTAGTGGGTTAATCCTATTATGTCCTGTTCTTCTTAATCCCATCACCCTGAAGCTGAAGGTCTTTTGTTTTGTAGATAGGCTGGCCCAATCTTTCTTAATGGGCACAAAATATCTGCTTTGGGGGTGGGGGAGGGGGAGTGGCTATTAAGAAAGACTGAGTATTTCTGTCTTTAAGATTATGTTTCTCTGTTTTTCCCTTTGGGGAAATATAATATTCTACTTTTTTAATATTTCCCAAAATATTTCATTCTTGAAGGAGGGGGAGAGGTCTTCCCACAATTAAACCAGAGGTGGATTTCACATAATTTTACCACCGGTTTGCCATGCACCGAAAATGTGAGGTTTGCATGCATGCATGCAGCTTAGAAAATGCTAAATAGGACGGCATAGCGGTTTGCCTGAACCGGCTGAATACCACCATTGAATTAAGCACCAAAGAAGGCCATTTCTCTCGTTAGGTAACCAAGAAGAAGATCAAGCATTTTCTTCAGTGCAGAGATAATTGAGAAGGAAGATGGGCTCTCTCACCTCACAATGCTTAAGTGAAAAATAGAAGGCTAAAGTCTGCTAAAAGTGATTCACTTGATTAAAAAGAGAACAATCTCCTGCTGCCAGTGATAAGAAAGACTGTTGTTCCCTTTGTTGTGTTTGGGGTAAGGAAAATGAAAAACTGAGGTATATAAAGATCAAATCAATGTAATAAAAGATGGAGATCAAATAAATGTAAGGCATTTTATCTCATATCCGCATACATTGCGGTTAGGTTCTAGATCTCATCTTTTTTTTTCTTTTTTGTTATTCCTTAAGACAGTGACTAGTTTTAAAATAGGAAAAAAAATAGAATAACAGAGTTGGAAGGGACCTTGGAGGTCTTCTAGTCCAACCCACTGTCCAGGCAGGAAACCCTATACCACTTCAGACAAATGGTAATCCAACATCTTCTTAAAAATTTCCAGAGTTGGAACATTCAGAACTTCTGGAGGCAAGTTATTAATTGTACTTCATCCCTGTGCAGCAGCTATCATGTTTGGTTCAAAGTCTGTAAAGAATTCATGCACTTGGAATGAAAACAGAAAATTGTGGGGGGAGGGAGGGGTAGCACCTTGAAAATAATTGCATTTCATCTGGCTTTTATAAAAAATCATTTCATGCTATATACATACAATTCTTTGAGGAGTTTTACCTTTTTTTTTTAATCATGTAATTTCCTCAAATAAATAAGTAGTTCAGGATAGGCCTAGCCCAGTGTTTTTCATACTTTTGGCTTTTAAAAAGCCAAAGTCAGCTTTAGCATACTTAAAACAGTGCTAGATTTTTTTCTGCAAGGGACATGAGTCCTTTCTCTGATGCTTCCTAGATAGATAAAGGTAAAGGTTCTCCTTGCACATACGTGCTAGTTCTTCCTGACTCTAGGGGGCAGTGCTCATCTTCGTTTCAAAGCTGAAGAGCCAGCACTGTCCAAAGACGTCTCTGTGGTCATGTGGCTGGCATGACTAAACACCAAAGGCACACAGAACGTCCCTATTTTTCTACTTTCAATTTTTACGTGCTTTCAAACTGCTAGGTTGGGAGAAGCTGGGACAAGTAACAGGAGCTCACCCCGTTACGCGGCACTAGGCATTCGAACCGCTGAACTGCCGACCTTTCAATCGACAAACTTCCTAGATAGACCAAAAGAATATACAGGAAGCTAGTCTTCAATTTATGATCACAATTGAGCACATGATTTCTGTTGCTAATTGAAATAGTTATTAAGTGAGTTTTGCCCCATTTTATGACCTTGCTTACCACAGATGTTAAGTGATAAGATGTGAACCATTGCAGTTGTTAATTTAGTAATATGGTGGTTATGCGAATCTAGTTTCCGCAATTGACTTTGCTTGTCAGTCAGAGGTTGCAAAAGGTGATCATGTGACCTTGGGACACTGCAACCATCATAAATCTAAGCCAGTTACAAGTATCCATATTTTGATTAGATGACCATGCGGATGCTGCAATGGTCGTAAGTGTGAAAAATGGTTTTTAGTCACCTTTTTTCAGTGTCATTGTAACTTTGAACAGTCGCTAAACAAATTGTTGTAACTACCTTATGATAATTAACATATGGCTGCTTCAGAAGGTGCTGAAAGCCACACAGAACTGAATCTAAGATTTAGTGATAATGTCTTAATTTCATTACAACATTTAATCAACCCCGGGGAGGGAAAGAAGGAGAGTGAGTTTTAGTTCCAAACATTTCTCTTAAAATGCAGGTGATTTAGTAAGGTCTGAACAAGACTTATTTATTTTATTTATTTATATAATCATGTTTTTATACCCCCCTTCTCCCACAGGACTCAGGGCAGTGCACAACCAAAGTAAAAACACAAAACATCATAAATTTAAAATTTAAAAATATTAAACAATTTGGCTCATTTTAGTTAAAAACCCCAGAATTAAAATATCTAATTAAAATTCATTTAAATGGTCAGCCCCGCCTGATGGAATAGCAGGGTCTTGAGGGCACTTGAAAAATACATGACATAATTAAACATTTGTCAACCCATTTTGAAGAAATTATTTCCTCAACCCTGGTGGGTTTTATATATATATATTAACTAAGATTTTATTCATTTATTTTACACTGTCATTTGTGATCTGACAGCTGTATGGAACCCACTCAAAATAGAAAGTTGTATTTTTAAAAAAAATCTAAAAGAAAATCAAAGAAAATGTATTGGAATAAACTATTTGCAAAATAGTTTTCATCAAATTATAAAAGCAAAATTAGGGCCAACAATGAGTCTCATCTTAGACTGTTTTAATATTGACCTTTTTTAAATTGCATGACAGCCTAGTTTTTTCTTTAAATGGAAAGAAATAGATGCAGCTGAATCTAGTAAGCATTTCACCCAAAGCTGGATAATAGTCTAGTTGGCTGATAATATTTATGCATGCAGTGGGCCAAGAATCAAATGAATTGTTATCTTGGAAAATAGCCAGACAGTCTGAAGATCTTGGGTTATGTTTAATGTTTGTAGGAGCTTTAGGAAAACATAGGCTAGAAATGAAATGACAAAAATGTCCTTCCAGGAAGGAAATAGGTCATTTTCAGCAAAGATCTTTCAAAATTCATAGCTTAATATGCAATAAAGGAAGCACTTTCATCCGCACAAATATTTCCCTTTTGGGCATCAAATATGATGCAAACAAAGCCAGGAGGAGTTATGAAAAAAGTACTAAATAAATAGATTTAAAAAAACCTACCACTGATCAGTGTTGTATGAAGCCAAATATGAATTCAAAACAAGTTGAAATTAGTCGTTTTCAGCTACAGAAGTGGACAGATAATCTCATACAAAACAGTTGATTTATGGAAAAGGAAATAGGTACTTGGTACCTACTCCAAAGCATTGTTTCATCTTGGTTTATCAGGAATTTAATGTATTTCTATTTTTATATAAAAAACTGTGTGTACATACATACATACATACATACATACATACATACATACATACATACACTTAAATAACACAAGTCTTTGGAATTTGAAGAACTCTTTCTGTTCCTCCTAGAAGAGGATTGGGTTGAAGAATATTTGTGTGTGTGTGTGTGTGTGTGTGTGTGTGTTTGTTTGTTTGTTGTTGTTTTCTAGTTTCTAACTCTATTATTATGGTTTGAGGTCTGCAAGATGTACTGGGACAGGCCATACTAATATAGTAAAATAAATACAAAAAAACCCTGCTGGGCAGACAAATTATCCTGCCTTTTCCCCCACCTGTTCTCATTGAATGTGATAAAACAGAATTTGCTTTAGAAAATAAATTTAGTTCCAAGATCATCAAGGGCTGCATGTTTCGTTGTATAATCATTTTTCCAATAGTCTGCAACCTTCTTGACTTCTCTCATTTCCTCTATGTATTAAAGTACTTTCTTCCATAAGACATTTTTAGTAGCAAGCTAATGTTACCGGCAAAGGGGAGTCCATTCTTGAGAAACTGTTTCCTATTTTTCCCCACTCCCTGAAGAAATTTAGATGAATTTATCCCTCACAATATTTTTGGTGCCCCCTGAAACAAATCCAACATTAATAGAAATATATTTCAGAGGCTTTGAATAACGCTACAAAGCAAATGGCAGAAATAAATCTGCAAATGTGGTGGTGCTTAATTGTTGGCACATTTTCCCCCCTTTCTGTGTTAGTCTATTGAGAATTTGAATGACCACCTGCATATTAATTCTTAGTGCAATGGCTTGTACATCTGGGAAAAGAATCATACAATTTTCATGCACACAACTTTGCATAAGTATGTGCTTTGGGGAAAAGAAATCCTGGCAATTGTCATGATTAAAAAACTTTAAAGAGAGAATTGTGCATGTGCTAAAAAAAATTCATACAGGGTAGAAAAAGCAGGAACCACCTAATGCTACCAACCATAATAATGACACTGATAGTCACTTGGATAGTCCCATCGACATTTGGGACTGATATTGATCACTTTGGGGACCTCTGTTTTACCTGATGTGATCATTTCTGATATTCACTGTGACTGCCCTAAGGGTGCTTTTTCAAAAGGCAGTTAGACTTTGCTTTTTCCTAAGCTAAACTGGACTTCTTAAGAAAAATTGGATTCTCTGGATTTTGTTTTGTTTCCCTAAAGCATCTCTTAATCTGATAGGCTTTGAAGACCACAAGTAAAGTAGGTCGTAATGTCAACATATGAAAGAGACACCAAAAGTCAGAAAGAAAAATGCTCTTCTCTCGTATCCTGAATCCAATTTCTCAGAATTCAAATTTCAGTAGCAAGATGCTCTTGTGTGAAAGACTTAATAGCAATAGCACTCAGACTTACATACCGCTTCACAGTGCTTTACAGCCCTCTCTAAGTGGTTTATAGAGTCAGCATTTTGCCTTCAACAATCCGAGTTCTCATTTTACCGACCTCGCAAGGATGGAAGGTAATGGCCTTAAAATGCTATGAAGAGCTACATAGAGAAGCCCCAATTGCAAACAACTTAATTAATATCTGCCATCATCTGTTTGCGCTGCTTGTATGGAATAATTGAATGTTTGTTATTTACTCTAGCAGCAAAGGATCCTTATGGTTGTGCCACATCCAGTGTGAGCACCTGTCTGATAAGCGCTGAATGGGAAGGCATCAGAGCAAAACCAACGAACTGGAAAAGCTCAATCACAGCCTTATCCAGCAAAATAATTCTCAAATTGCTCAGCCTGCATCCCAATTGATAGGAATGATGGCTTCTTGGACTGTACCAGAATTGGCCCTCACAATGATTGCTGAGTCATACCGGATAGACAAGGTTTGATAGATGATATTGAAATGTTACTAAAGACCAGATTTGAAAATATGCTGGCAAGTGTCTCAGGACAGTTTGAACTTAGTTCCTGTCAGCACCACCAGTGTTCATTATCCCTGTCAACGAAATAGATATTGACGATGCTCCTGCTGCCTCACTGACTATTTTATTGTCTTAATTTTTAATTAATGATAAGAATGAAAAAAAAAGTTACCTGTAATAGGGAATATTACAAAGGCAGGATATTAGACCCATCAATCATGCATCTTTTATTTCATGAGTGCAGCCGGTTTTCTAATTTTCCAAAGTTAGATTTGCATTCAGGGGTTCAAATTTAATGAGAAAGGAAATTTCATATTTAAGAGCTTGTCTCATCAATAAATTAGCTCTCTGAAATGCATACTCGATATGCTCGAATCCCTTCCTGTTATATATCAGGGAAAAAATGCAGTATGTTAACACCTCCATTATAAATCTCAGGACCTTATTTATGCATTGAGAAGTGGTTCTAAATGGCACATCAGAATGAAAGCCAAATGTAATCATTAGAAACAAGCGTTGCCTTCATCAGTATCCAGCACTGCTATGAAACATTGGCACATGCCAACAAATGTTTAATCTCTTCTGCACCCCTGCTACCATGACATGTATACATTGTCACACAAGAACATAAGCTGCCAGATGTTGCATTGAAGACAAAGAACAGCATATATCACCTGTAAAATGTTTTAACACAACTCAGAAAAGCTTAAATGGCTGTAACTAGAGTTGAGCAATGTAACCAAAGTGTGAAAATATAGAAAAGGATCTTTGGGAAACTCATTCAGGAAATCATTGGGTTGTATATCCCAGAATAATGCATGGGTCTTTGCTATCTATTTATTTTTTGAATGCTCTGATGCAATTTTTTTTAAAAAAAAATTCAAGTAGGTTTAGAACGTATATATGATACCACAGTTGGAAATCATATTTGAGATGATTGATGGCTAAATGGAAATATGCATTTAAAAAGGAATGGATATCCAAGTTGGAGGATATCATAAGCACTTCTATAATATGACTTTCTTTTCATATGTCTTTCACCATTAATACGGTAACATCTGTCTACTGGCCTGCAGTCTCTCTAGGAAGATATTATGGGAAAATTCTTCTTGGAAGAGAAAAATGGATAACCAAGGATAGTTTAGAATAATGAAAACTTTTATGCAAAAATATAATTGCAGGCTGCTGAGCATTAGCTGTTTCAAAGAAGCAATTTTTCCTTCCTCCCTCCCTCCTTCCCTCCCTCCCTCCCCCCCTCCCTCCCCCCCTCCCTCCCTCCCTCCCCCCCTCCCTCCCTCCCTCCCTCCCTCCCTCCCTCCCTCCCTCCCTCTCTTTCTTTCTTTCTTTCTTTCTTTCTTTCTTTCTTTCTTTCTTCTCTATAATCATACAAAAGAGACAGAGAACAAACACAAAGAAAAGTACTGTATACACTTAAAATAAATAGTCTCAGGAGTCTGTCCTAACTTTTCACTTTTCAAGTAAAAATCGTGGTGGAATAAACATTTTTTGACAATTTTATAAAAGCCAGGGGGAGATGGCCAAATTTCTGAATGAAAGAACTGGTTCGGTGACATCATATCATCACCGCTACTGGCTCAGGAGAACTGGGCTGAACCAGGAGGAACCCACCACTGCTCTCTATGCTATCAAGACCCATTCACCTGATATCTGCACTGTTATGGTACTGTTATGGTACTGAACCATTTCATGTGACCTTATTGTGATAAGCAAACAAGTGGTTGAATCCTCAAACTCTATGGAAAGTAGAGTAGTATATATCAAATGAACACATGGATACCCTGGTATATCCACAAATTCAGAAAATCACCCTTTGGGTTTATTCCCCCCCCCCCCTTTATAAGAGAAAAACAAAGCCAAAAAGAACAAATAAGTCATAAACTGAACGAAAAGGGTTTTTTCGGGGTTTTTTAAGGAATGAAACCTGTATGAATTATTTCTGAAACGCTTTAACCTTCAGTCAAGTTTCAGTGTTGAGAAGTGCTTGAGGGAGGAAAAACACAATAAATTGAAGAGGAGATTGAACTGATTAGAGGAATGGCAACAGGGAGATTGAGTGTTTGTGTTCATATTATTTGAAAGTGTCTAGTTCTGAACCACCAAACAGTTTAAGATTCCTGACAATTCTTTTCCTTCTTTTTTTGTGAATTCAGCATAAATAATCTGCATCTTAATCAAAGGAAAAAAGAGAAAAAGACAAAAAAGAGACAAACGGACAAATGGAGATCCATAATTCTGTGCACTTTTTACTGAGAATTGGACCAAGAAAGCTGAAATCCAATTACGAGTTTCCCATTTCAGCAAAATACAATCCGAAGTAAACATATTCCATTTTATTGTGATACTCAGTTTACATGTTCTAATCAGTGTTCTGTCATATCCTGAATAATAGATTTATCTTTACCAGTCTTTGCAGAAAACTAAATGCTAAAGTACACTGGGAAGCTACTGGGCCCCAATAGATCAGTGACATCTATTATTGTGGTGAACAGAAGGGGATAAAATATCCCAAAATAAGATTTTAATCTAAACTCCTTTTGGGAAATAGGGTATCATTTTTACCTGGGAACATTCAACAAAATAGAAATACTGTATTACCTGTATTAAAGAGAAGATTCAGATATTTGAATGAAAGTGATTTTCTAAATTCAGCTTTCTGAATTGGATTTTTTTTTCCTTCAGATCATTAGATTAATTGGATGCCTCTGAACCTAATGATCTTTCTGCAGGGACAGAAATACTTTTTCTGAGTCATATCAATTTTCTAAATCAGGGGTCTCCAACCTTGGCAACTTTAAGCCTGGCGGACTTCAACTCCCAGAATTCCCCAGCCAGCCTGGCTGGCTGGGGAATTCTGGGAGTTGAAGTCTGCCAGGCTTAATTAAAGTTGCCAAGGTTGGAGACCCCTGTTCTAAATGACCCAATTTATCATCTAATTAGGAAATATGAATTGAATTGAACATATGATGTCACTTTGACTATATGAATCAAGTTGACCTTTTAAAATGAATCTACTCTAATCTGCATGCCTCAAGAACTATAGTAGCTTGTTTCTTTAATCTGATGTTTTTAACATTCCTTCCTCTTATTTTTCTTTCTCAGTTCTACCCACCAAAGTACTGCTCTTGCTTTTTTTTTTTAATTCTTTTATATTTTGCTCTGGCACTTCTACTGTTTCATTAGTTGCATTGTTTCATGTCCCTTTTAGGGTGATCACTGTTACAGAAAAAGTTATAGTACTGGTGTTATCAAAATCTTTTGGGGACCATTTTCGGAATACCACATAGACTCCAGAACTATTTTTGAAAATCAATAAATCAATATAAAAATAATGAAGTAATTAAAGAACAAAGCAAAAACTTATTGTTTATAGTCAAAGGAAAGTAGCATATTGCTACCTCGTTTTAGTCACTTATCTGACATAAATAGTAAAAACAAAAGAAACATATTGACACCCTTATATTAAATAAGATAAACTGTTGTATACTTCCAAGAAGAGGTAGTTACAATAAAGGATGTCTATATAAAAGAGGAAAATGGGTTCCACCTATTCTATTTTTTGGAATATAAGACACACTTTTTCCTCCCTAAAAGAGGGTGAAAATTTGGGTGCATCTTATACACCAAATGTAGCCCCACCCACCCACCGGCCCCTACCCTTTGGCCTCTGCCTCCCAGCAATTTGCCTCCTTGCAATAAACAGCCCATTTCAGCTTCAGCACAAGCCACTGATTGTCAGTTGGATCAGCCTCCCAACCATCAGCTGTTTCAGGCTGCAGTGATTGCCATTGCCTATTGGCCTCCACTGTTTGCTGTTTGCTGCAAGGAGGCAAATTGCTGGGAGGCAGATTTTTTTTTCTTGTTTTCTTCCCCAAAAAAGATAGGTGTGTCTTATAGTCCGGAGCATCTTATACTCTGAAAAATACAGTAACATTTGTTTGCTGGAGGTACCTTTAGATAAAATGAGTTGTAACCTGTCTATGGTAATTCTCAGTCATCCAGATCGTGGTTGTTCCAAAGGTTTTTTTCCAAAGGCAACTTTCTTTGTCATCCAAGAAACTTTTTCAGTTCTGAATGAATGGTGGCAAATGGAAGGATCGTTAGAACTCTTTCTGAGATTTCTTCCATTCTCCAGTCAGAACTGAAGGAGCTTCTTGAATGACAAGCAAAATGTCTTCAAGCAAAAACAGAAAGTCTAATTCGCTTTTGAAAAAGCACCTTGTTCTGTCCCCATCTCACACACGCAACCCCCACAGATGGCCCGGAGTTAATAAGATACACGACAGAAAAGATGTAGATACACTCTAGAAAGAGGACAGAGAAGAGCAATAAAGATGATTAGGGGGTTGGATGCTAAAACATACGACAAATGGTTGCAGAAGCTGGGTATGTCTAGTCTAACAAAGAGAAGGACTGGAGTGACATGACAGCAATCTTCCAATAGGGGCTGTTACCGAGAGGCTGTCACCAAGAGGCTGTCACAGAGAAGAGGGGATTGATCCATTTTCCAAAGCATTTGAGGGCAGGACAAGAAGTAATGGATGGAAACCTATCAAGGAGAGATCCAACCTAGAACTAAGGAGAAATTTCCAAACAGTGAGAACAGTTAAGGAATTGACATTTTTAAGAAGAGTTTGGACAGTCATTTTTCCAGAATAGTACAGGGTCTCCTGCCTGAGCAAAGGGTTAGACTAGATCACCTCCAAGGTTCCCTCCATGTCTGTTATTCTATATTCCATATTCTACTTG
Organism: Masticophis lateralis; assembly: GCA_030761175.1. Classification (NCBI taxonomy): domain Eukaryota; kingdom Metazoa; phylum Chordata; class Lepidosauria; order Squamata; family Colubridae; genus Masticophis; species Masticophis lateralis. The sequence goes on along the minus strand of JAUDYJ010000006.1, from coordinate 75,714,107 downwards.
TAAATGAGGAAGACAAGCCTCTTATTTCTTTGATATTCAGTTGAGCATTCAGCCATACTACAGTTTTACACAATCAGATGCATTTGCTAATATGCACATCACACATTGCCAGGTAATAGTTGTCATTTACACCTCCAGTAAACAGCACTTCATTATCACCTTTTAAAAACAAAGAAGTTCACTTCCATGGATGCTCATATACTGGGCATAAAGAAATCACACAAGAAACATTGCTTTGTAAAAGTTGTTTGCACAGAAAACTTTTAACTTCTGTTCAAATAGGTGGGTCGTTTATTGAATGGGCAAAACCTCATAGCCATCTATTAGCTTCATCAAGTATTTGCAGCTGCAATTTTGTGCAGTTAGTCCCAGTAAATTTAACCTTTTGCTGTGACATATACACTTTTTTAAAAAAAAATATTAAATGCAGGGGTGAAATGCTCCTGGTTTGGACTGGATCGCCCGATCCAGTAGTGATTGTGGTGGGTGGTTCGGAGAACCGGTAGCAAAAATCCCTGCAACCCCCCCCCACACACACACACACCATGCCCAGCTGAGCTGCACAATCATCAGAGGTTTTTTTTTTAACTTTTCAAAGCATTTTTTCTACAACCTCTTCCGATGAAAAAATGCTTTTAAAAGTAAAAAGTTGTTGATCGTGTGGCTCAGCTGGGATCGTCAGAGGCTTTTCAAAGCATTTTTTTTCTGCAACCTCTTGCCCGAAGAGGTGGTAAAAAAAAATGCTTTGAAACGTCTCCGATGATCCCAGCTGAGTTGCCTAATTGGCAGAGGCTTTTCAAAGCATTAGAAAAAATGCTTTGAAAAGTTAAAAAAACAAAGTTGGCCACGCCCACCCAGTCACATTACCCTCTCCAACCAAGCCACGCCCACAGAACTGGTAGATTATTGAATTTGGAGGGACATAATTTATTGATTTGTTGGCACACCTTTTAAGGGTATAAAGGCACTAAAATACAAGGGTATTTTAGAAGACATCAGATATGTGAAGCTTTATGGTTGAATTGGGAGAAGGTCAAAAAATATCACTATTTGAAGATTCCAGTCTGAGTATCTACAATTGAAGCTTTTTCATATGCAGTAATACTTAAAAGGGAACAAATTATTAGATATAGTGAATTGTTGGATGAAAAGGGTGAACTTAAATTAAAGCAGGAATTAGAAGATCAGGGATATAAGATGGATTGGTTTTCATATATGCAAATATTTTCCAGATATCGAGAGGATCTCAAACAAGAAGGTATTTATAATGTTCTGACTAACTTAGATAAGATTTTAATGGACTCTGATGATCATATAATTATAATTGTATGGTTATCTGTTAGAAGTAAAACTGGAAGAAGAACAAGTTACAGAATCAATGATAGCATGGGGGGAAAATTTTGGTTATGGTATTGATTTAGAGAAATGGCAAAAATTGTGGTCTCATAATTATAAAATGACAATGTCTACAGCATATAAGGAGAATTTGTATAAGATGTTTTACAGGTGGCATTTACCCCTGACGAGGATAGCCAGAATGTTCCAGAATAAATCAGAGAAATGTTGGAAATGTTATCAGACTCCAGGATCCTATTACCACATGTGGTGTACATGCGGAGATGCAAAGAGATATTGGACTAAGATACACACGTGATTGGAAAAAATGACTAAGAAACATATTGATCTTAAACCAGATATATTTTTATTAGGGATCTTACCAAAGACATTTAATAAAGAATTGCAATATTTAATTGTAAATATTTTAACAGCAGCTAGAATTGTATTTGCAAAAAATTGGGAAGGAGAGAAGATAATTACTGATGAAGAAATTATTAAGAAAATATTGGACTGTGCTGAAATGAGTAGATTGACATTTGAAATAAGAGAACAGGGAGATAAACAATATTATTTGATATGGGGGTTATTTTATCAATGGGTAGATAATAAAGCATGGAGATGAAATATTATATATGAAATGAAATTTGGATAAAATATGCAAACACTTGTTTTTTCTTAGAGAAAGAACATTTGTCATATATTGAGACTTTAAAAATTTAGTACAAAATGATTCTAACCGATTGAAACACTGTCTGTAATTATTTGGAAGGATGGTGTTTTTATGTGGTTTTTATTTAAAAAATAAAAAGTTTCTAGAACAAAAAAATAAATAAAAAAACCAAAAACAAAAACAAACATTTAGGATTAAAATCTCCCATGCATCTTCTTACATGTCAATATGTCAAGGGATTACCCAAATTTTGAGAGAAACTTCCAATACCTCATTAGATGATAATGTGGTGGCAATTTCTTGAGATTTTATACAAGAACATCAGATTTTTACAAGATTTCCCTGAAATTTCTTGAGATGCCCAAAGTCTTAAAAAAGATCTCTGAAAACAAGTGTTCTGAAAACTAAGATTGCTAAAAATTCAAGAGATCTTAAACAAGATCAATTTTTCAAGAACTTGTCAAAATCTCCTAGATTTCACCTGAGTGGTTTGGGGAGGGGGGATCATGACATAAAAAATAGATTACTTGATGCTGAAAATTATGAAAAAGAATTTGTTGATGAAAAAAGGATATCCTTCAGCTAACGTTTTATATGTGGGACATACGCTGTTGCAAACGTATGTTTAGATATCATCTTTCTTTTTTCCTCAATATTTACATAGAGCTTTATGTATACAGTGCACACTAGTCATTCTAAGTCCCAGGTGTGGTAACAGAACATGGCATTTACAGTGATTGCTAGCACTTTGTCAGTTCATTTCAATGGTGTCAAAGTCAATTATTTGTAGTGAAGATGGCTGAATGCAAGTTGGCCAGAAATAACTGGATTGAACAATAGGAATATTTGACACCGTAAGGCTTGCAGATTGTGAGATCTTTGTACTTAGTTTATGAGATATTTCTCTAATAGGAATAAATCTATCTTAAGCCAGTCAGAAAGACGATTCAAATACTCCATATTGTATTCTATTGCATGCCAGTTAAGGTGAGATTAATGTAGCACTGGATTTGCTTCAGTACTTATAAATAGCCAGCTTTTTATACATTTTAGTCCTTAGTCCCATCCTTTGTAATCCAACAACATCATTATGAAATTATGTATTAGGTATGTACAGCAGTCCAAAAAATTATGTACTATAATATGTTGAGGATTATCTAGAAACCTAAAGTTGTTCAGAACACAGAAATGAATTTTATAATAATAGAATAGTAATAGAATAACAGTGTTGGAAAGGATCTTGAGGTCTTCATATCCAACCCACTCAAGAAGCCTATAACATTATGGACAAATGGCTGTCCAATCTCTTCTTAAAAGCCTCCAGTTATTGAGCCTCTACTTCTGAAGGCAACCTGTTCCATTGGTTAATTGTTCTCACTGTTAGGAACTTTCTCCTTAGTTCTAGGTTGCTTCTCTCCTTATTAGTTTCCATCCATTGTTTGTAGTCTTGTCCTCTAATGCTTTGGAAAATAGGTTGACCCCCTCATTTTGTGGCAGCCCTTCAAATATTGGAACACTGCTATCATGTCACCCTTAGTCCTTCTTTTCACTAGACTATGCAACCATTCTTCATATGCTTTAGCCTCCAGCTCCTAATCATCTTTATTGTTCTTTTCTGTACTCTTTCCAGAGTCTCTACATTCCCCAATAAATTGGGGAAGTTTTGATTATAACATTAGCCACAGTTTATCAACTGTATTGATTCCTGATCTATTTGCAATTTGTTTGAAATGTTATTTTGGCTTTTAAAGCCCCTCTGAGCTTGGAGAAACTAAAGGAAAACTTCTCTTTCATATGCCATTCTGATTCCAGTATTGACATCTGAGATGTTTTTAGTTATGAAATATTGAAATATGAAAGGAAAGAAAGATACTTAGGGAAAAAGCTGACTCCATCACCCTGTCATCTCCAAAACTATTCTGAAGGTGAAAGTTAAAGAATCCTTTCACCTAATTGTTTTGGGCTAAATTTACACTAGGAATAACAGCTAGGAATGAATCTCTCCCCACTTCTCCACCAAAAAAATCACAAAGAAATAAAGATCTTCATAAACACATAAAGTATAAAATGTTCTCCAGATATTCTACCAAAATTAAAAATCCATGACTTGATTGCAAAGAATTGAGAATGGTGCGCAACTTAGCTAAGAAGGCTTTTGCCTCAAGAGATGCAAACCACAAATAACTATTCTACATGACAGATAGCAGAGTTTGAAGGGACCTTGGAGGTCTTCTAATCCAACCCCCTATTCAATTAGGAAACCTTATATCATTTCAGACAAATTGTTGTCCAATCTCTTATTAAAAACTTCCAGTGTTGGGAGCACCCACAACTTCTGGAGGCAAGTTGTTCCACTGATTAATTGTTCTAACTACCAGGAAATATCTCCTTAATTCTAGGTTGCTTCTCTCCTTGATTAGTTTCCATCCATTGCTTCTTGTCCTGCCCTCAGGTGCTTTGGAAAATAGCTTGACTCCCTCTTCTTTGTGGCAACCCCTGAGATATTGGAACATTGCTATCATGTCATCCCTAGTCCTTTTTATTATTATTATTATTAAACTAGACATACCTAATTCCAGAAACCGTTCTCTATATATTTTAACCTCTGCTCCCCTAATCATTTTTGTTGCTCTTCTCTGCACTCTTTCTAGAATCTCAACATCTTTTCTACATTGATGATGGATTAAGTGCATACAAACCAGAGGTGGGTTTCAGCAGGTTCTGACCAGTTCTGGAGAACCAGTAGTGGAATTTTGAGTAGTTTGGAGAACCGGTAAAAAAAAATCTGACTGGCCCCACCCCCATCTATCCTCTGCCTCCTGAGTCCCAGCTGATCAGGAGGAAATGGGGACTTTGCAGTAACCTTCTCCTGGAGTGGGGAGGAAATAAGAGATTTTATAGTATCCTTCCCCTGCCATGCCCACCAAGCCATGCCCACCAAGCCATGCCACGCCCACCAAGCCATGCCCACAAAACCAGTAGTAAAAAAATTTGAAACCCACCACTGATACAAACCTACCAAGAACCACTATGGCATTGTAGTTAGGTTGTTGAATCAGGACTTGCTAGGTTCTAGTCCATCTTCACCCATGGCAACTCAGTAACTGACACTGAACCAGTTTCTTTCAGCCCAATCCCTCTCATATTGTTGTTGTAGTGGAGAAAAATAGGAAGAGGGAAAACTTATATTCATTATTTTGAAGTATGAACAAAATATAAAATTAATGATGTAAGAAGGCAAGGTGCAAAACTATTAAATAGTACATATATAAATTTAATAAATAATGTCTGAAGAAAATAGACCTGTCAGACCAGTTTGAGGTAATTTTGCCTTCTTCCACTTCTTTACAGTATAGGATCTTCAGCTTTGATTTCTGGCAAATGCATGCAGACTCATATATATCATCAGAATGAACATATATATCTATTTTGTGGAAAAATACAGAAAGATGTAAGTGCTTTGAACTCCTAGGCGACCTCAATCTGACAAAATAAATAAATAAATGAAATGTTGAGTCCAAATCTAAGTAGATAACACTGGATTAGATAAAGCAATATTCTGATGCATCAGGAGTCTGTTTCATGTACTGAATGAAAAGGTTTATAACTTTAGGTGGCATTTTTGCCCCCTGGAAGTGATTTGAGTAACTTCCAATCCAGCTTCCAAAGTGTAATTATTATTTTGAACTCAGATGCATCTATTTTTGAAGTGGTGGTCCAGAGGACCAAATTTGACAAAGGGCATTTTGGTAGTCAGCTTATATTAAAAGTATACAACACTTTTATTTAACAACTGTATTGGAATTAAATACCAGCAAGATGGAATAATTAGCTCTTTAATTATGTGGGTGCATTTATGCCTTTTGAATATTTATTTTTTTTATACCAGAACATGTATATAATGTATATACCTGTTTTGAGCTGTGTTGGTGCAGTGGTTAGAATTCAGTAAGGTAGAGGGAAAAGGTAAAGGTTTCCCTCGCACATATGTGCTAGTTGTTCCCAACTCTAGGGGGCAATGCTCATCTCTGTTTCAAAGAGCCAGCACTGTTTGAAGACGTCTCCATGGTCACGTGGCCGGCATGACTAAATGCCAAATGGGCACAGAACGCTGATATCTTCCCACCCAAGGTGGTCCCTACTTTTCTATTTGCATTTCTTATGTGCTTTCGAACTGCTAGGTTGGCAGAAACTGGAACAAGTAATAGGAGCTTACTCCATTACGGAGTAATGGATTCGAACTGCTGAACTGCTGACTTTTCAATCGACAAGCTCAGCATCTTAGCCATTGCGCCACCACATCCCAAATTAGAATTAAGTATTGCAGGTTAATTCTGCTGACTGCCATAAATTTAATTCTTACCAGTTCAAGGTTGACTCAGCTTTCCATCCTTCCAGGGTCAGTAAAATGAGGACCCAGATTGTTGGGGACAATATGCTGACTCTGTAAACCGCTTAGAGAGGGCTGTAAAGCACTATAAAGCAGCATATATTGCTATATATTTCAGATTTGAATTGCTGCTGTCTGTTTATTGTCATTCACAGTAGGCTTAGTTATCACAGTAGGCTTTGTTCCAAAGCAAAGATGTCACATTATGCACCACAGTAGAAATCTAAATCACTGTTGCATACCACAGTGCAGTTTACTGTACTCTACAGCAATTTGCTTGCCTAGTAACTACGTCTGTTTTGCTTTCAGAAATTGTTGAAGAACACTTACCTGTATTGTGAATATGTTATCCCCATTCTGGGAACAGTGAATTCTAAATTCTGCAGAGATCCTTTGCATTAAATACTGGACATAATGTGAACTTTATTTGCACAGGAATTCACTGAAGACGTGTAGCCATCTCAGTAAATATGAACAGAAGCCTAAATATATCCTACTATGCTTGGGTAAATTCTGTATGTACTGATCTGGGTCATCAATTTTAAGAGTGCTGTTGTCATAGTGGAAAAGTCTGCAGACATTTTGATGGCATACAGTGGGAAAGTGTAGAGAACATAGATTGCATAAAGGATAACAGGATCTCTCTTGTTAGTTTAGCAGTAATAGTAGCAATTGTGGGTGATAAATGGGCAAGAAGCTAACAAAGCTGTTCCGAGAAGGTGGTCCAGTATGGTGTCACCTACATGGGATAGGAAAAGACAGCTTTGCTTCTATTCCAAGCTCAGGCTGCTTTTAAGCAAAGGACTGTCAAATTAGGATAGAGGATGATGTTTATGTTTATGTTTATTTGATTTGTATACTGCCCTTCTCCCGAAGGACTCAGGGCGGTGAACAGCCATGCAATAAAATACACAATTACAAAATTTAAAAAGCAGAATAAAATAAAATTAAATAATTTGGCCAGACAAATTAATGATAGACAAAGCAAGGAAGTTGCTTTGTTATGGAAGAAAGCTCTGCGTGATAAACCTGCCCACTGATTTCAGTAGAAGTTAATATCAGCTCAGTTTGGATTCAATCCAATAACAATGAAAACATCAGCATCCCAGGGCTAATACTTAACTTTTCTTAACTTTTGCAAGACCTGGTAAAGTCAGCTAAGTACTGCAAACTAGCTGGTTTGGAAAAGTATATTGTCACCTATAGATAGAAGATGTAGAGAAATAATGGTTTTCCACTTAAATGGTATAATCTTTTGACTTTCACAATGGTTTAATTCAAATTGGGAAATAAGATTGGGAAAGTTTGGACTAAGAAATCAAACTCTTCTGAAATGTGCACTTTCCATTCAATATTTTACAAAAGTCAGGGACAGATCTCACAGAATTCTATATTACTGTAATGGAGCAGGATGGTTTTCCTTTGGGAAATTCATATTCTTTTATGGTGAAGGAGTGTTAATGATTTGTTTGACAGAATAACAGAGTTGGAAGGAACCTTGAAAGTCCTCTAGTCCAACCCTCTGCACAAGCAGGACACCTTATTCCATTCTGGACAGAATGGCTATCCAAACTCTTCTTAAAAACTTCCAGTGATGGAGCCCCCACAATTTCTGAAGGCAACCCGCTCCACTGGTTAATTGTTCTCACTGCCAGGAAATTTCTCCTTGGTTCTAGGTTGCTTCTCTTCTTGATTGGTTTCTATCCATTGTTTGTTGACTTGTCTTCTAGTGTTTTGGAAAACGTTGATCCCCTCTTTTTTGTGGCAGCCTTCAAATATTGGAACAATTCTATCATATTTCTCCTAGTCCTTCTTTTTACTAGACTAGACATAACCAATTCCTGTAACTGCTCTTCATATGTTTTTGGCTCCAGTCCCATAATCATATTTGTTGCTCTTCTCTGCACTCTTTCCAGAGTCTCAACATCTTTTTTTTATATTGTGATGACTAAAACTGGATGCAGTATTCCAAGCGTGGTCTTACCAAGACATTATAAAATGGTACTAACATTTTATGTGATCTTGGTTTTATCTCTCTATTAATTCAGCCTAGGATTGCATCCGCTTTTTTTGGTGGCTGTAGCACATTGCTGGCTCATATTTAATTGATTGTTCACTGGGATTTCAAGATCCTTCTCACAGTTACTGCTATTAAGTCAGGTTCCACCTATTCTATACCTGTATATTTGATTTTTCTTGCCTAAATATAAAACCTTACTTTTCTAACAAATTTAATTTCATTTTGTTAGGGCCCAGTGTTCAAGTCTGTTGAGATCTTGAGCTTATCTTCTGAGGTATTGACTATTTCTGCCAGTACCTTTGTGCAGTAGGAAAAAAAAAAGAATTGCTTCAGAATTGTTCCTTTCACTGGAATGTTAAAAAGAAAAGCCAACCAAAATTGGATGACAAAGGAGGAGAATTTAAAAGATGGTGTGTAATTTATTTTTCAGCATTTTAAATGAAACATAGAAGGCTGACATACTTTTTCACATATCAGCTATGAGGGGTATGGAGGGTTCCCCCCACTCCCTGTTTCTAACAGTCCAGATATTTTTGTTACTCAAATACTAGTCTGATTAGCAGATGCACTCAACCTTGTCTGAAAAATTGCTGCTTCAACAGGTATGTCTTCTTCGTCTTTTTTCCCCCTTTTCTCCCCCCCCCCTCCGCTTCTGCTAATCTTGTGAAATAGGGCTCAGGGATTACTCTAAATCTCCGCATGACAAGATGAGAAAAAATCTGCTTTCATGCCCCAAAGGTAGAACCGCTGATGCAGAAAATCACTAACCTGCCAATTTTTCAATGGTTCTGAAGGTTGGGAAAGGGGAAGAAAATATCCCTACAAAACAGAAATGAGGGCCAGGAGCAGGTTATATGCCACAGCTCACTCAGAAGACTATAAAAACGAACCTGTTGGGAAAGAAGAAATGGGAAAGGAAAAAGTGGGATGTTCTTGGCATTTTCAACACAATCTTTTAAAGGAAGAAAACAGCAAATGGTGGGGCAATATTCTTATTTATTAAAGAAGAACGATCCTTTCATCAAAAGAGCTTTTTTAAGGGAAAGATTAATTGTTTACCTGCATTGGAAAAGCTGAATTGCCAAATGTAGTTCTTTTTTCCATTAAAAAAAATCATAGGACTGTAATCTGTAATTACTCACCTGGGAATAAGCTACACTAAACTCAATTCTAATACACCTTTTACAATTATTATTTTTTTTAACCACTGCTAGCATAGCTGAGGAATGCCTAGACAACATGTCTTGGAGACCTCAAAAGAAATGTGTTGGCCTCTTTTCTGACTAACATTTTTTTAAAAAAAAGACCTAAACTCAGTTCCTCAGATGCACAGTGTGGCCTATGATCACTCTCCCTATATTTAATCATCTTCCCTTTCTCTAGCAATAGCAACAGTACTGAGACTTATATACCGCTCCATGATACTTTACAGCCCTCTCAAAGTGATTTACAGAGTCAGCATATTGCCCCCAACAATCTGGTTCCTCATTTTACCTATCCTGGGAGGATGGAAGAGTGGGTCAACCTTGAGCTGGTGAGACCCGAACTGCTAAACTACAGGCAGCCAGCAGTCAGCAGAAGTAGCCTGCAGTACTGCACTCTAACCACTGCGCCATCACAGGTCTAACATTTAAAATTACAATTTGGTATCAAGGAAAAAGAGGACTGTGGAGGTTAGCAAGTGCACAGGCCTCCAATTTCTGTCAATAATAACTTAGTTTGTTTGCTTGCTTATTCGTTTTAATAAGACGAGAAATCCCAGTATCAATTCTCAAAGCACATATTCTTGTATGGGCTCTCCCTTAGCTATGTAAGTAATAAGGAAGGGTGCATAATTAAAAGTCCAGCTACCCACATGCAAGTCATCATTCTGATAGCAGAAATGTTTCCATCAATCCACCTGTGAATTTACAACTTTCTTGGTTTATACTTCGTGCATTCATGCTGTGAAAAATTGAGGTGTTCAGCTCACATAGTTGAGCTCAAAGCAGAAATGAATAACACAATTTTAATGATTTCCGTCTCCTCAATTCATATTGTATTTATTGTTGGGATTCATTCTAAATACTGGTGCCTTTGCTCCTCTGAGATAACACAAGGGTATTATTGGTTTGTTTGTTTTTTTGTCACAAAAAGTAGAAATTTTAGTGCTTAGAAAAAGCTGCTTCATCATAGTGTTTACAACCATTATCATACCTACGCACAAATTAACAGTGAACTTTTCATTAATTTCTTTTGCATCATCAATTACTCTGCATACTTTTTTAACAAATAAAAAGGAAGTCGTGCGTGGAAATTTCTATGTTAGAATTGGGGGTTCTATTTTTGTAAACAAAAAGTTGCCCAAAATGGGCTTCTTTTGGGGTTGGACAGATTAGAAGGTCCACAGATTTTCTACCCTCAGAAAACCTACAAGAAATGTTAAGCAGCTCCTGGTTAAATAGGTTCTTGGGGAGTGGGGAGAAGGAAATTGGGGTGAATTGGGAAAATTTGGACTGAAAAAGAATACTAATCTGTGAGGATTTCAATTTAGTCATATAAACACCAGGTCTTTGGTGTCCTTTTAAACCCAGTATGGAGTTCAGGAATGAAAAATCAATGTATCCTACTGACAAGTAGCCTGAGGTCATTAGATGACTTTAACTTACTTACTTGAAATCTGTTCCCCCTTTTTCAAGGGAATCATTCTTTTTTAAGTCAATGCCAGAAGCTTCAGATCTCAAGCAGCTTACTACAAAAATAAATCTTCTCCAGACATGGATGTTGACCAGAATATCAAGTCCTTTCTGGAATAGAAATAGAATAACAGAGTTGGAAGGGACCTTGGAGGTCTTCTAGTCTGATGCCCTGCCAAGGCAAGAAACCCTACACCATTTCAGACAAATGGTTATTCAACATCTTCTTAAAAACTTCCAGTGTTGGAGCATTCACAACTTCTGGAGGCAAGTTGTTCCACTGACTAATTGTTCTAACTGTCAGGAAATTTCTCCTTAGTTCTAAGCTGCTTCTCTCCTTGCTTTGGAGAATAGCTTGACTCCCTCTTCTTTGTGGCAGCCCCTGACTAGCAGCTTCTGGGTGCATTGGAGTAACTCTTTGCAGAATCCTCAACCAGCATGACTATGACAATGAGAGGGAGGGTGGGAGGGATAGAGAGATAGGGAGGGATGGACAGAGAGGGAGAGGGAGCGGGAGGGAGGGAGAGAGAGAGAGAGAGCTCTTAGTGCCACCTCCTGGTTTTGCCAAGGTAAATGGGATACATGGACAGGCTTTCTCCCACTGAAGCAGAGGATGCAGTGTATTAGTCTAAGAAAAGCAGACCATATGTAGATCAATGTCAGATGGACATTTTAAAACCTCTGCTTAAAATTGCTTCAACTGATATTCAAAACATTATTATTATTTCCACCATTCCTAAATGCCATACTAGCATTCAAATTATCTCTTTTTCCTCCCCCTTTCTTTTTGTACACACACTTAGTATCTCTCTTTATCTAATCATACTGTCCAGCATGCCTGAATTTTTTACTTCAAATATCCACCTATCTGGTCCTTATCAGTAACCCTATTCATAAGAAAGAATTTCATTACAATTTGCATTCACTGAATTCTTTTGTCTGCATTCTCTTGTTCCTTGTCAGAGGCAGCATTGACATTCAGCAGATCAATGTCTCAGTATTCATAAAATAATGTTTATTTCCTTTTTCTCTCCCCCCCCCCCCATCCCTTTACAGTCTGCTTACAGAAGTAATACTTTCTCTTGCAGCTTTGGTTCCAATTTACTTGCACTGTAGAACTTTGCATTTTGCATTTTTATTCATATTGGTGGCAACATAAACTCCCAATTTCTTCATTCTAACTGATCTACTTTCAGAAAATGGTTACATTTCTTGAAGGTTTGCAAATTTCTTCCTACAACACTCATAAAGAACAAGATTACTAAAGGCGAACAAAATTATGAAAGTTTTAACCTAACAGCCTTTGGCTGAATTAGCTAGTGCTGTTTGTCTGAAAACAGGAAAACACAAGAGATACCCTAATGGTAAGTTAATGTCTTGGTCTTGCAGAAAAACCAAGCACCTGTTTGGTTTGGACCTCAAGGGCACATATAACTAAAACATATTCAAAAACTCATCCCTTATTTGTGTTCGTTAAATATGCTAGGAAGTGGAGATGGTAAGCAACCATATGTTTATATAAAACCTCTTACCCCAGATTTTGAAATTAGCATATAAAGAGAATGAAAAGCTACCTTTTGCTATAGGGATTCATTCAAGCTGTGATTCAAGTCTTTTGATTATGCAGCAAGTTCCCTATATTTAATGTTTTGATTAGGAGATGGAGCTAAAATGGAGCTGCTTTGATTAGTCCATAGACTCTCTGGAATATCCCACTGATATTTTGATGTATCACCCCTTCGCAAAACACTGAACATATGTAATAAGAAATACTAGATGGACATGATTATTATTATTATTTTTAAAGTAAACTGAAACACCAAACATCTACTGGGTCCAGTTCTGAATGCCATGATACATAAAAATGCCATGAAACTGAAAAGTATAATGAGTAAAATACAAGGGCTTTGTAGAGGGCTAAACCAGGGGTGAAAATCAGCAGGTTCTGACAGGTTCTGGAGAACCGGTAGCAGAAATTTTGAGAAGTGAGGTGGGAATGGGGATTTTGCAGTATCCTTCCCATGCCATGCCCACCAAGCCACACCATGCCCACCAAGCCACACTCACAGAACTGGTAGTAAAAGAATTTGAATTTCACCACTGGGCTAAACCAGTGGTGGGATTCAGGCAGTTTGCACCACTTCGGGAGAACCGGTTGTTAACTTTCTGAGCAGTTTGACAAATTGATTGTTGAAAGAAATCATTAGGGCAGAGAACCGGTTGTTAAATTACTTGGATCCCACCACTGGGCTAAACCCTACAAAGAGCAGTTAAAGAAGCTTGGTATGCTTAGCCTAAAGAAGAGAAGACTAAAGGGTGACATGATGGCAGTCTTCCAATACATGGAGAATGTCACAGGATAGAGGATATTAATTTGTTCTCTGTAGCATCTAATGTTAAGGTGAGAATCCACATGTGGAAGCATCCCTAAAACTTTTGGGATAAATTATAAATCTATGGACTGATAACATAAACCAAAGTTTTAACAAGAATGGATGAAAATTGGATTTCATTTAGTTAATTTTTAATCTAACTTGTCAAACTTCATCTTCCTCCTACAAATGAGCAAGAGCAAATAAGCAAGAGAGATTGGGGTAGATTTTCCAAGACACACAGCTTTGAGTCCATATTCACTGTATTGTTCTATTAGGTTTGCAATATCTATCAGAGTTGCTTTCTTTTTCTGATAGGATCCTCTTTTAAATTTACATGACTGCAAGTATAAGCACATGATCCTTTCTATGATTAGCTGTAGTGGCACAGGGGTTAGAACGCAATACTGCGCGCTAATTCTGAACTACCAGTGGTTCAGTCCTAACCGGCTCAAGGTTGACTCAGCCTTCCATTCTTCCAAGATGGGTAAAATGCGGAACTAAATTGTTGGGTGGCAATATGCTGATTTAGACAGGGCTGTAAAACATTGTGAAATGGTACATAAGTCTAAGTCTAACACAATATGAGAAACACAAAACAGATGATAGATAGATAGATAGATAGATAGATAGATAGATAGATAGATAGATAGATAGATAGATAGATGATAGATAGATAGATAGATAGATAGATAGATAGATAGATAGATAGATAGATAGATACATATACGTATACGTATAATATTATATGCAAGTCTTGGCATATTCATGTCTTTTCCCGTGTAAGATTGAGAGTATCTTGGTGGTGTTTCGACAAGGTCCCACTCATCATCTTCAGGCTGGTGTCTTCAGCTTCTTGCTTGTGCGAGCAAAGCATGATCGGACATGCCGTCTCTCTATAAATACTGGTGGGGAGATGTGGAGTGCTGGCTTTGTTGTTGTAAACGGGTTGGTTGGCTGTGTTGTTACATCTTGATTAGTAAATGGAGTTGATGCAGATTAGTTGGCTGTTTCATAACATCCTGTGTGGCCAAGGTCCTAGCTGTGTGCCCATTAACCTTTTGTGTTGTAACAGGCGACTAATCTGCAAACATCAACTCCATCTACTAATCAAGATGTAACAACATAGCCAACCAACCCGCTTACAACAACAAAGCCAACACTCCCCGCCTCCCCACCAGTATTTATAGAGAGACGGCATCTCCTATCATGCTTTGCTCGCACAAGCACAAAGCCAAAGACACCAGCCTGAAAATGACAAGTGGGACCTCATTGAAACGCCGTCAAGATACTCTCAATCTTACACAGGAAAAGACATGAATACGCCAAGACTTGTATACCTGTACCCATGAAAATCTACGAATCTATCTATCTATCTATCTATCTATCTATCTATCTATCTATCTATCATCTTTGGTTATTCGGGTCTTCTCCCGCGTAGAATTGGAAGTATCTTGGTGACGTTTCAACGAAGTCTCATTCGTCATCTTCAGGCTGGTGTTCTCGGCTTCATGCTTAGAACACCAGCCTGAAGATGACGAATGAGACTTCGTCGAAACATCGCCAAGATACTTCCAATTCTATGTGGGAGAAGACCCGAATAACCAAAGACCTACATACAAACACCCGCGAAAACCTCAGAAAATATATATATATATATATATATATATATATATATATATATATATATATATATATATATATACATACATACATACATACATACATACATACATACATATATATATATATACACACACACACACACACACATACATACATACATACATACATACATACATATATATATATATATATATATATATATATATATATATATATATTTTGTGTGTGTGTGTGTGTGTGTGTGTATGTTTTTCTTTAAGCCAGGTTTTTCCTACGTAACCAAGATTTTTCTGCAACCCTA
Source organism: Masticophis lateralis (assembly GCA_030761175.1). Classification (NCBI taxonomy): domain Eukaryota; kingdom Metazoa; phylum Chordata; class Lepidosauria; order Squamata; family Colubridae; genus Masticophis; species Masticophis lateralis. Next base: position 75,698,715 of record JAUDYJ010000006.1, on the reverse strand, counting down.
GTTGAGTGAAATCACATTCACTACTTTCTGGTTTTTTTCTATAAGTCTATATTTCTATAAGTCTCCCAATGGGCAGCACAAAATCTGCTGGCTGCCAGAATGAAAAGAAAGGAAAAAAAACCCCAGAAAGTAGTGAATGTGATTTCGCTCAACTAGGGTTGCAGAAAAATCTTGGTTACGTAGGAAAAACCTGGCTTAAAGGAAGACACACATATAATCTATGAAAAGTAAGAAAATACATACACACACACACACATTCACACACACACACACATATATACATATACATATACATATACATATACATATACATATACATATACATATACATATACATATACATATACATATACATATACATATACACACAGAGACTCTTTTTACAGCTATTTTGCGGTGGTCATCTTCTAATATTTACCTTCTCTCCCATTTCCCTTTATACTATTCCATTTTCTTCTTGTCGCTTTCTCTTTTCATAACGATACTTTAATTTAATCCATTTTTTACTTCATATTTTATTGATGGAAAATTTGAAAACGTCTTCATGCATGGAGAGAATTTGAGATGCAAACAACTCATTTTCAGTGGGCAATTAAAGCGGAGACATCAGCCTTACCTTTATCTTATAATAATCCATCTCTAAAGAATGAAAAGCAGAGGCAGTGACTTTACACATGAAGGGATGAGAAAACAGACGGTTCCTGATAAACAGTGACAGTCACATACACATTCAAAAACCTGGATCGTTGCTCCTATCTTTAAATTATTAAGTTTAATTAGATAATTAGAGGGATAATTATTGTTCATTTCATTTTCATAATTACTCAGGTGATTAAAATATTAGCAATGTGCAGATCATGTGGAGTATTGCCATTTCTCTTTGCCCTAGTTAAGAAAAGTTAACTTGGGAAGGAGGGGACATAACTACAAGCTCATTTCTAGTAAAGTGGTGGGTTTGTTTAGAGACTCACTTTGGAACAGTGCAATCACACACTTTCTTTTAGGGGTTTAGACTAACAAAAAGAACTGCTCAGAGTTTTCCTCTGATGTAAAACAGATGACTGGTGTGATCTTTTAATCAGAGTACTGACTAAGTCTGATGCTAGCTTTCTGCGTGCTTTCTGTGTGCTGGTTTTCAATCTATAGGTCTCAATTCCATAATAGCTGTACTCATCAAACCTGCTAGGCTGATTCAGGTAATTTATTTTACTGAACATAGTGTGATGGTGGTGGAACCCTTTCCCTTTGCAATTAGTGTTGGGAGCAAATGTTGTTATACTCTCCTTTTTGCAAACAATCCCATTTTGATTTTCCAGAAATAGTCAGTAGAAGTAGAAGCCCTTTGTGCATTTCTCTCCATGTGTCAGGCACATTTTCTTCTCCCCGGAAGCAATTTGGGAAATAGTTTCAAAACAGAGAAAAGACTAATACATCTATAAGATACACAAAAGTATTCCAGAGCGATAGAGTGATATAGTCATTTTTGAGATGAAGGAATATTCATCTGTTGGTAGGGAAATGGTTTGTTTAAAAATTCAGAAGGAGGAAGAGGAACTCCGTTTCTCTCCTTTAAATACATATATACCAAATTAATTCCTTGTTTTAGTTCTAATATATAACTAATTGAGAGCCAGCTTGATGTAGTAGTTAAGGCATCAGGCTTGAAACCAAGAGGCCATGAGTTCTAGTACCACCTTAGACAGAAAGCCAATTGGGACACCTTGGCCCAGTCACTTTCCCTCAGCTCTAGGAAGGAAGCAATGTCAAATAATTTTTGAGAAACTTTGCCAAAAAATCCATAGGAACCTGTACAGGCAGTCTCCAACATTCATTGGCAATTGAACAGGGGAAAAACATAGATAACTTATTAGCAGTTGATTGTATCCAACCTGAAATTTCCTGATACATCTGTATGAATAAAAAAAAAACCCCTTCTCTTTAATGCAAGCATAGCCTTAACAACACAAAGAACAGCCTTGAATAAGGTTAGTCTTTACTTTGAAGTGAACAGGGATTGCCCATTTCTATGTTTTTGGGTATGTTGGAGTACAAGTGCCTTGCTGTTTTTATTTGAATCTTTTGATACTGTTCTGCTGTTCCCGTGGCTTCCCCTCTCCTAATGTCAAATGTTAAATATATATTTCCACCATAAAGTGTCATAAACATTATACTAACCTCGAAGAAACAGTAGAGGCTGCCTGTTAGCTACTAAGCCAAGTAAAAGGTTTTGCTCATGGCATAATATAAGGATGGCAACAATTTGAGATGAGGAATCCAGGCAAATTCTAGAATTGGATGATCACTATTTCATGCACTGATGTCTTCCTGTTTGTACCATGATTTTCAGATTGTCATCTTGTAATTGCTTACAATTGAATCTACAGGGGGTTGTAAAAACAAAACAAAGTCAAGGTGGCAGCTATGACTATGCAAGTGAAGCTCCACTCCCTTTTGTATTTGAGCTTCATGTAAGGCAAATGTAAAAAAAAAAATGAGAGGGGTTTCAATTGTAGTCACTATTTTGTCACAGTCATGATTTTGACTGTTTTGACTTCTCTCTGAGGAAATGTTCCTTACCAGGGGTGGGTTCTACTTATCTTTACTACCAGTTCGCATCTGTGCATGCGCAGATCGCCAATGATGACATCTGGTGTGGTGGGCGGGGCCTCCCGCCGGTTTTATTCCCGGTTCTTGCAAACTGGTCTGAACCGGGGGCAACCCACCACTGCTCCTTACTGAATATTCTATGTCAGTGGCCCCCAACCTTTTGGGCACCAGAGACTAGATCTGTGCAGAGGTAGGCTTCACATAAGTTAACAACCGGTTCGCCTAGTGCAAAACTGAAAATGTGAGCATGCGCGCCTTCCACGCTTGTGTATGGCTTCAAACCCAAGGAGATTTCATGCGCGTGGCTTCCAGCATACCTTCTCGGGCAGCTGGGTTGAGTAGAACGGGCGAGGCACAGAAATCAGCTGGGCTGCATGGGCAGAGCAAGCGAGCCAGAGATTGTTATATATAGGACGGGATCAGTGGTGGGCTTCAAATTTTTTTACTACCGGTTCTGTGGGTGGCATGGCTTGGTGGGTGTGGCATGGCTTGGTGGGCATGGCTTGGTGGGTGTGTGTAAAATCTCCATTCCCTCCTCACTCCACAGGAAGGATACTGCAAAATCCCCATTTCCTCCCGATCAGCTGGACTTGGGAGGCAGAGAATAGATCGGGTGTGGGGCCAGTCAGAATTTTTACTACCAGTTCTCTGAACTTCTCAAAATATCTGCTATTGGTTCTCCAGAACTGGTCAGAACCTGCTGAAACCCACCTCTGGATGGGATAGCACCCGGGCAGGTGGGCGGGTCCAGTCAGTGGTTGGAACTACTGGTTTACCCAAACGGGTCCAAACTGGCAATAGCCTACCTCTGGTTTTGTGGAGAGAGGGTTTTCCACAGACTGGAGAGGGCATGGTTTCATGTGCTGCCTGCATCCTGACAGATTGGGCTTACTTGTTTGTTCTGACCAGTTTCTGGTATGCCATGGACCAGTGCCAGTCCACAAACTGGAGGTTGGGGACCCCTGTAATCACATTTAAGCTCAGAAATTCTGTTCCCATTCCTCTTTTCTGGAGTTGCCAAGATTAAAGCTTTTAGACTTCTGCTGTAGGCTAATCTTTCCCCCTGGCATGTAGAAACACATTATAAGAATATATCTTTTTCCTGTCATTTAATGGTTAAGCTTTATATTAGAATTTCTTAATTCATTGCCTTTACTTGTATTCATATTTTAGTTTTGAATACAACTCTGAGAAGTTTTTTACACATATTTGCCACACACATATATGCAAATATATGTAATCACACATTCCCTCACTCACTTGCCTCTATTTTTATGAGAAGTATTAAGAAAACTAGGAATATGTGATATGCATTGGTTTTCTATTAGAACATAGGATAAAATAGAATAACACAGTAGGAAGGGACCTTGGAAGTCATCAACCCCCGGCTTGAATAGGAGAGTCTATACCATTTTAGACAAATGGTTGTCCAGTCTCTTCTTGAAAGCCTCCAATGATGGAGCATTCACAACTTCGGAAGGAAAACTGGCTGATTGTTCTCACTGTTAAGACATTTATCTTTCCTATCAAACATATTGGTTTATGTCAAGTTATTTTAATGTGGTACATATTTCTAGATGTCCTGTTTTTATTGTTCACCATTCAGAGTCAACAGGATTGAGCAATAATGTAAATACATTAATAGTAATAGTAATTATTTTTTTTCTTCACAATTATAATTCATTATAAGTGCTGTTATGGTTATATTATCTTCTTGGCATCAGAGCGAAAAAGGAACTTATTTCCTTGCTAAACATTTCCAGTAAAGCAATCATGAATTATTAATGGAGAGAAAACTCAATGACATCTTAAATCAAATGATTGAGCATCTGTTTAATTATGAAACAGGAGAAAAGGAAGAGGCACACATGCAAAGAAGTTGAAAGTACTCAAGTGTTCCCTTTTTCAGAAAATATGGAAAGGCAGATGGTGAAATGTAATAGAATTCGACATGGGATGGCATTCTATGAGTACCTCTGTGGTATTACTTATAGAGCCCCATGAATGTATTGAGTGAAGCTTTCAAAAAGGTTATCTTAAAGAAAATGATAGTCTCAAAGAAGGAGGGAGGGATACCTCTGTGGTGAAAAGGCTGCCATTATTTTCACAACAAGATTGAGACACTCTCTGGAAATTGTCAAAACAACATGTGGCATTGTGCCTGACTCTCAGACAACACAGTGTATATGCTTTTGATATTTAAGTCTTGTTGCGGCCCGCCAGCAGCCAGCGGAGCTGGTAGCAGATTCAGACAGTGAGGAGGTTGAGGGGGAACATGGGCCAGCCCTGGAGTCTGGGGAAGGCTCTGATGAGGGCTCTGCATCGAGGCAGAGATGGGGACAGGGCTGTATGCCAGTTGTCAGCTGCCTTTGGAGTCAGACATCAGTGAAGCAGATGAACAGCTGGAGCCTGTTCCCAGTGTGTGCATGCACAGAGTTGCCAGACAAAGGGAACAGCTAAAGAACAAGGGTCAACTTGGGAGTAAGGCCACAGATGGACGATGAATGGCCACTCCCATAGGGAATAAAAGAAGAACAAATTAGTTCATTCCTGCATTCTTGCCAAGTATTGTGGCAGCTGAATGATATCGGCCTGGTTACTCTCCAAGCCTGATAAAGGTCAGTAATTGTGAACTATCTTGAAAGATTGTGGGAGAGGAAAGACTTTGCTGGAGAGGAATTCACTGTAAATTAAATAAAAGGGGTTTATTGGAACGAAGACTCGGCTTCATGCTGCTGGAGAAGCTTAGGTTAGAACAAGTCTTAGAACTTTCAGACAACTCAGATAGGACAATATGTCTGCCATTATGCTTTTGCTGACCTTGTCTAGTTGCTAGCATAGCAGCCTGATCTAACCTAGGCTCATATTTCATTCAATTATACAAACAAATCTAACCAAACACAGATCTAAGTCACTCACTGACTTTGTAACAAATGTGGAGTTAATTCCATTGACTTTCTATCAAATGGTTTGCCTAGTCTAACGGTCCCAGGAGATTTCTGCAACGCTTTGGCATAAACAAAATGCCCTCTTGATGTTAATAAATTAATGAATTGAATAGATTTCTTTTTTTGCCCTGTTAAAGTGAAGGCAGCTGTCCTTGACATTATGACGTTAAAGCTTCTACACCGATCCAAAAAGGGTGAATTGTAAAGCAAGAAATCTAGCACGTGAACTGACATCAACTGGAAGATAAATTCTGCAGCAAGGAGCGATCAGACAGGTTCTTGGCATGTCTAGCTGATAACCTTGTTACCCAAAAGATAGAGGAAGGAATGAGAAGGAATGGACTGCACTTAGGTAGGAAAAAGCCAAATGCGCAGCTACAGGTGATACCTGGCTCAGCAGTAGTAACTACAAGAGAGATCTATCCCAGTAAACTATCATTAATTGTCTTGTGATATTTGAGGGGCTCTCATAGAGAAGAGGGGGTTGACTTGACTTATTCTCCAGAGGGCAAGAAAAGAACTAATGGGTGGAAGCTCATCAAAAATAGATTCACCATGAAACTATGAAGAAATGTCCTGACCATGAAAATAAATCAATGGAACAGCCTGCCTCCCAGTTGTGATTACTCCATAACTGGAGATGTTCAAAAAAAAGTATCACAATGATTTTTCTGAGATGGTATAAGGCAGAGGTGTCAAACTCATGGCCACGCCCACCCCTGGTTTAGCGAAGGAGGAAAGTCATGTGACAACAATGTGACGCTGTGAGTTTGACACCCCTGGTATAAGGTCTCATGCCTTTTGGACTAGAAGTCCTCCAAGTCCCTTCCATCCTTCTGATTCTATTCTGTTCTAAAGGTAACCTAAAACCCTACTGATTTATTGATATCCCAGAATACATAAGCATCTGTAGATCAGTGGGCAGCTGTAGGGCTACTTGCATCCCTAACCCCATTTCAGATCTTGGGGAAGTGATCTGTCTTTTGTAGAAGGGGGTGGGCCAGTGAGACTGCTTCAAAATCATCTACCTTAAACATTGTCTTTTAGAATTAATTCTTCCCTTGATAAGCCTCATGGTAAATGGTTTCCTATCAATTCATGCCATATAAATGCAGTGACATGTTTTCTGATCTTTTAAGAGATACATTACTTGCAAGCCAGTAAGATATTTATCCACATGATACCTGAAGCTGAAAATGGGATGGAATTCAAACGTCTATTACATACTGAAATGATTTTATTACCAATGGAGAAAAGTCAAATATACCTATGTGCTTATCTTTTGACTACAAAATGGACCTTTTGATTGATAATAGCTGTTCCAGACTAGCTGGGATAAATTGATTTCTGCTCGGTTTAAGACAGTTCTGTATTTTTCACAATGCCTTCAGAATACAGGAAAGGAATGACAAGCTTTTGAAATTAGAGATGCTCCTTTGCTGTTTTCTTTTAAGTAAAAAACCCTCTTTATCTGTAACGGTTGTTTCTTAAAGCTTGAAAAAAGTAAAAACATGAGCTTATAAATGAATACATTATGCTATCAAGGTACTTATAATAATATACGCAGCGTTATACTTTTATCTCGGGTACAAAAGATTTCTATACAGTATACTTAAGAATATTTGTAAGAATACCTCAGCTATGTTAACAGTATTTTCCTAATAGATTATCTGTACAAATATTGCTTAGAGATTTTTTTTTAACATTTTTTTTAAATTTATTTTTTATTTTATTTAATTTATATGCCTCCCTTCTCCGGAGACTCAGGGTGGCTTACAATGCGTTAAGCAATAGCCTTCATACTTTTGTATATACCTGCTTAGTAGGGCTTTTGCCCCCCCCCCCAAGCGGTGTTCTTTTTTATATAAAGTCAGCTTATTGCCCCCACAATTTGGGTCCTCATTTTACCTACCTTGATAGGATGGAAGGCTGAGTCAATCTTGAGCCTGGTGAGATTTGAACTTGCCATAATTGCAGGCAGCTGGTGTCACTTTAACACCACTTAAGGTGCTGCTTAAGCTGCTGCGCCACCAGGCTCTTGGATGTTTAAAATGTATATTTCTCCTTCAGATTATGTATGTATTAATTATTCATTCACAGAGGAGAAAGAGGGAAAGAAATTAGTGGTTTTTTCATTACTTTTTTATTTATAATTTAATTGTGGTTTTGGTTTATTTCCTGAGTTAAAACTGACTTGAAGGCAACCCCACTCAAGAAAGGAAACCTGCCTAGATAAATGCTTGTGGTTTGTTGACCAGATTTTAGAATTGGTACCATAACCCTTCACCAACTGGTTACCTTATTTCTCCTTAAATCTGATATGTATGTATGTATGTATGTATGTATGTATGTATGTATGTATGTATGAATATATATATATATATATATATATATATATATATATATATATATATATATATATATATATATATATATATATATAGACACACACACACACACACACACACACACAAAACCTAGCCAAATTTCTCGCCAAACAACTACAGCCCTATGCAGAATCCACCACCTCACACGTAAAAAACTCATTCCAGTTCATAGACATCATAAAGAAACAAAACTTACAGCCCAGTGACCTACTCGTGAGCTTCAATGTCATATCCCTCTTCACCCAATCAAAGAAGCCTTGACAGCTATCCAAAACAAATATAACCCCCCCAAGCACATCCTAGATCTGACCAACCACTGCCTATCCAACACATACTTCATCTATAACAGACAAAAATACAAACAAATAGAAGGAGCACCCATGGGATCACCCCTCTCACCTGTCATTGCCAACCTCTATATGGAACACTTTGAAACCCAAGCTCTAGAAAAATCTGATCACAAACCCAAACTCTGGCTCAGATACCTAGACGACACCTTCATAATCTGGCCACATGGGAAAAAAAAACCTGGACAACTTCCTCACACACCTCAACAGCCTACACCCCAAAATACAGTTCACCATGGAAACAGAAGCGAACAACCAACTTCCCTTCCTGGATGTCTTAGTCTACAGGAAATCCGATGGCTCCCTAGGACACACTATCTATCAGAAGAAAACACACACAAACCGCTATCTGCACGCATTCTCACACCACCACCCAGCCCAGATCAACTCTGTAGCCAAGACACTCATCTACAGAACAAAACGCTTAGCTAACGAATAACACCTAAAAACCGAACTACACACTCTCACTAACGTACTAATATCCAATGGATTCCAAAGAAATAAGATTACCAACCTAATCCAAAAAGAAACCCCCACTAAAATCCAAGACAGAGAACAAGAAAACGGCAAAGCCCTCCTCCCATACATAAAAGGCACCACAGTCAGAATAAGCAAAATCCTCCAGAAACATAACATCAAGACAGCATTCTGCACAAACCAAAAAATATCCACCATCTTAAGGAACCCCAAAGACAAAATTGAGTTAGAAAATGAAGGAGTATATGAAATCCCATGCACCGCCTGCCCCACCACATACATCGGACAAACCAACAGAAGAATAAGTGCACGCATTGAAGAACACAAGAACTCAGTCAGAAAAGAGGAACCAACTTCTTCCCTGGTCCAACACCTTAAAGCCACAGGACATGAAATTGACTTTAAAAAGACCAGAACCATCGCCAAAACTGAACACTTTATCAACAGAATAATCAGAGAAGCCATCGAGATAGAAAAACACCCACACAGCATGAACAAACAAGATGATACCTCCCGCCTACCAGGCATTTGGAAACCTGCCCTTATTGACAAACGAGTCCCTAACACGATGAATGGCACCAGACCCACACTCACGAGAGCCATACAGGATGTCACCACCACACATCCACGCAGAAAGCAGACTCAAACCCACACTGATAATGAGGCACGACCAAGGAACAGAAGCCAGACAGCAGCTGCATCATTAGCCACTTTAAACCCCTCCAATCCATACATGAAGCAGACTGACACCCACCATGAAGAGCTCTCACGGCCACAAACACGAAGCCAAACAACAACAACGCAGCTCACCAGCTCAAATCCCCCTGCAACTCAGACTAAGCCGAGCACAACCAAGTCCCCACCCAAACAGAACACACCCCCATCCAATCAGAGCACAACCAAGCCCCTAACCAATCAGAACACACCTCCACCCAATCAGAACATAGCCAAGCTCTCACCCAATCAGCTCACACCCCCACTAGCAGTTAAAAGGAAGAGACAGCTGTGATCTCACAATGCTCCTGGAAGCACAAAGCCAAGAACACCAGCCTGAAGATGACGAATGACACTTCATTGAAACATCGCCAAGATACTTCCAATTTTACGTGGGAGAAGACCCGAATAACCAAAGACCTACATACAAACACCCGCGAAAACCTCAGAAAATATATATATATATATACACACACACACACACACACATATACACATACACATACACATACACATACATACATACATACATACATACATACATACATACATACATACATACATATATATATATATATATATATATATATATATATATATATATATTGATGTTCTGTTTGTTTAAAGGCAAAGAAATAGAATACTTCCCCTCACAGACACACATATAGAAGTATGACTGCATCAGAATAATAACAAATAACAGAGTTGGAAGGGACCTTGTAGGACATCTAGTCCAACCTCCTGCCGAAGCAGGACTGTACACCATTTCTGACAGATGGCAGTTCAGTCTCTTTTTGAAAGCTTCCAGTGGTGAAGCTCCCACAACTTCTGAAGGCAAGCTGTTCCATTGGTTGATTGTTCTCACTGTCAGAAAATTTCTAGGTTATTCTAGGTTGAATCTCTCCTTGATAAGTTTCCATCCATTATTCGTTGTCTGGCCTTCAGGTGCTTTGGAGAATAGCTTGACCTCCCTCCTCTCTGTGGCAGCCCCTCAAATATTGGAACACTGCTATCATGTCGCCCCTGGTCCTTCTCTTCACTAGACTAGCCATGCCCAGTTCTGTAACCATTCTTCATATGTTTTAGCCTCCAGTCCCTAATCATCCTGGTTGCTCTTCTCAGTAGTGTTTCTGAAGGTGAATACTATTCTATTAATGAGCGGCATTTCCGCTTCTAATTTAATTGTGTCAGGGGCAGGCAACCTTTTGATGACCACAGGCTATATACTTTTTAAAATATTATTTCTGGCATCCAGGGTCCACAGGAAATGTCACCATAACACCATGCTGTTATGCATTTGGCCACAGCTGATTTGTCAAATTGATTGAGTGGTTTCTAGTTTGAAAGTGTATTTGGGCGCTAAGCCTGTTCAAAAACTGAACTATTTTACAGTACTTTTCTTTTCCTCCCAAAATCAGTTAAAAAAAAAAAGCCCTATTAAATTTAAGTGATTTACCAGCATATTATCCTGTAGAATCTGAGGATCACAAATGAGATTCAAAGTCTGCATGCAACCTTTGATGACATATTTCAAAGTCCGTGCTATGGAACTGGGTAACCATTAATACCATAACAGAATAACAGAGTAACAATTTGGAAGGGACCTTGGAGGTCTTCTAATCCAACTCCCTACTCAATTAGGAAACCCTATAACAGTGATGGTTAACCTTTTTGGTGCCAAGAGCCCAAAGTGCATGGTTGTGCCCAAACCCTCAAAATGCAATGCAAGTGCCACCCATGCATGCATCCAGCACCCCTGCACCCCATTTTGGCTTCCAGGTGGTGCAGGAGGTTTTCCAGGCCCGCACCCCATTTTGGGCCTGGAAAGCCTCCTGCACCAACCTTCACCCCCCCCACACATGCGCCCCACCCCTTCATGCATGCATGTGCATGTCCCCCCGCATGGGTCCCATGCATGCATGGCAGAAACCCGAAGACCAGCTGGTCTGGGGCAACAGCTGGCATGCCCTCAGAGCAGGGTCTGGGTGCCACCTCTAGCACGCATGCCATAAGTTTGTCATCATGGCCCTATTTCAAAAAAATGGTTGTCCAGTCTCTTCTTAAAAACTTCCAGTGTTGGATCATTTACAACTTCTGGAGGCAAGTCATTCCACAGATTAATTGTTCTCATTGTCAGGAAATTTCTCCTTAGTTCTAGGTCCAAGATGGCGAACCTATGGCATGTGCGCCATAGGTGGCACACGAAGCTGTATCAGTGGGCATGCAAGCTCAGCTCCGACAGCTGATTTTTGGGCCTTCTGGGCCCACCGGAAGTTGGCAAATGGGCTGTTTCCGGCCTCCGGAGGGCCTCCAGGGTGGGTGGGTGGGTGGGTGGGGAAGGCTGTTTTCACACTCCCCAGGCTCCTAGAAAGGTTTTGGAGCCTGAAAAAACTGAAAAACAGGCCTTCCAGGGCCGCCGGAAGTCGGCAAATGGGCCATTCCCAGCCTCTGGAGAGCCTCCGGCGGTGGGGGGGAGGTTGTTTTCGCCCTCCCTAGGCTCCAAGAAAGCCTCTGGAGCCTGGGGAGGGCAAAAAACAGGCCTACCAGGCCCACTGTGCCAAAAGCAGGGCGAGCTCAGGGGAGTGTCACATGCGCATGCACGGGAGTGGGGCGCATTGAATTATGAGTATGAGCACGTGACCCCGGTGCTCCCCTCACTTTTGGCACACGACAGCAAAAAGGTTAGCCATCACTGTTCTAGGTTGCTTTTCTCCTTGATTAGTTTCCATTCATTGCTTCTTCTCCTGCCTTCAGGTGCTTTGGAAAATAGCCTCTTCTTTTTTCCCCTCTTTTCTTTTTATTTATTTCTTTTTAGTTATTTGTATCCCACCTTTATTACTTATACAATTAACTCAAGGAAACAAACATATGCAATACACCTTCCTCCTCCTATTTTCCCCACAATAACAAATTTGTGAGGTGAGCTGGGCTGAGAGAGTGTGACTGGCCCACCGTCACCCAACTGGCTTTCATTGCAAAGGCAGGACTTGAACTCATGATCTGAGTTGTGTGACTCCAGCCCACTGACTGATTAAGTTTAAGAATATGGATGGAAGAAATTTGCCATCGCCTTTCAGAGGGTGATGAGGTTTATGATTCTGAGTAGTTCAATCTTAGTGTATTTGCTAGGTTGGATGTGTTGCAATCTATTGCTGCTGGATGCTTTTGATAATGCTGGGTTTATGGATGTAAAGAGTATTGTGGCATTGAATGAAACCATATTTTCATTTTCACCTATTTTTAAGTCTTTGGTTTTTCTGGAGATATTGTAATGGGGAGAATGTACATCTCTATGAGATGCCCAAGCTTTTTTTGATTAAGTACTTTGGTTTGTATGCTGAAGCCCTTAGTAGCAATACAATTGGATAAAGAAATATGTCAGGCTCATATATTTTTAGGCATCCATAGAAGGTTGGGAGAATGAATCCACTGTTGTTCATCTACCATTCTTCTCCTATTGTGATTTGACCTTTTTTTTATTGATCATGTTCTCTAGTTCCTGTTTAACAGGGGTGTCAAACTGTAATTTATTATCTGTAAATACATCTCATTTTTGTTATAGTTATAGCAGGCTCCTATATTCATCATTGTTCAGATCACATGCTGGCCATGCCCATGTCCGGTTTAGTGAAGGGGAAAAAAGTCCTGATACATCACATGATGTTGCCTTGACGAAATGAGTGACACCTCTGATCTAAATGAATGTGAATTCAATTTTAATGTAGTTAGTTTCAGCCTAGCCCTTTAATATTTATCTATTTAGGGAGCATGGCCCCTCAAAGCCAGATGTAATGTTCAGGCGAGCTAAAACTTTGTGCCACAATGCTAAGATATTATATTTGAAAGTACTACATCTACCAGTTTTTCAAAGCACAGGATTCAATAAAAAAAGTCAGCCTTTCATCTTTCATCTTAAAGCCAGTTTACGCAGTTTCAAATTTTTTTATACTCCTTTGTGTTCCTATCATTATCATTATTATAATCAGGTTTCATTTCCAACATATGTTGTAGCTAACTAATGCAAGGCGCAAATGCTTAAAAAAACATGCTGCACATTAACCTTAATGACTCCAGTTCTATAGAATTATCAGCTGATCGTATTAGGCAGATGCGGTTCCAAGTTCACATCAGTGCAAAGACAACAGGATAACATTATTTTAATGGAATTTTAATTGATGTTTTATTATGTAATGGAATTATGCATGGTACCAATGGTAGCATTATGCTCCTGCTAGACAACTCAAGGATATGTGTTAAATTGCTTTTCCAGCATCCCACTGCTACCACTAGTTAAAAAAAAAGGGGGGGGGGAGATGAGAGCAGCTATTATAATTCCACATGGACATTTTTCTTCTTTGCCAGCACTTCAGGATAGCATTGATGAAGAGTTGAATCCATTCCAAGCCAGCTGGATTTCAGTGTGCAAATATACAACCTAGACAACTCTATTTGACAGATACTTAACCAGAAGCTGACACCCCAGGTCGTTTAGAAAGATGGTTGTGAAAAATTACAATACTAGTGAAATGGCATTTTGAAAATAATATACTGGCCACAGATGGAGGAAGAAAATATCAAGGGGAGACATTTATGGTAAACCAACTGGTGGTCTCTAAAACAGATAAGAAATTGATACATTTGCACAAATCAATGATGCAGCTGTGAGGCTAGTTTGCCTTGACATGGAGTATGCTATATAATTTGTTTCAGTCTCAGAAATATAATTAGGAGAAGACACTATCCATCACTAAAGTTACCCAACAAATATGAGTAGTTTCAACTGCCCATCAAGCAAACTTCATCATATGGACACCATTTCTTTTTTGTTGTTGTTAGTTGCGAAGTCATGTCTGACCCATCATGACCCCATGGACAACATTCCTACAGGCCTTCCTGTCCTCTACCATCCTCTGGCATCCATTTAAGCTCACGCCTACTGCTTCAGTGACTCCATCCAGCCACCTCATTCTCTGCTGTCCCCTTCTTCTTTTGTCCTCAATCTTTCCCAGCATTAGGCCAGTGAGTCCTTCATTCTCATTAGGTGGCCAGAGTATTTGAGTTTCATCTTCAGGATCTGGCCTCCTAAAGAGCAGTCAGGGTTGATCTCCTCTAGGACTGACCAGTTTGATCGCCTTGCACTCCAAGGGACTCGCAGGAGTATTCTCCAGCACCATAGTTCGAAGGCCTCAATTCTTTGGTGTTGAGCCTTTCTTATGGTACAACTTTCACAGCCATACTTTGCAACTAGGAAAATCATAGCCTTGACTCTACGCACTTTTGTTGGCAGGAGGATGTCTCGGCCTTTTAGTAAGCTGTTTAGATTTGCCATAGCTTTTCTCCCCAGGAACAAGTGTCTTTTAATTTTTTGGCTGCAGTCCCCATCTGTGGTGATCTTGGAGCCCAGGAAAATAAAATCTGTCACTTCCTCCATTTCTTCTCCATCTATTTGTCAGGATAGACACCATAATAAGAGTCAATTGAATACCAGAATAACAGAGTTGGAAGGGACCTTGGAAGTCTTCTAGTCCAATTCCCCTACTCAAGCAGGACATTCTATACCCATGATGGCGAACCTATGGCACGTGTGCCACAGGTGCACGCAAAGCCATATTGGTGGGCACATGAGCATTGCCCTAGCTCAGCTCCAGTATGCATGCACACGCTGGCCAGCTGATTTTCAGGCTTCTGGGCCCACCGGAAGTCGGCAAAAGGGCTGTTTCCGGCCTCTGGAGGTTTTTTTCACCCTCCCCAGGCTCCTAGAAAGCCTCTGGAGCCTGGGGTCGGCGAAGAATGGGCCTATTGGATCCACCAGACCATCACATACCAAAATTGGGGGGACTAGGTGGGGGTCATACATGTTTGTGTGTGGGGGGCAGTGTGCATAGAATTATGGGTATGGGCACGCACACGTGCGACCACCCCACACTCCTCCCGCTTTTGGCATGTGATGGCAAAAAGGTTAGCCATCACTGTCCTATATCATGTCAGATAAATGGTTGTCCAGTCTCTTCTTAAAGCCACCAGTGATGGGGGACCCATGACTTCTGAAGGCAAGCCATTCCACTAGTTAATTGTTCTCACTGTTAAGAAATGTCTCCTTAGTTCTGGGTTGCTTCTCCCCTTGTTTAGTTTCCATTGATTGTTTCTTGTCTTGCCTTCTGGGACTTTGGAAAATAGTTTGATCCCATCTTCTTGAAGGGGCATAAGTTATAGAAAGGGTTTAAAATGACTGATGTTATATTCAGAAAAGAGAAGATGTCATTGTTCACATTACAGATAAATTTGAATTTGGTTTTGTTGGATTTGGTTTAGTTGCATGGTTTAGAGTAAAATAAGATTGCTATACAATTATTTCTATATTATACATATGAATGATAAATATTGGTTGGATTCTATATTTTTTTACTGTAAGTAATGTAAATAATGTAAAGCAGAAACATCATGGAAGATTAATCTTTCCCAACCTGCAATTTTCTTGGAGACATATGAAACTCGCTAGGAAAACAGGTTTCTGGGCTAGGTTGATACCAAGACTATTACTGACTATGGCATTAAACTTTAACCTTTATTGGTACAGATATAAATTCTGTGACCCACTTTTTAATTTTCTTTTCCATACATTTTATGTCAAATTGCAAGCCAAGAGTGGACTCTTCCAAAAAAACTAAATGATCCCTAGAAAGAAAAGACCAATGTTCAAATGAAATATCTGTTGCTTTTTGCTTTTTCTGGTTGGCAGGAAAATGGGAAAACAATTTCTTATAATCTGAGGCATGCTATAGAGAGCTACAGGAATCACATATACTTTGAAATTTTCGTTTCACCAAAGACAAATTTCTTGTGTGTCCAATCACACTTGGCCAAAAAAGAATTGAACTATTCTATTCTATTCTATTCTATTCTATTCTATTCTATTCTATTCTATTCTATTCTATTCTATTCTATTCCATTCCATTCCATTCCATTCCATTCCATTCCATTCCATTCCATTCTTGTCCTGTCCTGTCCTGTCCTCTCCTCTCCTCTCCTCTCCTATTCTGGTTGTTTCATGTAAACAGATTCAAATTACTGCTTTTACTCTATGTTCTGAATCTATATACAGCATGGAAGTAATAAATACACACATAGTCTACAGAGAGGCAGGGTTATGTGGAAAAAATAAGAGGAGGAAGGAGTATTAGGAGTGTTTTCTGCCTTATTTTTAAAAATAATAAAGGTGGGATAAAAAAATCTAAAAAAGATCTCTCAGGGTTTTTTTCTGGATAATGTGTGAAATACAATTTACACTTAAGAGTTCATAGCATCACTAATTATTTGGTAATCCTAGACTTACTCTCAACAAGTCTGCATTGGGGAATAATCACAGGTGTTTTTTCTCCCCAAGTCCTTCAGGTGCTCTCTTGAATACATGAATACCTTCAAGGTTATCTATATATTATACATACAGGATTGACCTCACAGCAATTCAATCCATAACTCCTATGTTAACTTAATCTATTTCAATACTACCTAAATAGGATTGCGTTTATGGAAGTGTCTCAGAAAGCATAAATGAGAATTCTTAATGAATACACATTTGCATATCTAAATCAATGGCATTTTAATTTTCTAGCTTTCACTACTGTCAGATTTTAGCCATTCTTATTATGTCATTTGGTACAGATTTTGGTTTGTTCAATAAAGGGACTAGAATAATCTTCCACAAAGAGGTATTCTCAAAGTATAATTAGATAAGAGTTCTAAAATGTTTTGGGATTACAACTTCCTACACGAATTAAGAGAATTAGAATAGAATAACAGAGTTGGAAGGGATCTTGGAGGTCTTCTAGTCCAATCCCTTGCTTAGGCAGGAAACCCTACACCACTTCAGACAAATGGTTATCCAACCTCTTCTTAAAAACGTCCAGTGTTGGAGCATTTACAACTTCTGGAGGCAAGTTGTTCCACTGATTAATTGTTCTCATTGTCAGGAAATTTCTCCTTAGTTCTAAGTTGCTTCTCTCCTTGATTAGTTTCCACCTATTGCTTCTTATCCTACCCTCAGGTGCTTTGGAGAATAGCTTGACTCCCTCTTCTTGTGGCAACCCCTGAGAAATCGGAACACTGCTATCATGTCTCCCCTAGTCCTTCTTTTCATTAAACTAGATATACCCAGTTCCTGCAACCATTCTTCATATGTTTTAGCCTCCTTAGAATTAATTCAACTTTGATGTATGCATGCTTTTGAGCCAATGTTGTCTCCTAACAACTGCCTACACAAGCCCCTATTTTTTCTTGGCAAGAGTTTGGAAGTGTTTTGCCATTTAACTTCTTCCCAGGAGTGAAAGAGAGATCCAGGTCATCCTTCTGGCTCCATGCCTAAGGCAGGACTGGAATTCAAGGTCTCCTGGTTTCTAGGCTGCTGTTTTAACCACTACACCGAAATGGCAAACCAACAAATCCAGAGTATGCTGGAAAAGCTAATAAAAAGGTTGATCTATTTGAACACCGTAAGCTCAAACGTCAAGTAAGGAAAACTAGGACAACTCTTATTTATGGCTTGGTATCTGTCCCAAATCAAAAAAGTAAACAAACTGAATCAACCAAGTGGCGAAAACATAGCCTCTGCGCTGCCAAATTATGTTTGCTATGGAATCTCAGCAGGGCTACTTCCTAAATTAAACTGCAAGCACACTGAATTCACAAGAAAAACAAATCAATATAACACTGCTTATAAGGACTATAGTTTTGGGATAAGTCAACAAATCTCCTATTAATTAACCAGTGATTAAAGTCAGCTTGTGAAAATTAATCACAGCCTGGAAAAAGTCATTTGTCCGTGTGTGCTCATTATGACGGTGTTTGCCCTTCAGGCAATAAAGCAGTGAGTAAATGCCACAAAGCGAACAGATTAAAGTATAGCTACACTGATCTGTTTGCCAGTGACTCCAGCTCTTTTCCCTCCTAACTTACGGCCTCTGATGTGTGTCTGTGTTAAGCCAGTGATATGAAGTAAATGAACTTTCCTAGCCAATCCACAAGACTGTGCTGCCTTAATCCACCATACACAACCTTGGTATCTTCAAGAAAGGAATCGTACAATCCGGGCAAGATCAAAGGTGTGAGTGACATTTTCAAAGTCAGGACATATGATCAGCATCAAACAAACCTTAGTTTATTGTAGATCAGGGCACCTTGGACAAAGTTTGTGTGTGTGTGTTTGAAGTAATGCAATCCAATAGTAATTGACTAAAATTTGCCTATGTAATGCTCACCCATTGGATTCAAGTCAGTGTCATGAATAAGAGACAAATTAAAAATTACACATCTGTTGGTCCAGCCCAAAACTGGCTTAGTTTTACCTGGCACAATTTGAGCCAATGATCAGGATGAAAGAGAAAACTGAAATTCAATATTTTACTTCTGTTAAGAAATAAAGATGGATGTTTGAAATCCATGTTAAAATCAAGCGAGACGGCTGATGTTCAACAAACTGCCTCTATGCTATAAAACCACATATACGCATCAGAATTTCCTGATATTTCAGCACTTGTTCTCGATTTATTGAAGACATGTGCAGTTTAGATTCACATCTCAGAATAAGCAGTGGGCTGCACTTAAGTTGCTAAGTTCTCCAGCTCTGACTGTGGTTTTTAATATACTAAAGATGAATGTTTTACTTTCAGTCGTTTGCCCAGATATTCTTCACAACAGGTTGAGCAGATTTCCATGTTACTTGTCCTTGTTCGAACAATGGGCCCTCTTTCAAAATTATTCAGAATAGTTACAAGTCCAAAACCAGGCAGCTAAACTAACACTTCCGACAACTCAAGGATTTGTGGCCAGTTTCTTTAAATTCTGGTAAGTGTCCAAGTAAGTGTTAGCTAACTGCTTATCCTAACAGCATTAGGTTATATCAAGCAAAAAGCATTGGCAAAGTGATTAAAATAAAGCAGCTCTGATTAAAGCAAGTTCATGATTTATAAAAGCTCTTAATAGTTTGTTAGCTGATTCATAGTTTAGATGTGAAAATTAAAAAATGCAGAACAAATGCAATTTGACAGGCATTTATCCTGTTATGAGCTAGAACAGCGTTTGTCAGACTGGGCAGTTTTAAGATTTGTGGACTCCAACTCCCAGAATTCCCTAGCCAGCATGGCTAGCCGGGGAATTCTGGAATCTGAAGTCCACACATTTTAAAGTTGTCGAGTTTGAGAAATACTGAGCTAGACCATAGGATTTCTCCAGACCATAGCAACTTTTTCTTTATAGGCTACAGAGTTCACCCAGGATAAACTGGGGGCACTTAAAAAAAAAAAGAGTAAGTTGCTAATGGTTTGAAAATATTTGAGACTCGCCATAGTAAAAACAGAGCATCATGAAAATTTGATTCCACACATTTCAGTTAAGAAATCACTTCATCATTATAGCTCCAAAATGTATACTTGCAAAAAAGATTTCCACTTCTGATCATCCACTGAATCATATGGGGATCCACTGATTTCTAAATATGAAAAATAAATGCATTGGGTTGAGAAATATACATAAAACCATTTTTGAAAATGTACTAGTTGAAAAAATTATTTTAAAATGCATCTGATTTATTTATATTTTTTTATTGCATCAATCTCTCTAGGCTGCATTACTATGCATTAGTCTTCTCACCGTTCCTATCACACATCTCCTCCCACTTATGACGGCATGACTGTAACTTTGTTGCTTGTATCCTTACAATTTATACTGATATTGATTGTTTCCTGATTGCTTATTGTAACCTATGACTATCACTAAGTGTTGTACCTTATGATTCTTGACAAATGTATCCTTTCTTTTTATGTACACTGAGAGCATATGCACCAAATTCCTTGTGTGTCCAATCACACTCGGCCAATAAAGAATTCTATCTTTCTTCTATTGAAGAACATAACTTTTTTAAAAAAAAATACTAAACAATGTTTTGGCTTAGAAAAGCTTGCTGTAATAGAAATTTGATCTTACTGAAAACATACAATGTAGAATTTCCTTCCCTGATGAGCTAATTTTCCCAAAGTAAGAAGTGTTCATGAAGAATTATTCTGTTGTACTTTACCCTACAGTATATCTTGAGGTTATTTCAACTGACAAAAATGCATGATTTTAAATCAGCATTTGGGACTAAAATAGTCTCTAAATTTCAGTCCATTCCTCTCCTTTGACCTCATTAATGGCCAATCATCTACTCTGCCACAGTTAATATTGGCTTCCAGTTAGTGGGTTTTCTCCTTGTTATGCTCCCTACCTGCGCCAAGAGAACAGTTGCCCATCATTTTCCTTTCTTTAGATGGGTCTTACAGAACTCGGATACTTTTTGTAAAAGAATAAGGCTTGTTAGTAAATTGAAACATCGCAATGCACACATTTGCATAAGTAACGTGTATCTTATTTATCATTCGCACTGCCTTTGTGTGCTATTAGGCATTGTTTACAATCAGTGCAATTTTTTATTATTATTTTAAGGTTTTATTCTTGTGTTAGCTGCCTAGAATCGTTATTGCAACATGAGTAGCCACATAAATCAAAATAAATGCATAAATAATACATAAAGCAATACGCTTTATCTAAAGTTCTTTTTATTTATTTTTTTTGCATTTTTCCCGCTTTAAACTCCTAACTTTTGTTGCAGCTGCTGCTCCAGTGGTGCTGCAAATGCAAAATATCCATGGTTTAAAATGAGCAGGATTTTTTTTTAAAATAATTACTTTCATTTCCCTATGCTATCCGCTTTACTTCTTTATCTGAAACAGTTCAGCAGGGGTGGGGGTGGGGGGCACTGACAAGCTCTAATTTTGTCAATAACATTAAGTTTTTTAAAAGGATTTTAAAACACACACACACACACACAGACACACACACACACACACACACACACACACCGGAGTTGTTTTATAAACTGTAACTATCGGTGTAAATGAGGCTACATTTATGCAACATGTGTCAGTTAAAGATCTGTAGGATTATGCGAACACAACCTGTTGAGGGAGTTGGTTGTGGTACAGCGGTTCAGCGAATTAATACTTGGTGTGGTTCCTTCTGAGTGAGCTTCCCTGTTCATCAGTTCAAGATAAAATAAATGTGGAGAGCAGGGACCAGAAGTTAGGCATGTTCTGGCCACAGTGCACCTTCTATAGGAGCAGAAGCAGATGAACTGGTTGTCATCCGTTATGCCATCCAAAAGTTTCAAAGAAATGCAGGAAAACAAGGGTAGAAGTTGCATTTGCTGTAGGATGGAGATGGTTCAAGACAAGACAACACATTCCTGCCCTCTAGAAACATTAAGTGTATGGTGCTCACAGTAGGCAAGGGGAAGCCATGCCTGTCAATGGCAACAGATTTTCATTATTATCTAATTCTTTAGATTAGGAAAAAACAATGTGGGCAACTAGATTTTAGGATGTTTGTATACAGTATACACAAACATACACATTCAGACATATAGACAGACTCAGTTTTCTAGGCAAGATTTTCAGAAGTGATTTTCCTCCTCCTCCTCCTCCTCCTCCTCCTCCTCCTCCTCCTTCTCCTTCTTCCTCTCCTTCTCCTCCTCCTCTTTGTTCTCCTCCTCCTCCTGAAAAAGATGACTCTCCCAAAGTCAGCTAGTCCCAAAGGAAAAGAAAAAGGGAGAGAGGGAATTGGGAACATGTACATGTGTATGTGCATGCATTATATGTATGTGAGAAAGCCAATTTGATGCAGTAGTTAAAGCATCAGGCTAGAAATTGGGAGAGTTTGAGTTCAAATCCCGCCTTAGGCACAAAGTCACCTAGATAATATATGTCACCATTATATTTCTACAACAACAAAGAGAAAGAAGGTCCTGACTATTTCTTTGTATTGTCTACTTGTGCATTGCAATGTGAGGGAAGGAGCAGCATGGATTGGCAGCAAAAGAGCCCTTGGGAATCACAATTTACATGCCCTTCTAGTTATGGAATTAACTACCTCTGCCAAGGAAGGGATCCAATTTTCAGAACTTTGAAGTGTTCAAAGTGAACTTTGAAATTGCAGCAGTACCATAATGTAAATACAACCTTATTTACATTAAGTGAGATGGCCAAGATGTGTCTATCTTTCTTTTCTTTATTATTTTTTTTTAAAAAAAGCTTAATGAGCCACGGTGGTGCAGTGGTTAGAATGCAGCACCACAGACTACTTCTGCTGACTACTGCCTGCCTGCAATTTGGCAGTTCAAATCTCACCAGGTTCAAGGTTGACTGAACCTTCCATCCTTCCAAGGTCGGTAAAATCAGGACGCAGATTATTGGAAGCAATAGGCTGACTCTGTAAACCACTTAGAGAGGGCTGTAAAAGCACTGTGAAGTGGTATATAAGTCTAAGTGCTATTGCTGTTAATCTACCTGTTCAGGTGATTATTTTGAGTGTAATTATTTTATTTTATTTATTAATTAGATTTGTATACCGCCCTTCTCCTTACGGACTCAGGGCGGTGAACAGCCGAAATAAAAATTCAATACATACAAGTTAAAAATTAAAACACATATACGTTAGGCTGAGAATTAAAAACCAAATAGATATTAAAATGCAGCAATGCTACAAACATTACAAATTTTAAAAATTTAAAAATTTAAAAAATTCTAAAAATGCAGCAGGGATCAGGCTAGACCGGCAAGTTGAAAAAGATGCGTTTTCAGGGCCCGACAAAACGTCCGGAGGTCGGAGATAATTCTCAATTCTGGAGGAAGATTATTCCAGAGGGTAGGGGCTGCCACAGAGAAGGCTCTCCCCCTGGGGGTCGCCAGCCGACATTGTCTGGCTGACGGCACCCTGAGGAGGCCCACTCTGTGGGAGCGAACCGGCCGGTGGGAGGCAATTGGCGGCAGAAGGCGGTCCCGTAAGTACCCTGGTCCTAAGCCATGGAGCGCTTTAAAGGTCATTACCAACACCTTGAAACGCACCCGGAACTCCACCGGCAACCAATGCAGCTCGCGCAGGAGAGGTGTAACGTGGGAGCGCCCCGATGCTCCCATAATCCCCCGCGCGGCCGCATTCTGTACCAGTTGGAGCCTCCGGGTGCACCCCAAGGGGAGCCCCATGTAGAGAGCATTGCAGTAGTCCAGGCGAGAGGTGACGAGTGCCTGAGTGACTGTGCGTAGGGAGTCCCGATCTAGAAAGGGCCGCAACTGGCGTATCAGGCGAACCTGATAGAAAGCCCCCCTGGCCACAGCTGTCGTGTGATCCTCCAAGGACAGCCGTGGGTCCAGGAGGACGCCCAGGTTGCGCACCCTTTCCGTGGGGGCCAGTGATTCGCCCCCAATGACCAGCGATGGTGTCAGCTGGCTATATCAGGACGCTGGCAGCCACAGCCACTCGGTCTTGGAGGGGTTGAGTCGAAGCCTGTTTCTCCCCATCCAGACCCGCACGGCTTCAAGGCACTGGGACATCACTTCCACGGCATCATTGGGGTGGTCTGGGGTGGAGATGTACAGCTGAGTATCATCAGCGTACTGGTGGAACTCCACCCCAAAACCACGGATGATCTCACCCAGCGGCTTTACATAAATGTTGAACAGGAGGGGTGAGAGGACCGACCCTTGCGGCACCCCACACACTAGGCACCTCGGGGTCGACCGCTGCCCCCCTGTCAACACTGATTGCGACCGGTCGGAGAGGTAGGAGGAGAACCACCATAAAACGGTGCCCCCCACCCCCAGTCCCTCCAACCGTCGCAACATGATACCATAGTCGATGGTATCAAAAGCCGCTGAGAGGTCTAACAGCACCAGGATAGAGGAGTACCCCCTACCCCGGGCCCTCCAGAGATCATCCACCAACGCGACCAATGCCGTTTCGGTGCTGTATCCAGACCTGAAGCCGGACTGGAGCGGGTCTAAATAGACAGCTTCATCCAGGTACCGAGGGAGCTGCCACGCAACCACACTCTCAACAACCTTCGCCAAAAAGGGAAGGTTGGAGACTGGACGATAATTAGCCAAAATAGCTGGGTCCAAGGAGGGCTTCTTGAGGAGGGGCCTCACCACCGCCTCCTTCAAGGCGGGCGGTAGAGCACCCTCACTCAAAGAAGCGTTTATAATCTCCTGGAGCCAGCCTCGTGTAACCTCTCGGGAGGCCAGCACCAACCAGGAGGGACACGGGTCCAATAAACATGTGGTTGCGTTCAGTCTTCCCAGAGTCCTGTCCACATCCTTGGGAGCCACAGGATCGAACTCAGCCCAGATAACACTCTCAAGACCTGCCTCAGTCACCCCGCCTGAACCAACCCAGTCAGCGGCCAAATCATCCCGAATCTGAGTTATTTTATCATCCAGATATTGAACAAAGTCCTCAGCACGACCCTGCAAGGGATCCTCCCGCGCTCCCAGATGAAGGAGGGAGCGGGTCACCCTAAACAGGGTGGCTGGGCGATTATCTGATGACGCGATAAGAGCGGCAAAATAGTTAGACTTCGCCGCTTTTATCGCCACTAAGTAAGTCTTAATATGAGCTCTTACTAGTGTCAAGTCAGATTCAGAGCGACTGGCCCTCCAACCGCTCTCTAGGCGTCTTCTCCGGCGTTTCATCTCCCTCAGCTCCTCGGTAAACCAAGGAGATAAGTGAGTTCGACGCCGGGTCAGAGGCCGCAAAGGCACGATGCGGTCCAAGGCCCCACTGGCCGCCCTATCCCAGGCCGCCACCAGGTCCTCAGCCGAATCGCGTGTCAGTGTCTCAGGAAATGGCCCAAGCTCCGTCTGGAACCTATCAGGATCCATCAGGCGCCTGGGGCGGAACCACCTGGTCGGTTCCGCCTCCCTGTGGTGAGGTGCAGTGGTCAGAAAGTCGAGTCGAAGGAGCGAGTGGTCAGTCCATGACAAGGGTTCCATACCTATATCCCCAATATCAAGACCACTCAACCACTGACCAGAGACAAAAACTAGATCCAGGGTGTGTCCACCGATATGAGTCAGGCCCTGAATTACCTGGGTCAGGTCCATGGCCGTCATGGAAGCCATGAACTCCCGGGCTATCTCAGATGTTTCACCGATAGATGGCAGGTTGAAATCCCCCATGACCATAAGCCTGGGGGTATCAACCGCCACCTCGGCTACAACATTGAGAAGCTCGGGCAGGGTCCTTGCCACGTGGCAGGGAGCCAGGTACGTGACTAACAGACCCATCTGCCCACCACGACCCCACCTCACAAAGATGGACTCACACCCGGCTATCTGAGGTACAGTGGTCTCCCTCGGATCCAGACCTTCCTTAATAATGACCGCTACTCCCCCACCCCTGCCCTGAGCTCTCGGCTGATGGAATGCAAAGAAACCTGGTGGGCACATCTCCACGAGGGGAACCCCCCCCTCGTGGCCCAACCAGGTCTCGGTAATCCCGGCCAGGTCCGCACCCCCCTCTTGAAGAAGCTCACATATGAGGGGGGCCTTATTGACAACGGACCTCGCGTTGCATAACAACAGCCGGAGCCTCAGGTCCTGAGACTCTAAACAACCCGGGGAACGAGAATAGATCCGGGGACCGGGGCACGCAGTCGCTCGAAGACAGCGAGTGCGTGCCCCCGTCACACGATATGGTCCCCTGCTCACGCCATATCTGCCCCTCCCACACAGCACATTTATAGCGCCACCCTCAACAGAGGGCTCTACAAGAGCCCTCTTGCCTCCAGAAACTACACCCCCTATGGCACTGTAAGCAGCCGGGCCTGTCCCTCTCCCCTGCGGGTTCCCCCACAAACCCGCACCCACCCCCACCCTGGAACCCCCTAAAACTCTAATTAAAAAAGAACTTAAAAAATCCCTCAAACCCCTCTTTGCAACATGCCACCTCTCGGGGTCCCAAAACCCGTCATTAAGGTAGGCCCTCGATAACATAGAGGGCCATGCCCTCAATTATGGATTGGAAGTCCCATCAGCACAATGAATAACTCTTAAACTGGACTAGGACCAGACAATTTCAGTCTCCTGCTGACCACGAGTCTTTGGACTATTTCCTTTGGGTCAAACAATATTTTCCAGCTCAGCCTCCATCACAAGGTTAGTGTGGTATGGACAAAATGAGGGGAACACCCCCCCCCCCATGCATGATGCTTCAAGCCTCTGGGAGAAAGCCAGCATTAAGTCCAGTATCACCATCACCGGGACATAGTAATTCCTACAGAGGAAGCATTTTTCTCTTAAATAAGAGATTGCACTATTGTGTGCTTTCTTTTATTGATAATATCCTCATCCCACATTTTCCATCAAACCCCCTTTAATAAGCCACATGCAGTAGGCTTTTTGTTCGAGATATGTTTCTGACACACATCACCCTGAGCTAATCAGCCCAATCAAAAGGAAAACTGGGAACTATAGTGCAGAACAATAGAAGGGAACCAAACAGCTACTCCTGCTAATCTGGGAGATTATAGTGTCTAAAATCCAACCCATCTATACGTCATCAAACTGGAGACACTTGTAGCATTAAAATAATCCAGGATTAATTTGCCTTTCCTGTTTTCTCCTCAGCTTGGATAGGAATTATTGGAGAAACAATATAACATTTGGGGGAAGCATCCCTCTTTATATTTTCCAGTCTTTCCCTGTCATCTTTGATTGATGTGTGCATCTCTAGTGCATTAGTTTGCTCTCTCGCTTCCCTCACTACTTTCTGTCCCATCTGTTACCTATAACAAGGATACTGAACTTCTAATAGGTTTCTTGCACTTCTGAGATTGTTCCTGCCTCAGTAAAATAGCTTTTATTTAATAATAGATAGCCGATTATAGATAATTTAATAAAAGAGCTATCCTAAAGGTGTAAGGGGAAATCTGTGGAACCGAAGGTCTTTTGTAAAGAAGACAGCCATAGGTAGATGGATGGATGAGCATAATCACAGAGTAGCCCTCGAGCCCACCAGAGAAAGGATAAGCCAATCACAAAGAACCCCAGGGTTGCCAAATGTCAACCATGGGAGCCAAAGGACTTCTAAATGCCAGGGGTTTAAATCTTCATTTCCTTCATTTGTGACCTTGGCTATTTGTTTCTTTCCTTGAAGAAAAGAGCAGGCATTTTCTCGCTGGAAAGTTGATCCCTGTTATACAGCTATCACTACTGGGAAAAGAACAAAGCCGGGTAGGAGTGCTTCCTCCAAGCGCAATTTGTAAACAAAATGGTAAAGTTGTGAAATGTTCACATGTTCGCAAGCCCATGGCAGAATATGAAGTGGCAGGAAAGGTTTGATCTCATCTCTGCAGACACAACAGGGGCTGGGAGCAAGCTTGGTCAGAGTGTCACTATCTTCTATGGATTTAGCTGTTCTGATGTCACAGAAGTGCCGAATAACAAAGCTCTAATAGCCATAAATAAGACAGAACAGGAAGTTCAGTATAAATGAGAAACATGAAAATAACATGAAAAAATAGTCAAAGCATGGTCCATGGGCTGCATATGGCTCTTCAAAGTGTTGCTTCCCGCCCTTTTTTTTGGCAAATACCCCAGAACTTGCATTGAAAAAATTGTGATGGCAACTCACTGAGGAAGGAAGCCCAAGTCCCTGTCATTTGCAGCAAATTAAAAATAAAGTAAAATACGAGGGACTGCAAACCTCTTTTCGATTGAAAAGTTGAAAGAAATATTTCACCTTCCCTTACAAAAACCCTTAACTCCTAACTTCCCCTTGAATTTTAGACTTGCTCATTTATAAGTAAACAGTCCTCTAATATTAAGACTGCAGTGATGCCAAAGCCATGCATCATGTGGAGACATCAGGGAAGTAGAAATGAGTGCTAGGAGACATCCCAACACTTATTCTTATTTGTTGCAAAGGGAGGGCATTTATTTAGAGCCATTCCAAATATCTCGCCAAGAAGAGAATTAAAGGAATTTAGAATCCTTCTTATTCACAAAACAGTCCTATTCAATTTTATTTTGTATTGGCTATCCAATTTTTGGGTTCTGAAATCAGAAAAAGCTAATTTTTAAAGCTAATAGGTGAGCAGGGAAATTATTTGCATTTCCTGTCAAAGATCTGATTCTTAATTTTGAGTCAAGAATGTTGCTTCCAGTAATCATAAATGAAATTGCATAGTATTATATGTAAGCTACAATAAAAAGAAATTACAGCAAAATCAAATTTTTGGTACTTCAAACAGGGGTATCATGCTTAAAATGCAAAGATCTAGATTAGGGGGTATCAAATTTGTGGCCCGCGGGCTGCACTGGCCACCCCCAACCCCTGGTTTAGCAAAGGGGGAAAAAATCACAATACGTCACGTGATGACATGACGCCGTGAGTTTGACACCCCTGATCTAGATGTATTAACAACATATAATGTAGATAACTGTAGCAAAGGTGAGAAAGAATGTAGAATAATATAACATAATAACCTTCCATACCTCAACCACAGAAGCTGAAATCCCAGCCTTGAGAATTGGAAAGAAATAAAGGGAATTTTTAGAAAAAAATTAGATAGGCCTGAAAAAAATTTAAGATAGCAATTTAAGATAGCAAAAAATCTTATTTGTTTGGCGCAAGAAAGAGATCCTGGTGAGCTTTCAAGATTTCATCATTCTATTCCAAAACAATAAAGAACATTTCTGAAATCCATGTCATGCCTCTTTCTTGACCTTGTGTATCTCAATGGGCTAACAGGTCATAATGTATCGGTTAATCTCTAGGTTGTCATTTCTTGGAGATCACATAAAGTTGATGTGATGCTTTAGCAATACAATTGCTTTCATGCCATTATTATTAATGATTGTATATTTCCTTTAAGGCATTTTATTGAATGACAGTTTTTTTTTCTCATTTAAAAATCACAATTGCTTGAGAAAGGGGAAAAACATTTGTCATTCTGCAATCATTAAAATTTACATATGGGGAGGAGGGTATAGATTTCTGGCTTACCTTATAAAAAGATAAATACATTTCAACTCTAAACTAAAATGGATCCAAAATGGTTGAGGCCCTGATTCTCTTTATGTAAGAGTTAATAATGGGACAAATCTGGCTACTCTTCTTCAGTGTCTCCATTCTCCTTTTTCTGTATTTCTAAAAGACTGATTTCTGGAGGTCTCTTCAATTTTCCCTGCTGCCTACCTTCCTTTGAGCATCTCTTAAAGTTAACTCAACTTAAAAAACTCTTCATCTTCTCTTTTAGCAGCTCCATCCCTAAGGTGCTGCAAGTACATCAGCAGATTAACAGATGCATTGCCTTTCTCACCTCACTCTCAATCGGTACATCTTTAAGAGTTAGCCAGACATGAGTGAGAACATGAACCTATGTTGGAAAACTATAGCTGATTGCACAAGTCTTTATAGCTCTCCCAGTTGATGCCAAATGGAGAAAACATGCCGTGTGATATTACAAGAGAGTTGAGCTTGAATTGTATTTCCATATTTTTGCAGGATGGGTTGTAAGCAAGACCTCTGCTCCAAAACTAGTGTCTTGCCCTTAAAGCACTAATAACTTTGGTCCATCACCCATCTTCTACCAAAATGCCTTGAACCAGCCTTGGAGGGACTGAATTTTTTTTGATAAGCAAATTAAATATGTAGAAATACAACTATAGAAATAGAAATTCACAGTAATGACTTATGCATAAGGAACTACAGTACTTAGAGTTATCGAAACAGGTCCCATCTCTTTCCACATCACTTCTTTGTGAAAATGGCATTTTAAATATGCATCGTGGTTGGAGATTCCATTTCCTACCTGCAAATACATAACTTAATGTAATTGTGCTGTTTTAAAATTGTAAACTTGTTCAAGCTAGATTTAGAAATTCTAAGGATATAATTCGGAGTCTCATAAGCAGGCTATTTGCTAGGGATTCGGAAATAAATTCTAATTTTTGATTGGATTCTCCATCTTCTCAATCTTAGAAAGACATTTCTGGTGTAGTGAATAATGACTCTAAATAATATTGAATCATATTCAAACTAATTTGAATAAATAACAGCAGCCCATGAAAAGCTCATGGAAAAATTATGGGGTGAGTAAAGGAAATACTGAGAAATAAAACAAAAAGGGGATTATAAACAAAGAACCTTTGGTTTTTCCCTATTTTTCTCTTCCCACCTCTTTCCCACTCAATTTCTTATTCAATTTCTCCCCTTCTTCTTTGGTTTTTGGGGACTCTTTTCTATGTATCAATTTTGTACAAAATCATTTAATTTTGCTGTGCATCTACTTTCCAACTTCTTTGAGGATTGGCTTCCAAAAACCCATTCCTTCAGTTAGAGGTTCAACTAGGATGACAAGCAAACCAATCAAGAGGCAAAACAATTGTATTTATATACTATTAAAACTTATTGCCATGAACTTTACCTAAGTGAAACAGGAAAAGGGTGCATTATATGCAACAATTTTTTTAACATTTTTTAATTTACAGAATGAGTCCAAAATCCAGGACCTATGACTCCCGAAGATATGAAATTTGAGAAAGTTGTAGTTGATTCAGCCGGTTCTGGTCCCACGATTTTCATCTTCAATGTTCTGAGACAGTTTCCCAGCCAGTCTTGCAAACCTTTGCTCCCTCCTTCATCCAGCAGCAGCCATTTACCTATCTGCTGAAAAAGGAAGAGAAGGGACTCCCCATCCACACTTCCCATCCCATGCTATCCCCATACACTCCCCTGAGCAGTGCCGCTACCCTGCATTCCTTCCCAGACATGGGCCATTCCCACACACCTTTCCTGATCCATATACAGCATGTCTTGCATACTTTTACCTGACCTGTATTGTCCTTAGCACATTTTCCTGACTCATACCCAATTTGCAGCCCTCTTTGTGCTTTCTCCAGTCCATGTGGCACATTTTGGGCATCTTCATACACTCTTCCTGATTCACACCAGTTACCAGTGTACTGTCCCTGGCCTGTACCCTCTTGCTTACTCAAAAAACCCTCAGGCACCCTTTCCAATCAATGGCATCCCTGAGTGGTGCAACATTTTTCATGCACCCCTGCAACCCCCATCCATTCTTTTTGTCCTGGACCTTTTCCTGTGGCCCATATGCCACTTCTAATATACATCCATGACTCCACACACTCAACCCAAGCCACCTCACTAGCTGACCCACACAGTATCTCTTGTGCACTCCTCCTGATATTTTGATGGGCCATAAAGCCCTGATTCTTTGCCTAAGTCTTTGGAAAGCATGACTGAAGCTCCCTTTTCTTCATTTTCTTTACTCCTGTCAGGTTTGTCATCCCTGCCAGGTTCCCTTTTCCTTACCAATTCAAAATATAATCTTGCCTGAATTTGCCATGTTTCCTCTAGCTGTCCTAGCTTGACAACTAATATTCTCATGTTCTTTTTCTTCAATTTTGACTTAACACTTTCCAAACTTCCTTGTTCTTTTTCCTTTTTTTCTGTACTGGCATATCTTCACTCTTTTTACAATTATGTTCTCATTCCCTCTAGTTTTATGACCACTGGCCCCAATTGCTAAGGATCAGTTGAGTCCTGCAGTAGGGAAACTGCATTTGAAAAGATGACTGCATCTTCTTGAGAATCCCCCCTTCCCTACTTGCAACCAAGCCTGGCGTCTCATTTGCCCTTGTCAGTTCCATAGAATGTCCAATTACCCTTGCCTCTTAACAGTGGGACTATTGGTCCAATCCTCGGACTACATTTTTGGGCGTACATGTTCCACATTTCCGACTTAAAAGTTCTGCAGAAGTTGTCTCAGCATTTGAGGACATCTTCATTATTGCCATCTTTGGTTATTTCCCATTTCATTTGCTGCTGAGTCCCTCTTTTCCAACCATTCCATCTTTGTTGTACAAATGTGATCCTGATTTATGATTTAGGAGCAGGATGAGGGACTTTCAATTTGATCCATTGTTCAAGCCTATTGTCTGCTTCCTTCCATTGGGTCTTATGTGATCTTTTTTTTCCTACCAATTCTCCATTCTACTGCTTATGCCAGCGGAGGAGTTCTAACAAGATACAGCTGGAAGAAATGGAGCAGTTGTTCTTATTTATTTATTAATCATATTTCTATGCCACCCACTATGTTCTTGCTTCCTACACCTTCCTTCCACACTTTCTTTTAGCCTTAAAAAGATATAGGAAACAAGAATTGGGGAGAGAATCAAGAGGATAGAAGGGGCTACGGTTGTTTGGTTGTCTACTCTTATCATCATCTTCATCATCAGAGTTGAAAGGGACCTTGGATATCATCTAGTCCAATCCTCTGCTCAAAAGCAGGACCATTTCAGACCAAGGGATGTCCAGTTTCTTCTTAAAAGCCTCCAGTGATGGAGCACTCACAACTCGTGAAAGCAAGCTGTTCCACTGGTTAATTGTTCTCACCATTAGGAAATTTATCCTTAGTTCAAGGTTGCTTCTCTCTATGATTAGTTTCCATCCATTGTTTCTTGTTTTGCCTTCTGGTGCTTTGGAAAATAAGTTGACAACCCTCTTCTTTATGGCCCCTCAAATATTGGAACACTGACATCATGCCAGCCCTAGTTCTTCTCTTCCTTAGACTAGACACACTCAGTTC
This sequence comes from Masticophis lateralis, assembly GCA_030761175.1. Classification (NCBI taxonomy): domain Eukaryota; kingdom Metazoa; phylum Chordata; class Lepidosauria; order Squamata; family Colubridae; genus Masticophis; species Masticophis lateralis. Next base: position 75,665,759 of record JAUDYJ010000006.1, on the reverse strand, counting down.
CTGCAACCGTTCTTCATATATTTTAGTCTCAGCTCCCTAATCATCTTTGTTGCTCTTCTCTGCACTTTTCCAGAATCTCAACATCTTTTTTTATATCATGGGCACCAAAACTGGATGCAATATCCCAAGTTTATACCATGCAATATACAATATATAATGCAATATATCATGGCATTATAAAGTGGTATTAAAATTTCACATGATCTTGATTCTATCCCTTTGTTGATGCAGCTTAGGTTTTCGTTGGCTTTTTTGGTTGCCACCACACCCTGCTAACTTATACTGTGTGTTATAAGTGATTATCCACGAGGACTCTAAGATCCCCTTGTAGTTTCTGCTGTTGCATTACATATTTAGCCATTGCAGTCAGATTTGTATTTTTAGTTACATCTGGTGATAGTACCTAGCCAAACTTAATAATTTTTCAGGCTGACCTGAGGGGGGAAAAAATCAGATCCTAATTGTAATGGGATGCAGGACATCAGGAATTCTAGGACTATTGGGACGGTTTTTTTAAAAAAGTATTGGAAGAATGCAATTGCAAATTACAGGTGTATTTTTGCCAAGTAAACAACATGTTTGCAAGTTTAAAATTACTCAGGATTGGACTTATCTCAAGGGAGAATTTATTTATACCATATATCATGTCAAATTCATACAGCAGAAAAATAAATCCCAACCTGTTGTAAAATAAAATGAATATGGTTTATGATAAGTGACATTTGTAAAATAACACAAAATCTCTTAAGAGAAATTAACAGTCTGGTAGAATAGAAATATCTTTGGAGAGTAATCCAAAATTCAAACCCACATCACGTGCAGACAGAATCTGGTGACTAATTCATGGTTTCCCTGGCAACAGGAATGCGTTCCATCAGCAACTCTTACACCAAGAAGTAGTTAATGGGTTTTCATGACATGGTGTAAAGATGGCCCCAAAGGAGTCTCAATTTAGGATAAGGGTGAAAGTGTTTGCAAGATATGCCTTCTCTATTACATATAACATTACATATGATGGAATAATGATTGGAGCATAGATGCATTGTGAATGAAGCTACTTTCTAACTAGGAAACCACACGATATGATTCAGATGTGGTTCCCAGTGACAAAAGGACACCACAATGTTTTTAATGGAGAGCAGAGACATGCAATATTTCTTTAGCCAAAAAGCTTTACCAAAAGTATTATTTTTTATCTTGATGTACATTGTAATTAAAACTGAAATCACCACATTTAAGAATAAAATATTACTTTTAGGAAGTCACAAAGAGGGTATCCTCTACAATCCTTCTTGATTGATTGAATAAATAAATACATGTCCATTTTATGAAGTAGAGACTGATTTTATACAGACTTCATGCAATCTTGAAAATTAAGATCACTGATACCTTAAATACAAAGACTACTAAATAGATCAGTGTTTGTCAACCTTGGCAACTTTGAGATGTGTGGATTTCAACTCCCAGAATTCCCCAGCTGCCATGACTAACTGGGAAATCCTGGGAGTTGAAATCTGCAAGCCTTAAAGTTGCAAAGATTGAGAAATACTAAAATAGATAATATGAGAGATCTAACCGATTAGTTTCACCACAATAACATAGTGAGTATATTTCCATATTTGTTGAATATAGAAAGATATGCAGCAATCCCTGGTTTCTGTTTTTAATTATTGCATATGGGAAGTCTTGATGTTTGTGAGGGGAAATATTTCAGTAAGGACACATTTCTGTTTCCCTCTAAATTCATCATCAATGTTTGTCTGAAATAAATAGGACTTAGGACAACCAAATCTCTAGAGCAGAGCCAAAAACTCTGTTGACCAAGAATAATTTCTTTCATATATATAAACCAGGTCTTCTGTGTATCCTGCTTTAGAAAACCTAAATTCAATTTTAGTTGACAGCCAAAGATTTCTTGATATGTTAGTCCAAACAATTAATAAGTCCCAATTTTCACTCAAAAACATACTGTTTCTGACACAAATCACAACATTTTGTTCTCAAGATTGTTTTAATGAAGAATTTGTAACCCCAATGTTCCACTCCCATTTCTTAATGGGATTATAATTTGATCTTTAATAGTTTGAGAATTAAATATTACCCTCATTGATGACCCATAATCAAAGGATTAATATTCCATTTATTAATTATTTTCTGACCATGTTTTGACATCTTCATTTTTGATTTATCAGAATTAATTATCAATCAATAAACATATGGCCCCTGAGATTCTGAGACTCCTGACGCAGAAGAAAATAAAACAATAGAATATTTATAGAAGAAAAAGAAAATAGTTTCCATTGAATAGAAGGAGCAAAGAATCTCAGAACTCTTAGTTTCTGAATTAAAGCATTATGTGTTGTTGTTGCCAATGTGTAAATTTGGTTTGACAGTTTTTTTTTTGTTTTGTTTTTTTTAAAGAAAAGGTGGAACTAACAGTCATTTGAAATTGTATGTTTGGGGATCAATCAGTCTAAGGACAAATATATTTCTTCCAAAAGAGATTCCTATCAATTGTATTGAATGCTTCCCTGAAATCAATTAAAGGAAACAAACAATGTGCCCTTTGTGGCATAGGGAGATTTATGAAACAAATGCTTTAGAATACAACAGTTATCAATAAGAATAACTACACCAAAGTGTTATTAATCTGTACCTGCTCTCCAATCATTCCTTCCAATCCCCCAAACTATTGCAAAGAAATTATGTAGAATAGAATAGAATAGAATAGAATAGAATAGAATAGAATAGAATAGAATAGAATAGAATAGAATAGAATAGAATAGAATATTTTTATTGGCCAAGTGTGATTGGACACACAAGGAATTTGTCTTGGTGCATATGCTCTCTGTGTACATAAAAGAAAAGATACATTCATCAAGAATCATAAGGTACAACACTTAATAATAGTCATAGGGTACAAATAAGCAATCAGGAAACAATATCAATATAAATCGTAAGGATACAAGTGACAAAGTTATAGTCATAGAGTCATAAGTGGAAGGAGATGGGTGGTGGGAATCATGAGAAGATTAATAGTAGTGCGGACTTAGTAAATAGTTTGACAGTGTTGAAGGAATTATTTGTTTAGCAGAGTGATGGTGTTTGGGAAAAACCTGTTCTTGTGTCTAGTTGTTCTGCTGTGCAGTGCTCTATAGTGTCATTTTGAGGGTAGGAGTTGAAACAGTTTATGTCCAGGGTGCGAGGGCTCTGTAAATATTCTCACCGCCCTCTTTTTGACTCGTGCAGTATACAGGTCCTCAATGGAAGGCACGTTGGTAGCAATTGTTTTTTTCTAAATTCTAAAGAGTCTAATGAATTTCACAAAGGCTCTCTGCAAAAATGAGAAGAATAGACACAGTGAGCTGGAAAATGGGCCAGATCAAACTGGGGGTTGCGAAGAAAAAAAAATCCTTGCTCTTGCTCTTGCTCCTGTGATCCAGATTGCAACATACACAACACATCCTATGTTACCCAGTGCCTGTACACACACAAACAATGAGACAGTATTTGAGAAGAGAACAGAAAAGCATAAACACCAGCAGATGCAATATAATGCTTCATTAACCAGAAGAAAATATTAAGCTGGTAAAGGGATTAGAAAGAATGATAAATGCTGTGCTTTCCATGCTTTTCCTACCTTGTTCAATTATAAATAATTATGCATCTTAGCCATATTATTTATCAAACCAACTGGTTTATAATTAACAGGCAATGACCTATACATTTTAAAATGATAAATATAACTATGCTTAAATTCCACTCTGACTGTATGAGCACCTGAATATATTTAGTTAAGGATTTTAGAAAAAAATGATACCCAATTCATGATTTATATATTTCATGATATAATGTATTTTCCATAGAACCTTACGTGTATGTAAAATGATAAGAATATCCACTATCTCATTATCTGTAATAGGAGGCTGGGTGGGTGAAGTGCAAAAGATACATCTATCACCTGAGGTAATTTTTATGTATTAAAGATACAATTAAAATTACATATCCATTATTTCTAAGAAACATGGGTGCTAAAGTGAGCTCTCCCATATTTCAAACTTTACTTTTAAGTTCTGCTACTGAAACTAACTTTATCCCTAAGCAATCTGAAATTCTCTTTTTATCTTGTATTAACAGTTTGTACTCTTTCTTGGATATTATATTGTAAATAATTCTAAGGTTATTTCTGTGAAGTTCCCCCTACCTCTTGGACATCACTGGATCATGCTCTCCTGATCTTCAAGCTGGTATGAATAGCACAGAAGATTTAATATATGAAGTTTTTAATTCTTCTTTTCGAGAGATGCAAGCTATGAATTAAAAGATCTTTTCACAGAGTTTTAGCCCTAGTGAAAGCCAAACACAAAGTCCAAAGAATAATTTAGTTACTGACTTATCACTCTGAAATTCCTGGACAACGGCTAAGCCTTGTTTCCATCAAAACAACAAAACAAAATGAATGGTCTAGAGAGAATTGAAGCAAATTTATCAGGTTTGTGGTACCATACTATAGTAAACTGACATTTTACTGAAGCCAGAGTATTGGCTGTTGTAGCTCCTGGTTGTGTAAAGCCAAGCTGTTATTCATAAGAATTATGAGAAGATCTAGATTTAATGTCATATAAAGAAAGGAATATATATATCTCAATACCATCAGATACATCAGTTTATAATAATAACTGATGGTGACCAAAAGAAAAAAAATTAAAATTCAGGTAGTAATGTTGATTGACACTAGTAAAGGTATATCTACAAATGATGCAATTCCAATTTCTTGTACAGTGTCAGAGGAAACTTTAATAACTATTGATGACCTGTCAGTAACTTCAGAAAGCAGAATGACTCCTCACCTACTTCAAGGAGAAACAGTGCTGCTGACAGCCATGACTGTCATTTTAAGAGATTGTTTCATCTTTTCTCTGCTAGCAAATCTGCAGTAGTTGATCCACTTAAATAGGACTATGTTTATTTGATAGCCTATGATACAGGGTGAAAAGACCATCGTTTGTGGGACAAAAAAAGAAAATCAATCAAAATCAGCTACAAAGGGAAAACTGCTAACCCATCACATACTGCGCTTCCAAAGGGCCATAAGTAGTTACATGTTTTAACACTCAATCTTTGCCTATTCCTTGAAAAGATAAACAGAGGCAGATTGGGTTACTAGGATGGGAGACATCAAGACTTGGGTGTCAAACTCGCAGTGTCATGTTGCCATCATGTGACATTTTGTGATGTTTTTCTCTTTGTGGAGCTGGGGTGGGTGAGGCCTGTGCATGAAGAATTCGACCCACGGGCCACCAGTTTAACACCCCTGCTCTCGGACCATTGGCTAGACCTGTAAGTTAAAAAGAGCAGCAACAGAAGGAGGAGGAAGCTGATGACAAATCACTTTCCCATTTGTTGCTCCCCCCCCCAAAAAAAAACCATAGATGTGTCACCAATAATCAAGCTCACCTCAAAAGGGTTTTTATAATTTTTTTAGTAGCATTCCAGAAATAGTTGGGAAAAGGAGCTATTTGCTGCTTCAGCTACTGCTGACAAGATTGCATATGTTTCTAAAGTTTTCAGTATTCCACCCCGATTTATGCCACTTGTGGGAAAAGTTTTAAAAGATTTATTAGAATGTTAAGTCAATTTTCAAGTGAACACAAGAATGATTCAACTTACAGAGTCTGAACTAACTGAATAAAAGTAAAGATTCCCCTCACACATATGGATAGGGATGCCTTACACACGGTCCCTCATGCCCTTGTCACATCCCACCTGGACTACTGCAATGCTCTCTACATGGGGCTCCCCTTGAGGACCACCCGGAGGCTCCAACTGGTCCAGAATGCGGCTGCGCGGGTGGTTATGGGGGCGACTCAGAGCTCCCATGTAACACCTCTACTGTGTGAGCTGCACTGGCTCCCAGTGGTCTTCTGGGTGCGCTTCAAGGTATTGGTTACCACCTTTAGAGTGCTCCATGGCTTAGGACCCGGATACTTACAAGACCGCCTTCTGCCACTGGTAGCCTCCCACCGACCAGTACGATCCCACAGAGAGGGCCTCTTCAGGGTGCCGTCGGCCAAACAATGTCAGCTGGCGGCCCCCAGGGAGAGAGCTTTCTCTGTGGGGGCACCTACCCTCTGGAACGAGTTGCCCCCGGAGATTCAGTGGATCCCTGATCTGCACACTTTCCAAACTGCCCTAAAGACATTTTTGTTTCATCAAACCGGGCTGGCCTGGCCTACTCTTTTAAATTGTTTTTAACTTAAATTGCTAAAATTATGGGTTTTAATATAGGGATTTTAACTATGGGCCAAATGAATTTAATTGGATTTTAATACTGTTTTAAATTTTGTATTTTCTGTATTTTATTGCTGGCTGTTCACCACCCCGAGTCCTTCAGGAGAAGGGCAGTATATAAATATAATAAACCTTAAACCATAAACCACATATGTGCTTGTTGTTTCCAACTCTAGGGGGCAGTGCTCATCTCCATTTCAAAGCCAAAGAGCCTGCACTGTCCAAAGACATCTCTATGATCATGTGACCATCATGACTAAGCACCAAAGGTGCATGTTACCGACCAAAGGTGGTCCCTACTTTTCTACTTGCATTTTTTATGTGCTTTTGAACTGCTAGGTTGGCAGAAGCTGGGACAAGTAATGAGAGCTCACCCCATTATGTGGCACTAGGGATCCAAAATCCCTCCTGACCTGCCAACCTTTCGATTGACAAACTCAATGTCTTAGCCACTGAGCCACCGCATCCCTAGCAAACTAACTGAATATACACATCTAATTCAGCTTGCTGTTCTCATAGGGTAATCACTTAATCCAGGACATGATGATCAGGAAAATCAAACTATTTTTATTGGACATCCAAGTACTACAAAGGAGCAAGGAGGCTGTCACTTTCTGTCACTTTTCCTTACTTCTTGGGAGAAAGATTTTAAAAATTAAGGCTGCCTTATTTAGGTAGGCACTACCCTGGCTGGAATTGAGAAAAGTTTCCCTACTTCATTCTTTACTACTTTTGTTTGTCCTGGGGATGGACAAGTACGTATTTCATTTATTAAATGAAATTCTTAGAGTAATTCTCTTTTCATTCTAGGGCTTCAGCTTTGTGCTTGAAGCACAAAGAGAGAGCTAATCTTTTGATCTTCTTCAGATAACACTAAACTCAGAGCAGTTTGGGGTTAAAACTAAGTTTAAAAACATTGTGACTTTATTGGGTCCATAGCCAACACTTTCAATCAACACTTGATTGAAAGAAGACAATTTTACCAATACTGACTTATTTAGAGATGCAATTGGCAACTTCCTCCAAGTATAGTCAATTCATCTACAACTTTATTCCAGGAATGGTTGAATGATCCATTTGTACCAGTGCGTTATGGCATTATGGTAGAATGCCTCATAAATTAATTTTCTTTAATTAATTGGAGGGAGGGAAGGGCCACAATAATTAATTATATGAGTCATTGAATAGTAGGTCATCTCCGTAATGAATGAATTCATTGGGCTCCTGTGACTTTAATTGTTTAATTTATTTCTTGTGTGACACAATAGAGTGTCCTTCAAATACACTTAAAAATGACTATTTAAGACTTTCCATTTGCTTTCTGTAACTTTTTTTTTAGCCTTTTGCTAAACGCATTTCATTTATTAGAAGCTGCATATATCATGCATTGCTTTTCCTATTGACAAAATTTTCAAGGGGTTCATAATCTTGAAAAGACCAAAAAATCGGTTATGATGGTTATGGCACAATTTTACATCTTGCAGAATGTTATGAAAGATTTCCATTACAGTTCAGAATCTTGGTTATATGACTCTTCTCATTTTCAGATCTCAAGGAAGAAGTATCAACATTTCCTATATCTTTTCTAAGTCATTTTAATGAAAGTCGATTCTGTTCTTCTTCCATTTATTTAAAAGAAAAAGGGCTAAAGGATAGCCGGACTAGGTGGCTCAGTTGCTAAGAGACTGAGCTTGTTGATCAGAAAGGTTGGCAGTTTGGCGGTTCAAATGCCTAGTATAGGTCTCCTGTGTGAGCAGGGGGTCAGACCAGATGACCTCCAAGGTGCCTTCCAACTATGTTACTGTTATTGTTACTACTTGTATGAAGATCTTCTTCTTGGAAGCAAAATGGATGGCTCCATGAAAAGCAGAGCTGACAACCACAGCAGAATGGAGAACTGGTGAGTAGATCAGTTCTTTATAATTCTTCTTTGTACAGAGAGAATAATTGAAATCAACTATCAGTGCTCCAGGCAGCTATTTCTCATGAGGACAACATGGGACATTGAACTCTGACAGACTTACAGTTCTGGGAGAGAAGGAAATATTCATCCATCCAAACAGTGGTTGGTTCTTTTGAAAGGACATTTAAGTTCTCATATGCCTTTTCTAATCACTTTTTAAATTGCTTGTTAATTGTTTTTCAGTATTAGAAACTTTTAAATGAAGAAGTTTTACAGTGCCAGGTGAATTTCCTTCAATTCTAATGAAAGAAGTTTTAGATAGAAGCTTAATGATATTAAAACGTTTTGGAATAAGCAGCAAAAGATTAATTAAAAATACTTTTATTTTAGAAAGTTACAAATGAACTAAGGGTCCAGAAAAAGGATGCTGGGATTGATTATAAAGAATTCTTTGTGTGGAAAAATGTTGTTGGTTTTTTTTTAATTAAAAAAATAAGATTATAATCAAAAGAGAAGAACACTCCTCAACTCAACTCATAAAGACAGAATAAAGCAAAATATTTTAACACTGGACATTTTGAAGAATATTTTTGAACAATGGATCCAGAAGTTAATTTTGGAGAGTCTACCTCTCTTTTAAACTATGTTTTAAAGAAGTCACAGAAGAGAAGCACCTTTTTACCTGTTATGACTGAGACTGATTTTAAAGTGGATTTCAAAATGACATGAATGTCATAAAAATATGTTACACTGAATATACAAAAGAAACCAGTGAATAGCATAGTAATTTAAAGGGATATACAAATAACAAACAAAGTGAATTGGATAATTTTCCTATACTGGATTTACAAAAGAGACTTGTTTAAAGTTTTGATGAAATACATTGATGTCTATGATCTGTGCGCACACACAAGTAACATACCTTCTAATAAAGCAGCTCGAAAACAATACATTGTGGTTAGGATTGTTTGGAAGAATGTTCGCCATCAATACTCTGACACTGCATATAAAATCCTATATATTTTTGCAATATGATCATCCTTTTCTTTTATTTCTCCATGTCACCAATTTTTAGATCTTACTCAGCTGGTTGAGTGCTGCTATCAGTGTCACAGAAAGAAAGTTGTTTCTCTTCTTATCAGTGATTGCAGGCAATCTGATTTGTGCACACCTATCTAGGAAGGCTCCACTGGTTGCTGTAATTATGGTCTTATTTGCAATAACAATATCCCTTTAAAGTGAAGCTCATCTCTTGGATGGATGCTTTGATTCCACCTAATAAATGAAGCGAAAACTTAGCTTCCATTGCATCCTAAACACCAATTCTGGAAATGTCATTTGAGATGAGTTATACATAAATAAAAGCAAGGAAGTGTTTCTTTATTTAGAAATGTTTACATTCTGTTCAACTAACCACATTCAAAAAATCCAAATACAGAGAATTGTTAGTTATCTGAATTTGGTCATTGGTTACCCATGGGTTTTGTGCAGCATGCATTCATGAGTCAATGAAGTGTAGAAATAGCATGACCATGAAAAACTGACAGATACAGCTGGAATAACAATGCCTCTTTGATTTAATGCCAGTTCAATAACTGAAACAAAAGCTATAAGATTTTTAATAACTTGATCCCTGGCCAGCATTGCTGAAAAGACACTAAAGAGAAAGAGATATATATCCCTATTTGATGGAATACTTGACAGTAATTCAGCTGAATCCTGCCTTTATTTTCTAACTGTGGAAAAAGAACAAGAGAGAGAGAGAGAGAGAGAGAGAGAGAGAGAGAGAGAGAGAGAGAGAGAGATTAAACGACAGTATTCCAAATAGTAAGTATTGCCATCCAAAAAAGTTGTTTTATAGTTATATTGATTCTTCTCACACAAAGTACATATTGAGTAATTTAACAAAAAGAAATGGAAATTCAAAAGTATTCCGGTGGCCTTAGGTTAAGCCTTTAGGATTATTGGCTAAAATGGCTGACGTGCAGTAGTAGTTTTGCTGAATCAATATTCAATATTAATACCTAACTGGCCTGGGAGAAAAATGATACTGGATTTAACTGACCATAACTTAGTTGGTATTATTTTAGAGCACTGTAGAGAACATGTTAGGGAAGGGAAATAAGAGATCCCTAAACACAAACTGTATTTTTATTTATTATTTATTTAGAAAAAATGTATATATTTGTCTATGGAAATAGGGCTTCTAAGGAGAAAATGTTCAATGATCATTGTCGCCCATACTAGCAGCCCAAATACATGTAAAAACAGCCACATTTCACAATATGAAATGATCTGGAGATATATGATGTACAGCCAAACTCCATTTGGAAAAGAAAAGTTTTCTTTGATAATTCAGGAAGTAATATATTGAAGAATACAATTGTAAGTCAGTCACCAGGACAAAAGGGTTATTCTACTCGTTTTGATGATTCCTGGTTGTGTGTAGCTTTTTACAGAAATGATTGTAGCCTTGTCTGTTAATAGGAATGCTGATTTACCACCAGCCTATCCGGTACTTAGAAGCCAAGGGTTCGGTGGCACAAAGAAACAACAACAAATGATTTAATGGACAGCCATCAACACCCAAATTAACAACTAAAAGCTACACACAGCTAGGAACCACATAAATACAACACATAGAACAGCCCAGTGCATATATTCTGGAGAGAGAGAGAGAAAGTTCCCCGAGGATGGGCTATAGCACATATATTTACCTTCATTTGAAATACATCTGTATTTATACCTGGGAGGATAAAGCTACAATTAATAATTAATAAGATTGTTTATGAATGCCTCTATTAGATTTAAATTTATGGGTCTAAAAGATGATAACATTATTCTGAAAAGTATCCATGAGATGGATAACGACAATTGTATTTTTTATCCTCCCTTTTTCCTCCTTGTTTGGAGTAGAGCACAATGTACAATGTATTTCCATGAAAGAAAATAATCAAAATTAAACCATTGTTTGTAGTGTTTGAAGGCAGTGAGGGAAGACCCCCCTCTCCTGGAAGAATTAAATATTTTGAGAAATATTAAGAAGGCAGAATATTATATTTCCCATCTAACAGCAGAGCTAACCACATTGCACAATTCCTGGGGAATTGAGCATCACACTCCAGGCTTCAACCAAACTCAGCTCAGACAACCTACAGAGCCAGCTATGACCCCCCTGCAACTGCCAATAGAATATATTTTCTTGAACAGTAACAGGAAGCTCAAGTGCAAAGCCGAAGAGAAGGTATAAATACACTTCCCTCTCAACTCCATGTGGTCAGCTGCCCAGAACTCATGTGTGGTGGTTCTGCTTCACCATTAAACCATCTTTCCAGTCAGCCTCCATATTTCAAGTGTCTTTCTCCCAGATTGGAACTCAATCAGATGGATATTTCTCCCAACAGCAGATTTCAGACTTAAACCACATACATGTGAGTGTTTGCAAGTGTTTGTTTCTTTGATTTATTTTTTTATTGCTATAGCTATCTTTTATTTAAGCAAAAAAGCTGGTCTTCTACTCAAATTAATAGGCAGCACATAAGACAGTTGATCGCCAAATAGAAAAGAAATTCTGAATCCAGGCAATGGATTTTTTTCCCCAAAGAAATATGGGGGGAAAAGATGAAAACATTTGTTGTCTGGTGACCAGCACTTGTCTTGATGGATTAGTTGTGCAAAGAAAAATCCTAATATATAAGGACAAGATAATTACATACTAACCTCCTGTTTCCCAGGGTAGTCCTTAACACTCTAACTTTACTGTCCGATGCCTATATTTTTGAAAACTTGCATACCAGAATTCTCATTGCTCTAAATCAGGGGTCTCCAACCTTGGCAACTTTAAGGCTAGTCGGCTGAGGAATTTTGGGAGTTGAAGTCCACAAGTCTTAAATTTGCCAAGGTTGGAGACCCCTTCTTTAAACAATGTTTCACACAATTATAGAAGAGGGTGAAAAGAAATGCTAAGAGTTTTTATTGTGATTTCAATTAAGTGTTTTAGATCCAAAAGTATACCTTTTCTTAATAGAAATAGCATCTCAGCTGCTAATTCACACAGACACACACAAAAATCTATTTTGGAAGTAGAATTCAAGAGCAGCACCACAATCCAATGCATGCTACAGTAGAAGTGTTACTAAACTCAGCTGAATTCACAATGACCTTAAATGCAAAGGACAGTGAGATTTAGGAAATAATCTTGTTATATTCCAATTCTGCAACCACTCACATAATTGTGGTCTTTAGGAGCAAGTAGAAGTAAGGAAGTCTTCATTTCTTCATTACTGTACAGCTGATTCCAAGATGTAACTTCCAGAAGAGGTGAACTTTAATTTGCATAATCTCTAGTTTATACAGATAACATTCCTAACTATTTGGCTGGAGAAGAGCAGCCTGGCGCTTCTTCTGGGAACTGAACAAGCAGATATCTGACCTTTCTGAATAGAACCTCATATGGCAAATTACAGAAAGAGGAGGAACAATTTTTAAAATAGGTCTGACATTTTTTAACCCTGCTGAACCAATATTACACCATCAGGGGGGGAAAAATCATTGAAATGCACTGATATGTGGTTCAAGACCCCTTAAGTAGAAGTTAACATTCAAAGCTGTCAATCTTAAATGACTCAATAAGAAGAACAGTGCCAGGACAATGCAAATCACACTCAGGAAATCAGGGGAAATATTTCTGAAATGCAGTTTAGCTGTGCAAATTTGCACATTGAGATGGAGGTTCCCTAATCATAATTTGTGGACTGAATTATCCATGGGTCAGCCCAATGAAACAAAGCACATTATGACTTAGAGGGCATGTGATCTTGGCCCATTTCTAAAAAGCTCTAGATGGTGATTGCCAGTTTGTTCTTAGTAAAATAGAGCATTCACAAATAACTTACAAGTGGTTTTGTTCAAACTGTAATCTTACATAGATTCAATTGGAAGCAAGTCTCCTTCAGCAAAGTTGGATGAACACACTCACACATGTGCATATAAAGTGAATAGCATGATTGTGCTTGCATGAGTTCTCGAGCGCCTGTTCTGAATCATTCTTAAAGTATGCACACCAGAGGTGGGTTTCAGCAGGTTCTGACCAGTTCTGGAGAACCAGTAGCAGAAATTTTGAGTAGTTCGGAGAACCGATAGTAAAAATTCTGACTGGCCCCACCCCCATCTATTCTCTGCCTCCCAAGTTCCAGCTGATTGGGAGGAAATGGGGATTTTGCAATAACCTTTCCCTGGATTGGGGAGGGAATGGAGATTTTACAGTATCCTTACCCTGGAGTGGGGTGGAAATGGAGATTTTACAGTATTCTTCCCCTGCCATGCCCACCAAGCCACATCATGCCCACAAAGCCACACCCACAGAACCGGTAGCAAAAAATTTTGAAACCCACCACTGATGCACATACTTTCAGCAACAGTGGAATTCAATTTTTTTTTACTACCGGTTCTGTGGACGTGGATTGATGGGCGAGGCAATGGAAGGATACTGCAAAATCTTCATCCCTACCCAACTCAAAGGGAAGGATACTGCAAAACCTCCATTCCCACCCCACTCTGGGGCCAGCCAGAGGTAGCATTTGCCGGTTCTCTGAACTACTCAAAATTTCCACTACTGGTTCTCCAGAACCTGTCAGAACCTGCTGAATTGCACCCCTGACTCCCAGCCTCCAAAATTTGTTAGAATTCTCCGTAGTCATTGAGCCATTTCCTAAATATTTTTCATTTAATTGATATGGGGGAGGAAGAAAAGTGACCTCCTTCTTCTATAACTGCTCCACATTTATTCTCTCCACAACTGCTCCACATTTATTCTCTCATTCCAGCTTGTTTCCACTTCAATCTAAACTGCTGAAAAATACATGCAAGAAAATTCACTTTTAACATTACATTTAAAACTATTTTGAACTTTTTTAAAAAATGCATATATTAGCAATTCTCAAAATGCACATTTAAGACGTAACCCTTTACTGTAAAGTATGAAATGGGATGTAAATCAGGTGGTGTAAGTTGTGTTAGTTCACATCAGAATTTGCTCCAAAATTTATCCAGAAATTTATCCAATTATTCAAGTATATTTCATTTTTTAAAGGCTATTGTCTATGTTACTGAATAGCAAAAATGCACAGTTGACAATTAGCTTTGCAAACATTGGTCACTTGACTAATGACTACTTCAAATAAGATCAATTACTTTTTTATTCATGAAGATCAATATGGTGTTTTTATCCAAGCCTCTTATGATATTAGAAATGTTTTGAACATTTTGTAATATTTGGCGCTGATTTTTTTTTTAAAAAAAACAAGTGATAAGCAAGCTGCATTGGTGTCTAGAGAAGGATTTTCACAATTTGAACTTGATTTTTTTTTTTTTTAGAGTTGTAGAACACATGAACCTTGGAGATAATTATATTGATGGAATGGTAGGGAAGGGAAGGGAAGGGAAGGGAAGGGAAGGGAAGGAAAGGAAAGGAAAGGAAAGGAAAGGAAAGGAAAGGAAAGGAAAGGAAAGGAAAGGAAAGGAAAGGAAAGGAAAGGAAAGGAAAGGAAAGGAAAGGAAAGGAAAAAAAGAGAGTATTATTTATTGGCTAAATGTGATTGAACATACAAGGAATTTATTCCCAGTGCATAAGTTCGCAGTGTACATATAAACAACAAAGTAATATAATCATAAGATACCAATAATGTAAATACATAGACTGTGAGAATTAGGAGTTTAGCAGAATGATAGCACAAAGGGGAAAAAACTGTTTTTAGTTGTTTTGGCATGCAGTGGTCTATTGCAGCATCCTGAGGGGATGAGTTGAAATTGTTTATGTGCAAGATGTGAGGGATCTGCAGATATTTTCTCAGCCCTCTTTCTGGCTCATGCAGTATACATATCATCAATGGAAGACAGGCTGGTTGCAATTGTTATCCTAACTATCCATTTAAATCTGCACTTTTCCTGTTTAGTTGTTGTATCAAAACAAGACAGTTATAGAAGAACAAATGACAGACTCAATAATTCCTGTGTAGAATTAGATCAATATGTACTTCTCAGAAAGCACAAATAAATAGAAACTAAATGAATATTGTGATATTCGCAAAGGGCAAGACAAGGATATCCAGGGCCTTCACTATTGTCCATTTCAGTACTTTTCAGGCATTAGTCTGAAAGCAAGACAAACTACGGACAGTTACTTAGTAATTACTCCCAGTGAAATGATATGTTATGTTCTAATGGCCACTCCGGTGTTTAAACGTGGAGGTCTGTTGCAGCAAGTGCAATACACACTCAGGGCATCTTAAAACTTAACAAAGGCATTGTACAATAGTCACAAGATCCTACTGCACAGAAAAGAATTGGTGAGGAAACAAGGGAGGAAAGTAGTTGTTGTTTTTTTTTTCCAATTCTAAACCTCTGTGATTAAGGTAAATATGGGATCTGATTTCACAAATGATAACGCTGAGTTTAATGGGTTTAAAGTGATAAGTATGTTTAGGTGAAAATCCTGGGCTCGTTCCTTCTCTTTTCAGAGAAAGTCCCAAGGGCAGATATTGTAAGCATTATAAAACAACATCAGGCAGAGGAAGATGCATTGTCTTTCATTCCAGCATGCCGAATGCAGCTTAATGGACTCACAAAAAAACCCAGTTGCGACTAAATGTGAGAAGAGAAAAAAACCCGCTAAGAACAATTTAACAATAGAACCAATTAACTGACGAGATGGTGATGTACCCTTAGCTGAAGGCATTGAACTGAAGTGTAGACTGTCATTCATCAAGGACTTTATTCTGGTTTTTGTACAGAAGAGTGGATTGAATTTAGCCTAAATAGTTCCCTCCTCCTTTTTGATGTCATAATTCAGTTGATGGATATGATTATATTGTACATTTGGAAAATAAAGTCTAGGCACAAAGTCAAGTACGATTAAAATAACTACATGAATGGGAGTGAGCATCCACTGAATAGCTGTATGGCCTTACAATGGCTACCTTATGAAGTGCATTTACCAAATATCATATTATAAAGGAAGGTTTTTACTCTTATCAAATGATCATAGAATGCCCAGCACTTCCCTAGTCAAAGTTTAATCAGTAATTGCTGATTAAAGAGGCCACTCTGTCAGTTACATTATTCTCTACTGACACATTTGCATGTTGGAAAAAAAAAGATCATTTCTATGGAAAGTTCTAATACTTTCCATAAAATTTTTCCTAGTCTACTTTAATTTTTAAAAATGCTACTATAGATCAACTAGGCTGTTTGATGTGTGTCACAGTGTGCAGTTACATCTGTAAATGGAAGAGACACTGAAACAATGATTGACTGTTCCTGATATGATTTGATTGCTTATCTGTATCCTATGGCTATCATTAAGTGTTGTACCTTATGATTCTTGATGAATGTATCTTTCTTTTATGTACACTGAGAGCATATGCACCAAGACAAATTGTGTGTCCAATCACACTTGGCCAATAAAATTCTATTCTATTCTATTCTTTTATTCTATGATGTTGATTATGGCATGTCTACAGATTGTTCTGGACAAATCTTATGTCTAGAATTAGAATTATTTAATTCTAAAGGAATCTAAGACAACTTCCATTTTTTTTTATTGAAAAAGTTTTACATTACAATTTTTTAAAAAACCCCTTCCCCTTCCCACACCCCAACCACCACCACCACCCTATCCCCCCTATCCCTCCCCGTTCCCCCCCTTGACTTCTGCTATTAAACAAACATATATAACAATCAGTATTTGACAATTTTTTAGGTGAGATCCAGCTAAAAAAACCATAACCTTATTTTATAACCAATTTTAACCTTAAGTAATAATTTTTTTTTAATTTTAATCTAAACTTATAACATCTATTTCCCCCTAAACCAATATATAACAATATAGATCATATATAAAAAACTCTTAACAATCTACTTAAAAAAAAACTAGTAAAATAATTTTGAGCATAAAATTTAAATTGAAATATCATATAAATATTATAAATATTTAACATTAACTATAATTCCCAATATTCCATCTTAATAATATTTTAAGACCAAATTCAAAGTCAAACAGTACATAATACATTTCTCTTTAAAATTAAATCTAAATATTAAAAATATAAATTCAATTACATAAAATATAATAAAAATTATCAAATTCAAATACATTTCTCTTTAAGATTAAATCTAAATATTAAAAATATAAATATAAATTCAATTAAGTGCTAATTGAAACTTCTTACTTTGATATTTATTCTTCATGTATTCTACCCATTTCATCCATTCCTTGGCAAAAACTTCATGGGTCCTTTCTTTTAGGTATGCAGAAATCTTAGCCATTTCTACAAAGTTAGACATCTTCAATATCCATTCCTCTATAGTAGGTACACTATCCTTCTTCCAGTATTGACCAATCAGTAATCTAGCTGCAGTAATCATATGTAAAATTAATCTAGTTTCAGTTGATGAACAACCCTTAACTATTCCCAACAAAAAAAACTGAGGAGAAAATTCAAGCTTCTTCTTCAAAATATTCTGCATTACCCACCAAAGTTTAATCCAAAATGCTTTCAATTTTCTGCACGTCCACCAAATATGGAAATATGTTGCATCCAAACAATCACACCTCCAACATTTAGGTTGAACATTTGGATACATACATGATAACTTCTTAGGATCTAAATGCCATCTATAAAACATCTTATAAAAATTTTCCCTCAGATTCTGTGCTTGTGTAAATTTAACATTCTGGACCCAAATCTTTTCCCATGTTTCCAACATTACAGGTTCTTCAAAATTTTGCGCCCATTTAATCATACAATCTTTAACTAATTCCCCCTCTGAATCTCTTTCTAGCAGTAAATTATACACTCGCTTAATATGCATCGGCCCTTTACATTTTATCTGAGTCACCAAATCTTCTTCATATGACATTAGTCCAATTTTCTGATCTTCTCTCCATCTCGCTTGAAGTTGAAAATACTGCAACCAGGTTAAGTTCACTCCTTCTTCCAACAGGGTATTCAAAGATTTCAAACTCCATCTGCCCCCATCATTAAAAAGTATCTCTTTATACAACAACCCCCCGAGTGACTTTATATTTGGCATGATCTGCCCAAGATCCAACCACAAAGGTATTTTGTAATCCAATTGAAGCTGGTGCTTCTTCCAAACTCTCATCAAAGCATATCTTAAAATATGACTGTTAAATACTCTGTCTCTCTTATCTTCATAAAGTAAATATGCATGCCATCCAAATTGTAAGTCATGGCCTTCTATATTCAAAATTTCTGTTTTTGTTGTTCCAATCCAATCTCCAACTTGTGTCAGCACTGCAGCCTCATAATATAGACGTAGATTTGGAACTTTAAGGCCACCTCTTTCACGAGCATCTTGCATAATTTTAAGTTTAACTCTTGGTTTTTTCCCATTCCAGATAAATTTATTTAATCCTGCTTGCCATTCCATCAGAAACTTATCACTTTTAAGCACCGGAATCATTTGAAACAAAAACAGAAATCTAGGTAGAACGTTCATCTTAACAGCTGCTATTCTACCAAGCAAAGATAGTTGCAGCTTCTTCCACATTTCAAGATCCTTTTGAATCTTATGCCAAAGTTCCTCATAATTATTTTGAAAAAGTTTTATATTGGATGCTGCAATATAAGCCTGCCAACCTTTCAAGTTCATTCCTTTGTGGTTCCAACATGTTTTTAACTATCATCTTAGTCTTTTTCTGGTTCAGGCTAAAACCTGAAACCAGACCATATTCCTCTATAATGTTTTTCATCTGGATGATTGATTCCAAAGGTCGTGTTAGGGTAACAAGCAGATCATCTGCGAATGCCTTTGTTCTGTAATCTTTTTGCCTTACAAGACAACTTCCATTTTGAAAATGTATTAGTGTTTCCTATTCCATATTAACAATGAAAATAAATTAAAAAGGCATTTACATTTCTCTGTGTACCAGATGTTTTAGAGATAGTCCTTGATTTACATCAATGTGGAGCCTGCCCATTACAGTTGTAAGTTGTAACAGTTGTAAAGTACATCATCCATATGACAAACTCAACTTTTTAAACTTTTTTTTTTTTGAGAAGTGACTTCTGCAGTCATTAAATGAACACCATGATCATTAAGTGTGCCAATAATTTGTTATGGAACTGTTTTGCCAAAATTGGGACGTAAATACTGTTTTTTCTGCAAAAAAAAAAAAAAAAGTCATCAAACAGGTTCACATGACAGCAGAGTGGCAGCCAACAGAAATTCAAAACTGGATCATAAATACAGTTGGGGAGGTTCATCATAACTTCAAATAGCTGTTAAGTAATTGGTCATAAATTGAGGACTACATGTATGAAGCAACATAACACATAGGACGATGCTGATGATTTCACATACATGACATATCTGTTTTTCAAAAACTCAAATTGTATGGCAATAGCAGCCGTTGTTGGAATAAACAGAAAAAGAAATCTTGACAATCTTTAAAGATCTTATTAACTGGAATTGCTTTAGCACCTATTCAGGCATTTCAGCAAGAGAGTAGCCTTTTAAGCAGTGGTGAAATTCAATTTTTTTTACTGCCTTCTATGGATGTGGCTTGGTGGGCGTGGTGTGGCTTGGTGGGCATGGCTTGGTGGGCTTGACAGGGGAAGAATATTGCAAAATCTTCATTTCCACCCTGTTCCAGGGGAAGGATATTGCAAAAAATCTCCACTCCCATCACAGTCTAGGGCCAGCCAGAGGTGGTATTTGCGGGCTCTCCAAACTACTCAAACTTTCTGCTACCAGTTCTCTGAACTACTCAAAATTTCCACTATTGGTTCTCCAGAACCTGTCAGAACCTGCTGGATTTCACCCCTGCTTTTAAGTATATGTTAACCTGTAAACCATAGAATAATTTACAAGCTTCCCAGCAGAATACTATATTACCATCTAACCAGATGTTATGAGGTAGATGCATTGGAGCTTTGTGGCAAATTCTAGACTTAGGGAAAAAATCATACAAGAATTGTACTAAAATGCATGTAGTTACTTTATATCCCAGAGAATACTTTGGTTCCTGATGTTATCAAGCTCCTAGTTCTATGTTTAAAATATGCAGATTTATTTATGTATTGTCTACTAAGTACTGTTTCCTTCTGACATGTATAATCTATGCATTTATTTCATTGTTTCTACCTTTAAAACCTGTAAACTGCCTGAAGTGCAGCTTTTGAATCATATTAAATAAATACATTTTCCGTAAACCACATCAAGACTGGAAAAAAAAAATGAATGGGAGTGAAAAGTCAGCTTCAGGTCAGAAATTCCTGCAAAAGTTGGTAAAATGCCAACATTTGAAGCATGAGTATTAGAAGCCAAGGCTCCCTTAATGGAACCAGTTTTGAGAGGGAAAAAAATACCTTGAGGTAGAAAAGATTTATGGTTTATATTTCCTATTTTCCCACAATCCCATTTAGTTTCATCTCAGACTGGACATCTATCTGGCTTTCAGAGGGGTGAAATTATACAGCAAACCATTACTAAGGTTCAGTTAAGGGGCTGAACACTCGTTGAGCACTTGAGACCCTTTTAAATCCAGGCAGGGGGTCCAGTTAATTAAATTGAATGCTCCATGAGTGGGAGTTTTGCAGATAGGAAAACTAGTAAGCAATGTAGAAAAACACTACATTTGGGAAGTATGTGTGTGTGTGTGGAATCCTTAAAAAAGATGATTAACCAGAGTTCCTCAACCTTTCTTGGTTGGCTTCCCAGAGTGAGGAGGAAGGGGGGAAGAAGGCAGTGGTGGGTTGCCCCCGGTTCAGACCGGTTCACAAGAACTGGTAGTAAAACCGGTGGGAGGCTCCATCCACCGAACCCGATGTCATCAGGAAGCTTCTGCGTATGCGAAGTGAGTGCACGCGCACATCCCCATTGTGAACTGGTAGTAAAGGTAAGTAGGCACCCCGCCCCCAGAAGAGGGGATGGTTTTGTGGGAGGGGCAGTACTGGAGAAAGAGAAACCTATCTATAAAGTAAATTTCACCGTTTTCAACATGCAGGGCCCTTTTACAATAATTAATATAAGTTTAGTTTAGTTTAGTTTAGTTTAGTTTAGTTTAGTTTAGTTTAGTTTAGTTTAGTTTAGTTTAGTTTAGTTTAGTTTAGTTTAGTTTAGTTTAGTTTAGTTTAGTTTAGTGGATTTATATACCGCCCTACTCCCGAAGGACTCAGGGCGGTGAACAGCCACAAAATAAAACACATAAATACAAAATTTAAAAGCAGAATAAAACTGAATTAAACAATTAGGCCCAAGACAAATTTAAAACACCCAATAAATTAAAACAGATCCAAAATATACATAAAAGATAAAAAGGGGAAAGATTTAGGCCAGGCCAGCCTGATGGAATAAAAAAGTCTTGAGAGCGTGACTGAAGGTGCGCAGATCCGGGATCCTCCGTATCTCCGGGGGGAGCTCATTCCAGACAGTGAGTGCCCCCACAGAGAAGGCTCTCCCCCTGGGGGTCGCCAGTCGACATTGTTTGGCTGACAGCACCCAGAGGAGACCTTCTCTATGAGAGCGTACCAGCCAGTGGGAGGCTATTGGTAGTAGCAGGTGGTCCCGTAGATAGTCAGGTCCTAAGCCATGGAATGCTCTAAAGGTGGTAACCAAAACCTTGAAGCGCACCCGGAAGACCACCGGGAGCCAGTGCAGCTCGTGCAGGAGAGGTGTTACATGGGAACACCACGTCGCTCCCATAACCACCCGCGCGGCCACACTCTGCCCCAGTTGGAGCCTCCGAGTGCTCCTCTAGGGGAGCCCCATGTAGAGATTGTTGCAATAGTCCAGGCGGGAAGTGACGAGGGCATAAGTGACTGTGTGTAAGGAGTCCCGATCCAGAAAGGGACGCAACTGCCGATCAGGCGAACCTGATGAAAAATCCTCCCGGTCACGGCCGTCAAATGCTCTTCTAAAGACAGATGGGAATCCAGGAGGACACCCAAGTTGCAAGCCCTCTCAGTGGGAGCCAACAATTCGCCCCCAATAGTCAGTGATGGCACCAACTGACTATATCGGGATGTCGGAAACCACAGCCACTCAGTCTTGGATGGGTTGTTTCTGTTTCTGCCCATCCAGATCCGCATGGCCTCCAGGCACCGGGACATCACTTCAAGGGCATCGTTGGGTCGGTCCGGGGTGGAGATGTACAGCTGAGTGTCATCAGCGTAGTGTCGTCAGTTAAAAGATTCTCATACAATTCATACGTTAAAAGCAAAACACTCCATCCTTTCTACTCCTTAAATAATTTAACTGAATTCTCCATGCTTTTTAAAATGGGAAAGTCACAGAAAAAGTGAAACAAAACAGAACAGTGGACTTAACAAATTCTTCTAAGTAGAGGGTTAAATGGAGATTTATTCTGGTCTGCTCATCTTTATTCTAAGTTATCTCTGATCATAATAAACTCATAAAAGAGTTTCCAGTATAGTAGAGTAACATTTTTAGAAATACAATGCAGCATGTTTTTGATAGACTTTGGAAAATCTAGCAATCTAAAGTCACAGTAACAGACTAGCTAAAGATGTAGTGACAATATTCAACATGGACCAGGGCAAGGCTGAACACAAAACTTTATGTAGTTATAAAGCTCCCTAGGTAATCCTGAGTTAAGTACTAAGATTATGTGCAGCAAATTAATTACTAGCACATTTATTATGGCATAACCTTCACAGACTACTTTATTTAATTAATAAATAAATTCATTTTTATAGCCGCCCATCTCAAACAAGTGTCTCTAGGCAGTCAATATTCAATTAAGAACAATTACAGTACAAAAATTATATACACATACACACACTATATATATATCACTGTGTGCGTGTGCATGTGTATGTATATATACATATATATATACACACACACATACATCTATATACACACATATATGTATGTGTGTGTGTGTGTGTATGTGTATATATATATGGATGTGTGTGTGTATGTATATAGATGTGTGTGTGTGTGTGTGTGTGTCTGTGATAAAGAAATAAAGGGAGACTAGTATAGATCTATTTCAAGCTATTTAGCTCTCACAGCTAGCCATACCCATACTTGGATTCAAATTTGGGCTGCCTGCATGTTAGGCAGTTATATTAACCTCTGAGCACAAGTTCTCCTCCCTTTATCAGCTTGAGCCAGGGGAGAGATTATATATAAATGCCTGTATGCCTCCTAGTCCTCACCAGCAGACATTCTTTGGCTGACCGGGCCCAACCTGCCAGGCCAAACTGGATGAGTTCAGTACTCTTTTATCAAGTGCTTGAACTGTTTATCCCACATTGACAGCCATTTTGCATTTCATAAATGTTGGAAATCTTAACTTTCTACATGCTGGCTTTTTTTTTTTTTTTTATTGCATCTGTTTTCTACCACTTGGCTTGAAATCACTTCAAATTGTCTGTCAGAAGAAAGACAAATGATTTTAGGCATTGCTAATATCTAAAACATTTGCTAAGTGAGACATATTCCTCGTTATTGTTATTGTTGTTGTTATTGTTTACTTTATTCATTAAACATGAAACTCAGTCAACTGAACATTCAAAAATGCATCACAAATACCATCGACTGGTGTACGAAAAAGTACGATGTTCCAAGTAGTGCAGTTTTTTGCAGTTCCGCTGGTATTGTTGCAGGAAGCTGCAATTTGTTGATATACTTTATAAAATTCTTGGACATGGTACTAAGTGACCCGATGACAATGGGTATCACTGTTACATGTTTCATCCATAGCTGTGTAGTTTCAATGGCCAGGTTGCGATATTTCATGATTTTTTTCCAGTTCTTTTTCTTCAACTCTGGCATCTCCTGGTACTGCGATGTCAATAAATTGTATGTTTCAGTTTTCAACAACTGTGATATCTGGCATGTTGTATTCCAAATGACGATCTATCTGTATTCAAAAGTCCCACAAGAAGGTGAGTTCACCTTCTCATTTTCCATAACTTTTTCCATTTTATCTTCCCATTACTTTTTGGATACAGATAATTCGTATTTTTACATAATGACCCATTATTTATTTAATAATAATGATGATGATGATAATAATAATAATAATAATAATAATAATAGTAATAGTAATAATAGTAATAATAATTATTTTGTACTTTCAACTGGTTACATCTAAGGGTGGACAAACGCAATAGCGATTTGAAATTGATATTGTGGACACAGCTATGCTTCTTGCCTAAATTCACAACACAAAATGTGAATTATTTTATTTATAATTTCTTCATTTATTATAGATAAAATGGTAGCTATTCTATGATGAACATTACTTGGGGTAGTAGGTGGTGATTTATGTGAAAAATTGACAGGATCAGCTACTGAGGAAGGCTTCTAATTGCAAGAGCTGACTTGCTAGAAAATACGATCAACACCTAGGAATGAAATTTAATCCGGAGGCATCATACTTTGAAGAACTGTTTCAAAAGCATCATACAAAATTAAAGAAACTTACCTCTGAAGGTCTTAGCGGTCCTATAATAATCTCCCTTGGCTTCTGTCCCATCCTGATCCAAAGCACCTTTGATGAAGTGGAAATAAAAAGCAAAAAGATCATGTGGATGGTTAATGGAAAATCTGTGTGTTTAAAGAAGGTTTACTGGGATGGGACAGGAGTCATTTAAAAAATAGGTATTTTACTGTAGCAAATGTAAAGATAATAGATACTTTTTTGGAGGGGGGGAGCAGACCTCCCTGTTCCCTTGTCCCCACCTTTTCGGCTGCTGATTTTTCTCAATTAACATAATAATCCCAAACAAAGAACATCAGTCATGTCCTGTGTAACTACCAACTTTATTTTTCAGCCAGACCACAGCATTTAAAGTCACTAATTGACAGGATAGCCCTCTTAAAGGTAAAGGTAAAGGTAAAGGTAAAGGTAAAGGTAAAGGTAAAGGTAAAGGTTCCCCTTGCACATATGTGCTAATCGTTCCCGACTCTAGGGGGCAATGCTCATCTCCATTTCAAAGCCGAAAAGCCAGGGCTGTCTGCAGATGCCTCTGTGGTCATGGGGCCAGCATGACTAAACGCCGAAGGTGCATGGAATATTGTTACCTTCCCATCAAAGGGGGTCGCTATTTTTCTACTTGCATTTTTTACGTGCTTTCGAACTGCTATGTTGGCAGAAGATGGGGCAAGTAACAGCAGCTCACCCCGTTACGGGGCACTAGGGATTCCAACCACTGAACTTATAGCCCTCTTAGTACCCAATACATAAACTATTTTACTTTTTCAAAGGTAGTAAAGTATAAGCACATGAACAGCAAGAAAGACTTTGGTGTAAATCTGAAGCCATTCAACTAAGAACTTCCTAGCTAGATCAGATAAGGGTCATCTGTTAAGGGCAACAATCTTACCTGATCACAGGTAGTACTCACAATAGGGAACAGCAACTCAGTTGCTAAGTGTTGGAGTCACTAAGCAGGAAGGCACATGATCACAACAGACTTTACAATCTCATTTCTCCTTTGGTTGTTAAGTGAAATATCATTTGGCCAAGGCTTATGCTTTTACTTCCACATTCTCGATTAACTCTGTTTGTTCCAACCCAGTTATGAAGCACACAAATAACCATGAGATGCTGCAATGGGTCATATATGTAAGGATTAGTCTTGGGGCTTTTTTTTTTTTACACCATCATAACTTCAAATGGTGTTAAACAAAGCAGACAGTAAATGAGGCTTTCCTGTAGTTAACTGGGAATGTTTTTCACATACCAATATACTATATTATTTTCTTATTTCATCTGTATTTACTTTATTTTAGTTTATTATATATTGATTAATATATAATAAACTAAATTAATTGATTGATATATAATAAACTGAACTAAAGTGAACTAAATACTCCTTAGTATGCTAATCGTAGTTTGAATGGCTGCCACAAAGAAGAGGAGGACAACCTATTTTCCAAGGCAGCTGAAGGTAAGTTAAGAAACAATTAATGGAAACTAATCAAAGAGAGATCCAACCTAGAACTAAGGAGAAATTTCCTGATAATAGAATAATTAACCAGTGGAGTAGCTTGCCTTCCAGAAGTTGTGGTTCAGTAGTGGGTTGCCCCTGGTTCACACCGGTTCTGTAGAACCGGTAGTAAAACCGGTAGTAAAACCAGCAGGAGACTCCGCCCACCAACCCCAATGTCACTAAAACGCTTCTGCGCATGTGTAGAACAGCATGCGCACAAGCAGCCCCGCTACAAACCGGCAGTAAAGGTAAGTAGAACCCACCCCTGCTGTTGTTGCTAGATCACTGGAGGCTTTTAAGAAGAGCCTGGACAGCCACCTGTCTGAAATTGTATAAAGTATCCTGTTTGACTAGAAGTTCAGGAGTTGGACAATGTCCCTTCCAACTCCATTATTCTGTTTTCTGCTTCCCAAATATCAAAAACTAACTGAAGTCCTGATAAAGACTAGGAACACAATATTCCCTCTTTTGATGTGACTCCATATAATTTTTAGGATTTTTATAACAAGCATTTTATGCCTGGCCTCCAGAGATGGGCTTCACATAATTTAACATCCGGTTCACCCAGAATCGATAATGTGAGTGCGTGTACACATGCACATGCTTCACTCATGTGTGTGCACCTTGCGCACTTGCACACTGTATCAAAAACATGGTGATTGTATAAGAAGGGATAGCCACTGGCTGTAACTACCGATTCGCTCAAACTGGTCTGAACCAACTGAATCACATTCCTGTTGGCTGCATCTACTTTTAAATGGTTGTCTGGAAGTCTGGGAGTATCTACATTATGGAGAAATACAAACATCATTATGGGAATGTTCCTTCATTCAGTGAATTTTCCTCCTTGTATGATGAAATGTTTTTTTCAGAAACAGCCTGAAACAACTTTTGAAATAGTTCTTCTGAAGCCAACAAAATGATGTGCAGAATAAATTTAATAAAGACTAGACTGGTGCCACAAATAATTTGATTTCCAAAATAATCTACTTTGTCAATATTTAAGGCTTTTATAAATAGAATAAGTTAAATGTACTGATAAGACTCTTGCAGACTATGTGGCTCAGTATATGAAGTTTTACTGCGGTAATGATAGAAATAAATTATATGCTTTAATTAAGGATTCTTTTAAAAAACAAACACCATATTTACACCTTCACACCTACATAATTAGTTATTCCATTAATATGTTCGAAAGACACTGAAATTTTATTTGTATACTCCAGGTGTAACTTTGTCAGACAGAGAATGGTTTAATTTACACATGCCTTGGAGAAAAGCTAAGAAGGTTTCCAAAGTGACTTCATTTGTAGTTATTCAAATTTAACTTTATTTTGTAATGCAATGACCAAAGTACATAAAGGAAAGTTGAGGGAAACACATTCAGATTTGCAAGCTTTTGTTATCACAATATAGGTTAGCAATAAAAGTAATATTGATCTACATGAAATTCAGAGGTGGGTTTCAGCAGGTTCTGACCAGTTCTGGAGAACCGGTAGCAGAAATTTTGAGTAGTTCGGAGAACCAGTAGTAAAAATTCTGACTGGCCCCACCCCCATTTATTCTCTGCCTCCCAAGTCCCAACTGATTGGGAGGAAATGGGGATTTTACTGTATTCTTCCCCTGCCATGCCCACCAAGCCACGCCCACTAAGCCATGCCATGCCCACCAAGCCACACCCACAGAATCGGTAGTAAAAAAAATTTGAAACCCACTACTAATGAAATTGGCTTCCTAGTCTCATCTACCTTGAAGGGATGACATCCTTTTGCTAGGATTGTTTTGTCAACTATCAAGGCAGTGATCAAATGCCTAGGAAATTGGTGGGGGGGAGGGGTTTGGATCCACAGACAACAAGCACACCAGTGAATGAAGAAATTTTAAGCTTTTAAATTAATTCAAATGGATTTAAACTCCTAATACAAAATGCAAACATACTAAGGAAGATGATACCCAAATCTCTTACAAGCCAAAATCTTTTACTAGCTGTCATTAGCTCTTTCATAACAACAACAGAAATACCACAAGGACAGCTGATCTCCACAAAAACCAGTGCTAGGTTTACAATGCAGAAGCTCCCAACAAAAAACAACAATCCTAAAGTTTTTATCAAAATCATGACTTCATGGTCATGAGACTGCAGGAGTTGATCTTGACTAGGTGGCACATGACACTGGAATGGGAATAGAAAGTTTGAGACTTTACTAGATTTGCAGCTACGTGTTGATTTCTCTCACTGCCTTCTCCTTTATTCAGAAAATGAGTGAAAAACAAGCAAGTTAGCTCTGAATGAGCTCTAAACTTTTTCTTAATATAAAGGATAAATAAATACATGTCCCTAAATGTCTCAATTGAGGCATTTGAACTATGATGCTGGAGAAGACTCCTGTAAGTCCCTTGGACTTGCAAGGTGATCAAAACTGGCAGTCCTAGAGGAGATCAACATTGACTGCTCTTTAGAAGGCCAGATCCTGAAGATGAAACTCAAATACTTTGGCCACCTAATGAGAAAGAATGACTCACTGGAGAAGACCCTATGCTGGAAAGACTGAGGGCAAAAGAAGAAGGGGACAACAGAGAACAAGGTAGTTGGACGGAGTCACTGAAGCAGTAGGCGTGAGTTTAAATAGACTCCAGAGGATGGTAGAGGACAGGAAGGCCTGGAGGAACATTGTCCATGGGATTGTGATGGGTTGGAAATGATTTCACAACTAACAACAAAATGCCTCAAAATAGCAATGGTCTTCCGCACTGCTTCTACAATGATGTTGTGGGAAAGATTGATATATTTTTTTCTTTGTGGGTGCTTTGTGCCATTTAGCTATTCAATAAAAGAATGAGCTATTGAATCAAATATGGATAACTCTTCTGTCATGGCCTATGAATAAAAATAAAGCTATATATAATAAGTAACATCCATTTCTGAATAGTTTTTTCCCCTTTCCATTCAATTATGTCTGATTTTTGGAGACTGCTGAGAGAGGTCCCAGCAGTTTTCTTGGCAAGGTTTTTTCAGAACAGAAGTGGTTTGCCATTGCCAAATAGTATATTACTATAATAACTGATCAAGTGATGGATGGTACACATACTTGTGGTTTCATCAAGGTCTGGTATTTAGAAAAAATCGGAATTGAAATCCTTGAAAGTAATGAATGTTGATGTTTGGCTAACCAGTTGGAAGCTCACAATTTGAAACGTTATTCCAACCAGTATCATTTTCACAACTAAAACATTTCAAGAGACGATGGACCCTTTTCGAACAGCTTGTATGCTTTAGAATGACTAACTAATTGCCATGTGAAAAATTACTGCATTTCTGATATTCTACCTAATTATCACTTCTGGGCTATTTTCATTAAAAATGATTCTCATAATTTATTAAAATAACTTCTCTAATTGCATTCATGCATTAGTAATTACCATTTTTTAAAGGATTTTATTCATTAAATTCGAGCAGTTGAAGGTAATTATGGAAGACGAAAATGGCTATGTGACATAGAGACTGAGGCATCTCAGGTGAAAATAAAAACACAGGAAATCTTATGATGGGTTGAAATATTTATGGTTATTCCTCAGTTTAGATTTTTTTAAAAAAACTTGTAATCATAGGCATTCTAGATTATTTTGGCTCTTTGGGGAACTAAGTGCCTGCGGTTTACATCAGAACAAACCATTCTTTGAGCATACATCATTGTCCCTCTACCTTTGTGTTAGATTTTAGCATTCAGAATATCGTCTTCTAGACCAAATAATAAACCCACGGTAGACCCCTTCTCAATAGACCAAATAATAAACCCACGGTAAACCCCTTCTCAATAGAAGTCTTTATTTATTGATTTTCTGTATTTATAGTCTTCCTTCTTAAAGCAATTTAGAATGAAAAAAGCCATAAAATGCACAATAAAGAATTCATGAAACAAGATAAGGCAATCTTTAATAAAAAAAACAAATTCATTAAAAGAGATGGGGGAAAGAATGAGCGCAGCAAAAAATGTTTTTCCAATATTTATTGTCAGAGAGAGTTATTGAAGAAGTGAGATATAGTATATAGTCCCAAATCCCAAAGGGGAAAGAATTCCTGAATACCAGGTGCCAACAGAAAGATTGTTCATAAGCAGCTTCAATAGCAATAGCAATAGTACTTAGATTTATATACCACTTTACAGTGCTTTACAGCTCCCTCTAAGCAATTTACAGAATCAGCATCTTGCCCCTAACAATTTGGGTCCTCATTTTACCCACCTCAGAAGGATGGAAGGCTCAGTCAACCTTGAGCCTGGTGAGATTTGAACTGCCAAATTTCAGGCTGCAGGCAGTCAGCAGAAGTAGCCTGCAGTACTGCACTTTAACCACTGTGCCACCACAGTTCATAAACTGGCTTTTAGTAAAGCTCATGGTATGCATAACAGGATTCCGCTTGATAATATCAGTGACTAACTGAACCAATAATGGAAAATGTATTTTATAGGAATAAATCACTTTATGCCTTCTGCAACCTGTTCCTTCCGCGTGTCCTATTGTTTAATCTATTATAAGATTATATTATATTATATTATACTACTTAACTTGGGAAAATTGGTATCAATGGATAGAAATTAAAAATAAGGAACGTATAGAATAAAATAAGATACAAAATGTGTTTAAATATGTTGATTAAGTAGGAATATGTGGGAATAGATGAAGAAAGCTGAGAATTATGTACTGTCAGAAAGACATTGAATTGTATAATTATTATGGATGTATTTTTGTTATAGAGGTATTTTAACTTGTATTTTTGGATTTTAAATGTTAATAAAGGTTTATAATTTTTTTTTAAAAAAAGAACAATGGAGAGATGCTCCCTTATTTTCTCTTGCATCAGAGAAGTTAGAATATATGTTCATCTAAATGGTTGAAGGTGTAGATGGCAGCTGGCGATACACTGACTCCACCCTTTTAGATTGTTACCTCTTGTCTGTCCAGCTGCTTATTCTGAAAGGATGTTTTACACATATTTATACAACCACATACACTGTTCCGAAAACAACATGGGTCTTGCTTTATAAGGATTTTAACTGAGCTGAAAAATGGTAATTTGACAACTCTTCCTATTTTAGACATCATTACTATCATATTATTCTCTGTTCATACAACTCAATGGAAATTCTATTTTTCTTATGCTCAGTTGCTCCTAGAATTTTTTTAAAGTAAGCCCCAATGCACCAAATCATACCCTGTTTTCCCCAAAATAAGACATCCACTGATAATAAGCCCAATAGGGCTTTTGAGCACATAGCAATAAGGCCAAGCACTTATTTCAGGGTTCAAAAAAATATAAGACAGAGTCTTATTTGTGGGAAAACATGGTATATTTAGGCAATTATATGCAGCTATCAGGAGGAAGAGAGTATCAGTGTCTCCAAAAGTTTAATAATGACATCCATATCATCATAAATTAAATGGAATGGGATGGGATTTATTTATTTACAGAAGTAAAATTGTGCTGGCTTTCCTTATTAAAACAAATGATCATAGTGGTTACAGCTGACAGATGTTTAACAATAGGTAATATTGAAGTTGTGTTTGAATGGCATATGGAATACTGTAGCAATAATTCCTTCAGCCTCTCAAGGTCATTGATCATCTTTTCTTTATGTTGTTCTAAGGATAGGGCAATGTTGTTCATACTGATTTTTTGTAAGACAATTTTTTTTATTTTTTTTTTACTGGTAAGAATCTGCAATGGTAAACAAATCAGTATTTCCTCAAAATGAGTCCATTGCCCAAAAGACTTCCCTCTAAGTGTGCATAAGCACATAATGTTTGAGAAAAGTCAAAGAAATGTGATTACTGATAATGATATGTTCTCCTAATTTGCATAATGACAATTTATTCTTCTTTAGTAAATAGTTCCAATATGCAGCTAGTTACTCTATCTCTCATTTCTTCCTAGTTCTGATCCTGCTAGCAGTTAAGTACTTATGGATGAATGGGACACTACTCTAATCCACAGGTTCTATTCTATCATCCATAATGGTGATAATGCTTTTAAAGGTTTTCAGCTGATGTTGGAAACTTTTGCAATAGATCTTGAGCTTTTTGCTGTCTCAACTGTTAAAATCAGTAATAGCCACACTTGCAGTACATACCCACCTTCCTATTCTTTTGGGGGGTAAAGAACTTTATGCAAAGTGCAGTAAAAGGTGTGAAGTTGGAGACAAAAGAGTTTAAATATAGATTATAAATAAAAAGGAAACGAGATCTTACTAAATCCCACTTATGCCTATCACACTCGTTATATTCTCCACACTTTTCTATGCTCATAAAACTTCATTGCTTCCAAAATCCATAAATAGCTACTCATATAGCTCTTTGCTCTTAAAATCTTACTTTTATTGTAGACAATCTCTTTCAAATACCTCACCATATATCTCTCAGTTTTCCTCTTCTTCGCAAAGCATTTGCTCTTCTTTTATACATGTGTCTTCTCGTTGATTCACATATATATTCTCTATGTGGCAAGGTCTGCTCAATGTTAACATACATTTCTCTTCTCTTCTCTTCTCTTCTCTTCTCTTCTCTTCTCTTCTCTTCTCTTCTCTTCTCTTCTCTTCTCTTCTCTTCTCTTCTCCCCCACCCCACCCCACCCCACCCCAATTCATTCTATTCTATTCTATTCTATTCTATTCTATTCTATTCTATTCTATTCTATTCTATTCTATTCTATTCTATTCTATTGAATCTTGGCCCTATTTCTTCTAGTTTTACTATTCAGAATTTTAAAGTGATCCAGTTCTGTTGTATTCAATTTACTTTTATGTTTCTCCTAACATATCAATTTTCCCCTCGATCTAACAAATTTATATATATATTTCTTTCTTTCATTATTGCCATTAATAAACAACTTGCAATCATTCATTCCATTTTCCCTGCCAAATGCAACCACCATGTATTTCCCCCTTTGAATTAAATAGGGAATTCACTGTTTGATGAATTAATGTTCAGATTCACATTCTTTACCAAATCATATAGTCCAATATGTTGCAAGTCATTTGTGTTCTCAGTCAACAATACACGGTCTACATACAAAAGTATGTTTGTTGTGTTTTGACCAATTCCTTTTTTAACTTCATCACAACTATTCTTTGCATGTTATCCATATGTGTATGGCTATTCTTCCATTGTTGGCTATTGGGGGGTGAGACTTTGGCCCCCTTAGAGAGGGCTCACAATCTGGGTGTCCTCCAGGATGCACAGCTGTCTTTAGAAGAACATATGACAGCTGTGGCCAGAGGGCTTCCGATCAGGTTCGCTTGGTTTACCAGTTGCATCCCTTTCTGGACCAGGACGTGCTGCACACAGTCACCCACGCCCTCGTCACTTCCTGTCTGGACTACTGTAATGCTCTCTATAAGGGGCTTGAAGAGCACTCGGAGGCTCCAACTGGTCCAGAATGCGGCCATGCAGGTGATTATGGGAGCGACTCGATGCACCCATGTGACACCTCTCCTGCACGAGCTGCACTGGCTCCTGGTGGTCTTTGGGCTGCGATTCAAGGTGCTGGTCACCACCTTTAAAGTGCTCCATGGCTTAGGACCCGGATATTTACGAGACTGCCTTCTGCCACCAATGGCCTTCCACCGACCAACACGCTCCCACAGAGAGGGTCTCCTCAGGGTGCCGTCGGCCAAGCAATGTTGACTGGTGACCCCCAGGGGGAGAGCTTTCTCTATGGGGGCACCTGCCCTCTGGAATGAACTGCCCCCGGGGATATGTATGATCCCTGACCTGTGTACCTTCCTCTATGCCCTTAAGACCCTACTTTTTCAACAAGCTGGACTAGCTTGACAAGAATCTGGACTGGGTTTTTTTAAATTTTGGGGTTTTTTAATTTATGGAGCCAACTTTTTAATTTGTTTTAAATTGTTTTTAAATTTTGTATACTATGTTTTTTATTGTGGCTGTGCACCGCCCTGAGTTCTTCGGGAGAAGGGTGGTATAGAAATTTAATAAAATAAAATAAAATAAAATAAAATAAAATAAAATAAAATAAAATAAAATAAAATAAAATAAAATAAAATAAAATAAAATAAAATAAAATAAAATAAAAAAATAAAAAAATAAAAAAAATAATAAAATAAAATAAAATAAAATAAAATAAAATAAAATAAAATAAAATAAAATAAAATAAAATAAAATAAAATAAAATAAAATAAAATAATAAAATAAAATATTCTAACCTTACTCTCTTCCCAATATTGAATAGTAAATGAACTGCGTAATCAAATCAAAATTATTTTGAGACTTGGAGTTCTGGTTCTTGACCACTTTGTCAATCCATTGCCCAACATACTACTCAAAGGCCTAATGTAGTCTTCAGTCAGGCACTACTTGTTTACCACTGCCATAAATAATTTTGACACATGAAAGCAATGCATATACTAGCTGAACATGGATATTGCAAAATATAGCAGGCTAATTTTTTTAAAAAGTGTCTGTCATCTTATATCTTAGAGCCAGATGACCTATTTTTCAACCTCTTGTTTAATAATCCTTTCAATCGTCTTCATTATTTTAATCAGGTTTCAGATCCAACAGACATTAAATCAACTAATGCATAGGATAACTAGCAAAAACACATTGCACATTAACTATAATGATTCTGGTTATAGGATTATCAGCTGATAGTATTAGGCATGTCTAATACCATGTTCATATCAGTGCAAATGCAGCACAATAACATTATTTTAATGGATTTTAACCATTTAATTATGTAATAGAATTATATAGCTCATAAGAGAATCTGAGCCAGACTAATGTTTAATCTACCATTTCCATCTTGCTCCTGATTCTAGACAAAACAAGAAATAACTCATTCTCTATTTTCTGACTGATCTTCCGGTAATCTTTTCTTTTTTAGATAACTGCATACAGATAATGTAACCATTCTTTATAGGTTTTGATTTCCCAATCCCTACATACTATGTAAGCAGTTTGCTTGCAATATGCTTCATGATGTCTGCCTTACAGGATGACATGTGAGAGCAGACATGGTGTTCAAATTTTGGCATGACTAGCTCTTAAAAAGGAAGGAATATAATCTGAATTGTATTCTCTTATGTGGGCTACTGTAATATAGCATTGAAGATAATTTCAGCAGCCACATTGCACAAGTTTTTTATATGTAGCTGTTGATCAAGTAGGGCACCACAACTTTTTCATGCAGTGCTAAGTTAGGTCTTCTCATCTTGAACTTGAACAGTGTGTATGCATACGTGTCCATGTGTGTGTGTGTGTGTGTGTATAAATGCATGTGTACAAGTTTTAACAGTTCTGCATCAGAGGTAGGTTTCAGCAGGTTCTGACCAGTTCTGGAGAACCAGTAGCAGAAATTTTGAGTAGTTCAGAGAACCAGTAGTAAAAATTCTGACTGGCCCCGCCCACATCTGTTCTCTGCCTTCCAAGTGCCAGCTGATTGAGAGGAAATGGGGATTTTGCAATAATCTTCCCCTGGACTGGGGAGAGAATGGAGATTTTACAGTATCCTTCCCCTGCCACGCCCACCAAGCCACGTCCACAGAACTGGTAGTAAAAAAATTTGAAACCCACCACTGCTCTGCATTTATCATTCATGACTTTTATTTTGCTGACTTTGTCCCATTTTTCCACTTTATCAACGAATTTTGGAAATGAAATTGGTGTTAGCTTTCCCCCAACTTTGTGTAAAAATTCTGCAAATCTGAAAAATATCCCCTCAATTTTCATACCTAGTTATCTATAAAAACTATAAGCAAAGTCTTGTATGGACCTATGAGATGCTATTCAAGATCTCCCTTGAGGTTAACCTGAAGTTATTAATAATTTAAATAATAGATGCTACTCATTAAAGAGTAATACCTAGATACATCCACCATTTGAATATGGATCCATTCAAAATCAATAAATTTTAGCATCTTGTGGGCATCATGAATGACTTATTTAATGTTATCTTGTTCTCCCAATGCTGCACAATCTACTAAAATATTACCTCTCAGACTAAAGGAAATGCAAATTGTGTGATATTATATGTTTTTGATAGGTTCCTGCTGATACTGTATTTTTCAAAAAAAAAAACCTGATAAAAATCCCTGTCAAAATTTTGCTTACATATAAATCAAGGCTGTGAAACTCGTGATCCGCAGGCTGGATGAGTCACGTGCTGGCCACACCCGCTGCCTGGTTTAGTGAAGGGGAAAAAAGTCCCAATGCATCATGTGATGCTGCCATGAAGACGTGAATTTGACACCCCTGATATAAATAATTGAACTGTGATTCTTAAATTTCTTTCCCAAACATAAATGCAATTTTTGCTTACAGGAAGGCCTCTTTCTCAAAGTTTTAGAACAGTGTGTATGAACTGCACTGGCATTTTGGGAGATTGTTCATATAGCTTCAGGGTGCAAAGCAAGAGTTGCT
Organism: Masticophis lateralis; assembly: GCA_030761175.1. Lineage (NCBI taxonomy): Eukaryota > Metazoa > Chordata > Lepidosauria > Squamata > Colubridae > Masticophis > Masticophis lateralis. The sequence continues at coordinate 75,629,138 of JAUDYJ010000006.1, read as the reverse complement.
TTTCTCTTGAGGGTAATTCAAGTCCTATATTGTTTGTTGTACTCTCCCCAGATTGAAATCCCTCTTGCAGAAGTAAAATAGGATTAATTCTAATACCTGTTTGTTTTCCTATCATACAGATGGCAGTATTGAACTTCGCTGGGCCCACAAAATTTAATCAGGGTCAAATATAATTAGAACTGGAATTGTGGTTCATCAGGACATGGAATAGAATGGAGGCTCAATCAAGATGGTATGTTATTATATATATATATATATATATATATATATATATATATATATATATATATATATATTTTCTTTCTTAAAAAGAATATCATTCTGGGCTTTACACTTCTGCTGTACTCACTCTTGGTAATACAGCTCTGCTTTCATCTTGTATGCATATATTTTCCAAACTTTGATACCAGTGATGAAGAGTACATATTTTTCTACCCTTCTTTGAAGCATAGAAACTCTTCTTTAGTAAGCAACGTACATTGGGCAACTCTACAAAGCTATTTGCTGATGTTTTCTAAATATGTAAGAGGATTAATTAAGACTGGCTATCATGGTACTAGATTTAGGTTAAATGTTAGATGTTTAGCTATGATTCTTATATTTGAAAGTATGTTCATGAAATTGCAAACTCCAATTTCATTGAGGATCACGTGAGGGCTGTGGTTGACCTCGGGGGGCCAGGAGGGTGTGGCTGACAGGGTGGGTGTGGCCAACTGGGCCAGCATGGCCAGCTTGACACCACTTCCCAAACTGCTGGCATGTTTCCACTTCGCACTGGGTAGGCCACACTGGCCTGATGTTTCCTCTTCACACTTGGTAGATCAGGCTGAAGCCGCATTGGGTAGACTGGGCCGAAGCCACATTGGGTAGACCAGGGGGCTGAAGCGATGCAGGCTGGCCTCTTACATTTTCCAGGACTACCCCATGGGCCAGATCCAGGGGTAAATCCAGCATTTTCTGACAGGTTCTGGAGAACCAGTAGTAGAAATTTTAAGTAATTCGGAGAACCAGCAAATACCACCTTTGGCTGGCCCCAGAGTGGGGAGGGCAGAGATTTTGCAGTATTCTTCCCCTGGAGTGGGGTGGGAATGGAGATTTTGCTGCCATGCCCACCAAGCCACGCCCACCAAGCCATTTGACGAAAGACCAAGCCACGCCCACAGAACCGGTAGTAAAAAAATTTGGATTTCACCACTGCCTGGATCCGACCACATTGTGGACCAGATGCAACCCACAATCCTTGAGTTTTACACCCTTGATGCAAGCCATTTGAGATAGATAGATAGATAGATAGATAGATAGATAGATAGATAGATAGATAGATAGATAGATAGATAGATCTCAAAACAGGGGTTTTAAAAGAAGCAATTGCTGGTGTTAGCTCTCAAACAGAAATATGCCAAGAGGCAGTGGTAGGAGTCAGCCAGTTCGCACCACTTCAGGAGATCCAGTTGTTAACTTTCTGAGCAGCTTGGTGAACTGATTGTTGGAAGAAATCATTAGGACAGAGAACCTGTTGTTCTCAAAGAATTTAACAGGTTGTTAAATTATTTGAATCCCACCACTGCCAAGAGGTATTATAAGAGTAGCAATCTGAGACTAGCTTGTGGAAAAGTGGATGTGAACTTTATTATTTCAGAGCTATGGTATCACATAGAACAAGATCCCATATCTGGAAAATATCCCAGTTTATTGCATGTGTATATATGTATGTTTATGGTGTTTGACTGAGTAAATTTTTTAGTTCAAAAAGTGAGTAACAAAAATATATTTATTTATGTGTGTGTCCCGAATCTCTGGATAATTAAGAAAAACACTGAAAGTAATATAACAATTGTTAACATGCCTCCAGCATAAGGCAATAGCAATAGCAATAGCATTTATATACCACTTCATAGTGCTTTGCAGCCCTCTAGTTATGTATACAGATGTAGTCCTTGACTTATGAGCACAATTGAATCCAAACTTTCTGTTGTTAAATGAAACATTTGTTAAGTGAGTTTTGTCCCGTTTTGCAACTTTTCTTGCCACTGTTGTTAAGGGAATCATTGTAATTGTTAAGCTAATAACACAATTGTTAGGTGAATCCAGCTTCTCCATTGATTTTGCTTCTCAGAAGGTTGCAAAAGGGGATCAAGTGGCTCTGGGACACTGCAACCGTCATAAATACGAGTCAATTGCAAATCATCTGAATTTTGATCACATAACCATGGGGATGTTGTGACAGTTGTAAGTGTGAAAAAAGGTCATATGTCCCTTTTTTTCAGTGCTGTTGTAACTTTGAACGGTCATTAAATGAACTGTTGTAAGTCGAGGATAACCTGTACTGTTGTTGTTCTTTGCATGTGTTGAGCCCCATCTAGTGGTCAGGGACAAACCTTTCATTGTTTAGAACATTGGTTTTGACTGAGCATCCTTATATTGCGAGAAGCCAGACTCAGTTTTGTAACGTTCTGAGGTAATAGAAACATCTAGAAGAATCCAGTTTAGTCTGTGGCATGTTCTTCTGGAAACAAAATCTATATCCCATACACAGCATTGCTGTTTCAACTCATCCTGTTCTTTAATAAAGTATTTACCTTTACAGTCTGACTTACTAAAGGATAGGAGGATTAAGAAACATGTTGAGGGTAATGTGTAGTGAGGTACAAAATCCTGGGCAATAATTCAGGAGTGAAATGTTCCCAGTTCGGACCGGATCTCCCGATCTGGTAGTGATGGTGGCGGGTGGTTTGGAGAACTGGTAGGAAAAATTCCTGCACGCCTCCCCCACCATGCCTAGCTGAGCCACGAGATCATCAGAGGCTGTTTTTTTTTTTTTTTTACTTTTTAAAGTATTTTTTCTACAACCTCTTTGGCCGAAAAAATGCTTTTAAAAATAAAATAAAATAAAAGCCTCTTATGATCATGCGGCTCAGCTAGAATCGTCAGAGGCTTTTAAAAGCATTTTTTCTACAACCTTTTCAGCCAAAGACATTGTAGAGAAAAAAATGCCTTTAAAAGCCTCTGGCGATCCCAGCTGAGTTGTCTGAAGTAAAAGCATTTTTTTCTGCAACTTCTTAAGGTTGTAGAAAAAATGCTTTTAAAAGTAAAAAAAAAAAAAAGGTTGGCCACACCCACCCACTCACATTACCCACCACCACCACCACCAAGCCATGCCCACAGAACTGGTAGTAACAAATTTTAGATTTCACCACTGCAATAATTGGTAATGATAATGCTAGATGATCCATATTGATAATGATATATCAATGATCTCAATTGGTATAATAGAACTTCCTATATTTCTTTTTAAGAAATGCAGTTTGAACTAGAACAGTGAGTGTCCTGCACAATCTTACAACTGTCTACTCAGATGTATATTATACATTTTATCATATTTAATTGAATTTACTCTTAGGTAGTTATATTTAGAGTTTCCATTAGCTAGTTAGTAATTAGTTGAAAAATTCTTGTTCGCTTGGTTAAGAATTTGGATATTGGCATTGATTTGGATTATTATAAAGTACGGAATAGAATGTATAAGTGGCTAGAAAACAGAAACCTAAATAAGAAATAGAAGTTTGAAATAAATACTGACTAGATAATAATTGAAGCTATTAACCACTATCAAAACTAAATTACAGATTGTGTAAGTATAATGTAAATATTTATAACTAGTATTGTTATTAAGGATAGAAAGGAAAAGTAGAAGAACGAATTACAGAACCAGAATATACATGCTGACACACTGAAGGCTGTAAAAATGTGATATATTATTATGTTTGTCTTGTTTTGTCTTGTTTTTTTTTTATTCTGTATTTTGTGTTTTTAAAGGTGAAAAATATTCAATAATTGTTTTAAAAAAATAAAATGAAACACATGAAGAATGGTAAAAAATGAAAGATATTGGCAGTGAAAGCATTTATAGTTTTAGGTCCCTCTAACAAACTTTCCCAAATTAATCTGCATTGAATTATTATACATCTTCAACTTTATGGGGGTCCTGCTTTAAAGCCAGGGTCTTGTCTTCTCCTGCTAGTGATAATGGGCTGGAAAGCTATTAGATTCATTATTTTAGTTGGAAGAGAGAGTTTGATTTTTGTTTTTAAAACAAATTGATATTTAACCTTTGCAGTTATTCAGGACCCACAAATGCTGGTAGTTGCATTTATACAACATTGGCTTAATTTTAAGCAATCCAGTTTTTAATAGCACTATATTGGTGCAAAAAACACTGATCCCACAAGACCCTGGCAAAAATGTGGCTCCTTGGATCAATGATGGAAGTTACCGTATCTAGGCTTAATTCTATATTTGTTCATTTCTATATTATTATTTATTATGCACATTTGTGAAGAATTATATATTTTACTTACCAATTGAGAAAAGTTGCTGCTTTTTAATTAAAATAAAGTTAATGTCTAAGAATTGTATTGTACTAGCATGCTCACAAATCTAATACAATAGTTCTTCCTTACTAACAGTAATTAGAGCTGGGTGTACTTCAGTAAGTGACATGGTTGTAAAGTAAAATATCATGTGAACGCTCCAACACATGACAGTGGTTCCACTTTGCGTCATTAGGTGAATCTCATGAGTTTGTTAGGCCAACATTACATGATCACCATTTACAAACTCCTGTTGACTTCTTATTTATTTATTTATTTATTTATTTATTTATTTATTTATTTATTTATTTATTTATTTATTTATTTATTTATTTATTTATTTATTTATTTATTTATTTATTTATTTATTTATTTATTTATTTATTTATTTTCTATACTGCCCTTCTCCTGGAGGACTCAGGGCGGTGCACAGCCAACAGTAAAACAAACCCAAATACAAAATTTAAAAGCATTTTAAAAACATATTAAACAATTTGGCCCTAATCATTAAAAATAAACCCCAATTAAAAATCATGTTTAGGCCAGCCTAGCTTGTTAGAACAATAGTGTCTTAAGGGCACAGCGAAAGATGCATAGGTCAGGGATCATTCATATCTCCGGGGGCAATTTGTTCCACAGGGCAGATGCCCCCACAGAGAAGGCTGTCCCCCTGGGGCTGCCAGTCGGCACTGTTTGACCGACGGAACCCTAAGGAGTCCCTCTCTGTGGGAGCATATTGGCCGGTGGGAGGCTATTGGCAGCAGAAGGCAGTCTCGTAAGTACCCAGGTCCTAAGCCACGGAGCGCTTTAAAGATGGTCACCACCACCTTGAATTGCACCCGAAAGATTTTGCTGCTTGTTAGAAGCTGTGTGAAGACTGCAAATGGTGATCATGTCACCACAGAATGCTACAACATCATAAATGGAAACCAGTTGCTAAGTGCCTGAAATACAATGAGATAACCATGCGGATGATGCAAGAGCTGCATCTATCTATCTATCTATCTATCTATCTATCTATCCATCCATCCATCCATCCATCCATCCATCTATATTGCGAACTATCCAGTGGTGAGATCCAAATTTTTTTAATACCGGTTCTGTGGGCGTGGCTTGGTGGGCATGTTGTGGCTTGGTGGGTGTGCAGGGGGAGGATATTGCAAAATCCCCATTCCCACCCCACTCTGGAGCCAACCAGAGATGGTATTTTCCAGTTCTCCAAACTGCTCAAAATTTCTGGAAGTTAAGACAGGGCACAGTTCATCAAGAATTATTTATTTATTAGTTGCTTGTTTGTGTGATGTTGAGAATTAGACGTTTTGATCAGAGGGCATTATACCTTAAAGATATATCTCATGTTGAAGTTGATTCAAGAAATCTTGTGCTCTTATTAGTCTGTAACCCCAATTTATTAAATTCATGGAGTTGGAATTCAATGCATTATGGCGTAATTTCTTGTACCCGACCTCTTTCTGTATTAGAACACAAGAAAAAAAACCTGCATAACATTTTCTGGTTTCTGTCTCAATACACCGTTCAGGAGAAAACAACAAAGAAATGACAATCAATGGCCTATTATTGTAGAAAAGTCATAAAGCTTTGTTCCTTTTTTCAAAAAGAACCTGTAGGTGAAAGATAACTTGAAAACAGATCAACAAGCATTCTGTTGTGATCACAGCCGCACAGCATTGACCTGATTTTGATTCTTTAACTAATTTTCACTTTTGGAAATTAAAAAGCATTATTAAAGAGCATTAAAACCATTTATTCTGTGACTGAACTTCTCTTATGGAAAAAAAATAATCCAAATAGTGTCCCAATTACATGGAAAATGCCTAATTTAATGGGTGACAACTATATTCATGGATTTAAAATTATTTTTAGACTTCTCATTTAGATTAGTTTTATGGAAGTTATTATAGAGAAAAGGATGAAATTCAGTGGTGATAGTAAAGAAGCTGATGATTAATCTCATCATTTCAAGGTTTGCCTTCAACCCTACAAGACTACTCAGGGTTGATACTATTATGGTCAACTTTATGAATAATATTTATATATTATAAATAGCATATGCTTTAATAAAATTGGTTGTGGCAGATCTTGGTGATTCATCTCTGATATTTGTTTATTATATGCAATGGATATGTTAAAATGGTTCAACCAGTGGTGGGATTCAATTTTTTTTTTACTACTGGTTCCGTGGCTTGGTGGGCGTGGCATGGCTTGGTGAGCATGGCTTGGTGGGCGTGGCAGGGGAAGAATACTGTAAAATCTCCATTTCCTCCCCACTCCAGGATACTGTAAAATCTCCATTCCCTCCCCACTCCAGGGGAAGGTTACTGCAAAATCCCCATTTCCTCCCGATCAGCTGGGACTCGGGAGGCAGAGAATAGATGGGGGTGGGGCCAGTCAGAGGTGGTATTTACCGGTTCTCCGAACTACTCAAAATTTCTGCTACCAGTTCTCCAGAACTGGTCAGACCCTGCTGAATACCACCCCTGGTTTCAACCCAAAACTGTAGACTATATCCCAGATAATCTAAAATTCGTTTATCTCTATGATTTCTGCCTTTCTTGGCAGCCACAGGAGGTTTGCTGAAGTTTCTGATCATCTCTAGTTTGACCTTTTCCTACAAAGCAGAATTATAGAGGCATCTCTGAGGCAGGAAATCATATTACATTTCAAAGTAACTTCAGGATTGGACCGAAAATGTATCTTTCTAGACTAGTAGATCTGTCTTAGGGTGTGCAGTTCTAGGCCAGGGATGTCAAACTTGTGGCGTCATGTTGTCATCACATGACATATTGCAACTATTTTCCCCTTCACACAGGGGTGAGTGTGGCCAGCACATGATGCATCCGGCCTGTGGGCCGCAAGTATGATACTCCTGTTCTAGGCCATAATAAAGAGCAGATTCAGAAGAGGATGCAGATGAATACTTCTGGATTCTTTGTGGCTACTGCAGTGGTGAAATCCATTTACCTTTGCTACCAGTTTGGGAACGAGAGCGTGAAGGTGCACGCTCATGCTACGTGGTCACATGCCTCTTTTGTGCCTGTGCAGAACCTTCTGCACATGCGCAGATGGTAAAAAAATGGGGCATAATGATGTCCCAGTGGTTGGGCGGAGCCTCCTGCTGCCGGCGGTACCAGTTCGGCGAACCAGGTAGAACCGGGGGGATATCACCGTTTGTTTTACTATCTCATTGGGTTAATTTTGTAGCCATGTTACAGAAGACACCCATGGAAGTATTGAGGGAGATTTTCAAGGTGAAAAGGAATCTATTGCTGATGACACATAACTTTCCCTCTAATGCTAAGAAAATGTCATTCTGGTTACATTAAAGTTGCTAGATGAGAGCTTGGTAATTGAAAATTCAGTTATAAAGATGTGCTTCCAGTTAGACAGCCTCTGAACAAAGCCTCCTTTTAAATTTCATAATATTCCCCTTGACAAAGCATGTTCATCATTTGGGAGTGCTCACAGGTTCAGCTTTGATCAAGTAATAGTCAAGAGCACCTTCATCCAATTAAAGCTGATGTACCAAAAGTACAGTTAATTGTGGCTACGGTGACATTGGAATGGAATAATTTCAATGTGTTCTAAATGGGATATAGCTGAAGATCTTTAGATACAGTAGTTCGTACCAAATCTCTATCTGGATTCACAAACTCCTACTTATTCTCTAAAACTAGGAAATCTGTTTTATATGTTTGTTTCTTTTCTTTTTTTTTAAGAGGTCAAGTCAAAGGTTAAACCATAATTAGTTGTAAAGAATGATATGGATCCCTTAATGCTTATGCCTGTACACATAACTTATATTGTGCTACAAATTCTGAAAGGGTCCTTTATTTGATGGCCTTAAATTACTTAATAAATATAATTTTTATTCTGATAGCTTTTTCCTTTTTGATGGCCGATAATTGCAAGCCATAGTATTTCTTGATGCATCGTTTTAATTAAATGTTGCTTTTATACTTATTAAAAGAGTACATTAGTAATTAATAATCAGCAGGAAATCATTAGAGCCAGTTAGAGGGTAATCTCACACTTTACCTTTCTATATTTTAGGTCATGCTTGGCTTTTGGATGATAAAGTGAGAAACTCTGGTAGTAGACCTTTATCACTGATCATAAAGATCTGATCTACCAAAATATAATTGTTATTTTATATATATATATATTTCAGTCTCTCTGGGTGAGTCACAATCATTAAAAACAATAACCAAAGTGCAACCAAGTTATTAACCAGACATACAAACTATAATGAAACCACTTTATGGCAGGAATGGATACATCCTTAAGTTCATAACATATATCACAAAATGTTTCTTGCCTCCAAAATTACATATAAAATGGCATATCTTTTCAGAAAGAAATACTTGGCACTATATTACTTCAGGGACCATCTATTCCAGTGGTGGGTTGCCCCCAGTTCACACCGGTTCTATAGAACTGGTAGTAAAACTGGCGGGAGGCCCCACCCACTGACCCTGACATCATGAAAACGCTTCTGCGCATGTGCGTGCACAGCCCCATTGCGAATCGGTAGTAAAGGTAAGTAGAACCCACCCCGATCTAATCCCATTTTTCTCCTAATGAACCGATCCAGCAGATTGGAAATGCTTCCAGTCCCACTAGTCAGGGAATACCTGTTGATGGAGTCCATGATACATACCTTTTCTGCTGTGTAGCACCTGCCTTATGGAAATTTCTTCCTCCAGATAGCTCAACTCTGTAGGTCCTATGAAGATTTAATTCTGGGTCTGGAACCCCAATTATGGTTCCATCTTCTGATTGTGCTAACAACTATCAATTGTGACATCTTCCTTGGCTGCAAAAATTTTAATTTGTATATTTATGATGTGAATTTGTTTTGTTTTTTTTTCAATTTATTTTAAGATAGTTAGCCACCAGAGCCACTTTGCTGAGATGGTCAGCATGCAAAATAAGATAGATAGATAGATAGATAGATAGATAGATAGATAGATAGATAGATAGATAGATAGATAGATAGACGGGAGAGAGAGGGGGGGAGGGAGCGAGGGAGGGAGGGAGGAAGGAAGGGAGAAGTTGTACACACCGAACCTGCCTCTGAAGCATAATTGCATAAACAACATATATTGCAGAGTGAAGACTTTGTCCCCATATATTAAAGGGAGTTTTATATAACAATTGCAGAATTATTTTTGCATTTTTTTAAAAAAAATCCAACAAGATAACTTTAATGAATGATGCATTGATGTCAACTGAATTTCAGCTGAACCACACAATGTTACTTGACAAAATATCAAAGATTATTTGCTTCAAAGAAAGATCTTTTTCTTTCCATCTTTTCTTCATTGTTCTTTGCCTTTAAATCTACACACTCAATTTTACACATTTTGAGATAGTTTCATTTTCATATTCTCTGAGTTTTCATATTCAGTGGGTTTTTATATTCAGTGACACACAGCCATGTTTTGAATTCTGGCACAGATGGATGTCTCCACTAACAGGATAAACATTTGAAGTGGCACTTGCTGAATGACTGACATTGGTTATATAGTAAGTTTTTATTCTGTCAGACTTTGGCATGTCATTAGTTGTCAGAGTTAATCTACTGCCAGCTATTTGACAGAATTGTATTTGGTGCCTGATGCCAGATTTTAAAAAGTATGCCTCTTTAAGGCTGAATTCAAATAACATTTGTGGGGTTGAATAAAATAACTGTTATCATTGGAAAGGTGAAAGAATTGTCCTAACTGAAGGGATATATACATATACATATACCTATATACATATACCTATATACATATACGTATAGGTGTGTGTATGTGTATGTGTATGTACTGTATGTATGTATGTATGTATGTATGTATGTATGTATGTATGTATGTATGTATTTCTCTTTAGCCAAGTTCTTCCTATGTAAACCAAGATTTTTATGCAGCCCTAGTTCAGTGAAATCACAATCCACTAGTTTCTAGGCTTTTTTTTCTGGCAGCCAGCAAACCCTCTGCTGCTGGCTGCCAGTGGAAATTAGTGAATTGTGATTTCATTGAACTAGGGCTGCATAAAAATCTTGGTTTACGTAGGAAGAACCTGGCTAAAGAGAAATACACATAAAGCCTACGAAAAGGAAAGAAAACACATACACACACACACACATATGTGTGTGTGTGTGTATTTATTGTCATTGTACATGTATACACAGTATACCCATACAACGAAATTCACTCAATACCCAAAGACCAGGTCCAATACACATAACAATCCCCAAACACACTCCCACCCACCACAATATATATATATATATATATATATATATATATATATATATATATATATATATATATTGTGAGAGCCGAGGTGGCGCAGTGGTTAGAGTGCTGTACTGCAGCTACTTCAGCTGACTGCTAGTTCAGCAGATCAAATCTCACCAGTTCAAGGTTGACTCAGCCTTCCATCTTTCCGAGGTGGGTAAAATGAGGACACAGATTGTTGGGGGTAATATGCTAATATGCTGTCGATTGTTGTAAGCCGCCCAGAGTCCTCGGAGAGTGGGCAGCATAGAAATAATAATAATAATAATAATAATAATAATAATAATAATAATAATAATAATAATATATCAAAGAGAAGCCCCATTGTTGATTGAAACGCTCCAAATTCAGACTAATCTTATAATTCCTAAGGAATCTTATAATTCTTAAGGCCATGTTACTTGCACATTATATTAGGGGTATCAAACTCACAGCATTATGGCGGTGTCATGTGATGTATCAGGACTTTCCCCTTTTGCTAAACTTGGTGTGGGTGTGGCCAGTGCGTGACTCATCTGGCCTGCAGGCCGGGAGTTTGACATTCCTGCACTACACTATGTGAACTGGAGTCAAATGGAACATGGTTTGTGTAGTGAGCAGTAGGAATAAATAATCTTGAAGAACAGAAGAAAGAGTTTGCAACCAGGACAACAATAAGATAAAAGAAATTTGTGTTTGAGATAGAAATGTAATTTGAGGAAGCCTCTCAGACCTGACCCCTCTAGCCAGTTTTCACAAAGGTAAAGTTAATTTCCTACTATGGTACACCATGAAAGCTGACAGTTTGCTTCTCCCTTTTTCTATTTCATTTAAAAAATGAACTCTGATCCCTTAAATGTATTTATGGGAATTTCATTAAAAGGTAAAGTAACCTCAAACTAAAACCAACAAACTGATCACTCATCACTGGAGGCTTTTAAGAAGATACTGGACAGCCATTTGTCTGAAATAGTATAGACTTTCTTACTAGGATATGAGGTTGGACTAGATGACCTCCAAGGACACGTCTAACTCTGTTATTATATGTTTCTGCATTTCCTGGTGACTGTATGGATACATTCATGTTTTCTTTGTTACAATTATTTCTAATTCCAGTTTATTTTTCTTTTTAACTTCAAGCCTAGTTGTGAGATTTCTTCATTGTCTTCATAGTCTCTCCAATGACTCTTAAGGCCTGATTCTACTTCACTGTTTAATTATTGGCTACATTTTTGGTTCTTCCAAAAGTCTCTCAAAAATGTATTAATATCTTGCCTGAGAGGATAAAAACGAAGGAAATTTCCCCTTGAGATGTTATCCAAAAAGTTCTTTTCAACTGTTGACAATTATGTTGTCAGGGCCAAAAGTAACTTACCTGAATCCAGGCTTACGGTTTGTCCTCTCCAAAGTAGAATTTACAAGTCTGAAGGTTCTAAAAAGTCCTAAAAAGATCATCTGCAGGATCTTGCAGGATCTTGTCTGAATGATGGAAATAGTGCTACAGCATTGCCCTGAAATCTCCAAAACTTTTGTTTGGACAAGTGGCATCACAACACATGTGGAAAAGGGACAGGACCAGGGGTGGGCTGCTGGAGCTCTGCAGGGGTTCAGGAGAACCTCTAGCTAAGATTCTGTGCAGTTCAGAAAACCCCCAAAACCCATTCCTGACTGGCACTGCCCATTCTGTCCCGCCCCTCCAAGGTCCATTTTGGATGCAGGTAAATGCAGGGTGAGCACGGAGGGCAAAAAACGGGCCTATCAAATTCAGAAAGACTGGAAATGGGCCCATTTCCTGCCTCCAGAGGGCTTCCAGAGCCTGGAGAGGCTGTTTTCACCCTCCCAGAGCCCAGGGAGGGCAAAAATGTCCCGTCCCACCCTGCCATGGTGCAGAAGGCTGACTAGGCCACACCCACCATGGCCACACCCACCCAGCAACCAGGCAGAGAACCCCCTCCCTGGACAGGACTTATGTGATGATGCATGACCCCACCCTTTTGATACTGGTGAGTAGCAAGCATAAAAACCTCAAGAAATTACAGTTATATCTTGAAGGATTCATAATTTCCAATTTTGACTACTGGAAAATGCTTTTCGTCTTAAAATGGACCTTAAAAGCTAACGGCATCTTGTTCAAGAAAGTGACCTTGGATACATTATACCTCTCCTGTTTCTAAGTCCTGTAAGCACTAGATTTATTTTCATACTGGCTATTTTTTTCTTTTAGTAAGTCTATGTTAATTTACAGTATATAGATAAATTCATTGCTAGATGTTGTGTTCATTTGGGGCTTTGTTTTCTCAGTGACAAATAGCAAGCAGCAGGCTTAGAGTTTCAGTACTGGGAAGCAGACTGTAACTCTTAGTTTTTGACAAATGTATGTTCCCATCCTTGCAAGTGAAAATTGGGAGACTTTTTTCTTTTCAATTTGGAAGGAAGTATAGAAATGTAAATACTTCTTGAATGGCCAGCAAGGATACATTTCTTCTTTATGTTTAGGCTATAAAACAACACACACACACACACACACACACACACACACACATGTATGTATGTATGTATGTATGTTTTCTGAGGTTTTCGCGGGTGTTTGTATGTAGGTCTTTGGTTATTTGGATCTTCTCCCACGTAGAATTGGAAGTATCTTGGGGACGTTTCGACGAAGTCTCATTCGTCATCTTCAGGCTGGTGTTCTCGGCTTCGTTACTTTGCTCCAATACTTCCAATTCTACACGGGAGAAGACCCGAATAACCAAAGACCTACACACACACACACACACACACACACACACACACACACACACACATATATATATATATATATATATATATATATATATATATATATATATATATGTCTATTTTCTTACTTTTCGTAGGTTTAATGTGTGTTTTTCCTATGTAGCCAATATTTTTCTGGAATCACAATTGAGCAAAATCACATTCACTACATTCTGGGTTCTTTCTCCGTCTTTTCACTCTGGCAGCAAACATATATATATATCTCCTAACATTTTGCATAGCAGTATTTAGTTTGACATTCTAAAAACATCCTATAGTCTTGTTTTAGGATATTTTCTGAACCATTGCATAGAAAAAATAAGTGTCCCAATAGGAGATACACATGTCGATATTTTAGATTTCCCCAATCTGACTGTCAACCCTGAAGCTGGCCTGGCTGAAGCCATCTTGGAGCCTTAGTGCTACCACAATGGACCTGAGGGATAGGGAGGGGAGATTTGAGATAGCTGGGTTTGTGTAGTCAAAATAAAATACTTTCCCCTGGAAACCAAGGATGTTTTCACACCTGGCTGGAGGAAGGAGGAGTTATGTCACCAGATCTCCGGACGCTGCCATGATTGGGCCATGTGGCTGATCATTTGGGTTTTGCTTTTAATTAGGTGAAAACTAAGGAGACCCTCAGAGCTGATTTTCACGAGATATGTGCCAATATGATATTTCCAATATGAGTGCAAAAGTTGACTTGAAATTCAACATTAAGAAAACTAAGACTCTGGCTCTCTCAATTCCTGGCAAATAGATGGGGAAGAAATGGAGGTAGTGACAGATTTTATTTTCCTGGGCTCCAAGATCACCGCAGATGGGACTGCAGCCAAGAAATTAAAAGACACTTGCTCCTGGGGAGGAAAGCTATGGCAAATCTAGACAGCATACTAAAAAGCAGAGACATCACCCTGTCAACAAAAGTGAGTAGAATCAAGGCTATGGTTTTCCCAGTTGCAGTATATGGCTGTGAAAGTTGGACCATAAGAAAGGCTGAGCGCCAAAGAATTGAGGCCTTTGAACAATGGTGCTGGAGAAGACTCCTGCGAGTCCCTTCGACTGCAAGGCGATTAAACCTGTCAGTCCTAGAGGAGATCAACCCTGACTGCTCTTTAGAAGGCCAGAACCTGAAGATGAAACTCAAATACTTTGGCCACCTAATGAGAAGGAAGGACTCACTGGAGAAGAGCCTAATGCTGGGAAAAACTGAAGGCAAAAGAAGAAGGGGAGGAGAGAGAACGAATTGGCTGATGGAGTCACTGAAGCAATCGATGCTTAATCTTGAGTTTAAATGGACTCCAGTGGATGGTAGAGGACAGGAAAGCCTGGATGAACCTTGTCCATGGGGTCGTGATGGGTCGGACACGACTTTGCAACTAACAACAACATGATATTTCCAATAAAGCTATTCTTTGAGGGATTCACCTGCCTCAGATTTTTTGCTTCTTGTAGGATCTATTACTTGGAACCCTGACACTGACACTTTGTGTTGTGTCACAAATGTTGTGTTGAAGAGTTGGCTATAATTAAATTAATTTAATGGATCAAGATTAATTAAATCCACCTTTTCTCTATGCATCCTGCTCCACCACCCACCACCCCCTCACCCCACCCCCATGATCACGTTATTTTATTTTTTTCCTGACAACTTCCTTGTGAATTAGATTGGACTGGGGGACAGGCACTATTTCAAAGTCACCCAGTGAGCTGCAGTGGATGAGAGACGATTGAAAAATACCTGAAAGGTATCTGGTAAAACTGATGTATTCTACGGCTGTGCAGATGCGTAAGTCTCAGGATCAAACTATCAAAATCTTGAATAGAAATAAATTTTTAAAAGAATGAGGAAAAGTGAAAAACATTAACTGAAACAACATCTGAGACTGAAAGAATTTCCACACATATAAACAGAAGTCACAATTTTTAGCTGGTATTTAAAAATTGTTCTGTTTATATATGTACTTTAAAACTTGTATACATCAATTTTGTATTTAGAGGGCTACTTTGGTAATCTCTAATTTTGTGTTGTACAAGAGCCCCCTGTGTGTACTTGTGTGATGTTTTTTATGCCAGAATCCACAGTCATTAAGTTCAACATGATGAAGCACAGCTTTAGGAGTTACCAGTGGTCTATCATGCACAAACGCTAGAAAGTAATCTGTAATGAATCAGTCCTGTTTTATTGCACATGGTAAAGTGTTGAACATTTCACCAGATGCATTGGAATTTCAGATCAAATACTAATATCATCACTTTGATTTAATATCTTTCCTCCAAACTGAAGGTTTTCAGAGCTGTCAAAAATGTCATTAGAGTCCTAATAATGCTCAGGATTATGATTTTGTCAGATCATTTCCCCCTGTCTACAGGTCTATGAACAAATTAAATAAGTGTTCTGTTATGGGCTTACCATCAGAGATAGTTTTATAGAGTTTTTAAATATGTAAATCAGAACATATAAATGTAGATATCAAGAAAGGAGAAAAGATTGTACTCTTGAGAATGTTTAAAGGTTTATGAATGAACATTTGCTCTTATTTACATAAAACCATTACCTGGACTCCATTTATAAATGTGTTCATAAAATTTATACCTTGATGCTCATTTTTTAAAGCTCAATACAGGGTACATGGGATTTTTTAAATATCTTTTTCTGCTTATGAGGAGATTAGAATTGGAATGATAGGATGAAACTCCATAAAGATTTGCTTCATGGGAGAATGGCTAACAATCCTGCTTTAAGTACACCGCTCTGACCATTATACCAAACCAGCAATATCTTTGCTTGAAGATGTTACATCTCATCTTCTCGCAAAACACAAGTAATGGGGCACATTTTTTATTGTTGCAAAAAGCCTAATCCTGAAAAAATATCATCAAAGTTAGTCAACCAAGGAGAGGATTTCTTGACCCAGAGTTCAAATAAATATAAATGTTAAAAGTGTTATATCCAACTTGCCTTCCGGAGGCAGCATCTCTTTCTTGTCAGAGGAAAAATAGCTTCACAATCTGATATCTTCCAAGCCTACAGATCTTTACTGAAATAATACTCTTAGAGAAAGAGATCTTAATTTAGTAATTAAAAAAAGGGGGGGAGAAAAATACATATAATGCATAGAGCCATTTCCTAACAGGAGAAATTAGTTAATTACTTAAGAAAGCATACAGGAAATACATAGATTCTCTCTTCTGGTTGCTAAGAGATACTTATGATGAGGAGTAAAAAATAACCTTAACTTGGAAATTAGGTATGATGCAAATCTGGTATTACTGTTCCAACATTCATTTGCCAATCTCCTTAAAATCTGTACTGATAGGATGGGAGAAAAAGAAAAGAAATTTCTGTGATAATTTTAGATCTGACATCCCAGCAAAAAGCAGGTTGGTTATATTACATACACCAATATGAATAGCCATGTATCATTTTAGAGGCACTCATCTGAAATAATTTAAAAAATAAAGTCTCCTTTGAATTAAATTCAATTCCTGGTGATATAATGGACAATTCAAACATTTTATTTTGCTATTCCAGCAAAAGTATCAGAGTGAGTTGTCATTGCCCTTTGGTGGGTTTTTTTTTTTTTTTAATATCAATCTAGCCCTGGCATTATAGATGATCTCACATTCTGGTACAAATGAGGTTTTTCCCTCATTAACTTGTGAGTCTAAATGAGGTCAGCCACTTGCTGAGATTAAAACAATTACATGGATACAGTTATCTATATCTTTTAAAATCTGATTTCAGATCAGATTTAGAGACTAACAGATGGCAGAGAATGTTGGACAGCCAATTTAGTCTAGTGGTTAAGGCACCAAACTAGAAATCAGGAGCCTCTGAGTTCTAGTTCTGCCGTAGGCAAGGAAGCTGCCTGGGTGACTTTGGGCCTGTCACTCTCTCTCAGCTCACAATGTCAGTCAATTCCTGTTGCAACCAATAGATCAATGCTCAATTGATTTTAAAAAGCATTTGTGGAGAAAATGCTAGGAAATGAAAAAAAAAATTGGAAAAGAGGATTGTCTTAATTCTAGAAATTGGAAAGGCTGGTTAATCCGCCCAGAACTACACATACTATGAGGCTTCAATTGATTGGAATTTTAGATCCTAATAGGAACAGATGAGTTCACAGACACAAATTCTCCCATCCTCCATAACTCAATTAACAAGTTATGCATATGGACCAATTACTACAGGTACAGTATTATTGAGAGCATTGAAGTGCTTCTGTTGAAAGGACTGAATGCTAACATCACTGTTGTCTAGGGGATGCCCAGTTGGGGTCTTCTTTCATGTCCTCATTAAATAGTACCCACCAAAGTGGTACCCTTTTATCTTTTCATGGTTTCCCGCTTTCAAACTGCTGGGTTGGCAGGAACTCACCTGTTCTGCAGCAGCAACCAGTCTCGAACACAAGCCTGCCAATCATCAGCCCAGTGTCCTAACCCCATGAGCCACCATAGTAGATCAATGTGCATGGACCAATATGTATCTTACATGCAAAAGGGCCTGGTGGCTCAGCAGACTAATGCATTGTGATTAACTCCAGCTGTCTGCAATTACTATAAATTTGAATCTCACCAGGCTCAAGGTGACTCAGCCTTCCATCCTTTTTAAAGTAGGTAAATTGAGGATCCAGCTTGTGGGGGCAATAAGCTGATTTTGTATAAATATACAAAAGTATGAAGGCTATTGCTTAACACGTTGTAAGCTGCCCTGAGTCTCTGGAGAAGGGCAGCATATAAATAAAATTAAAAAAAAAACAAAAAACAAAAAAACAACAGAGCTGCAAGTGTTTTGAGTGCTTTACATCCAAGCTCTGAAATATTTAAAACTAAGCAAGAAATCTAAAGGAGTGACATTGCTTTACCTCATTTGTTGATAATGTAAGAGTGCTGAAGGAAGACAATCTGTTTATCTGTTTATATATATATATCAGTGCTGAAATCCATTTTTTTACTACCAGTTATGTGGGTGTGGCTTGGTGGGCGTGGAAGGGAAGGATACTGCAAAATCTCTATTCCCATCCCACTCTGGGGCCAGCCAGAAGTGGTATTTGCCAGTTCTCTGAACTACTCAAAATTTCTGCTACCCGTTCTCCAAACTGCTCAGTTTCCACTACTGGTTGTCCAGAACCTGTCAGAACCTGCTGGATTTTACCCCTGATATATACATATATACATACACACACACACACACTTTTCAATCACTATGAGTAATGGTGCACATGATCTATGTCCCCCTCCTCGCTTCAGGCTAACTTATTGTAATGTATGTCACATTGTGCACTTTAGTCTATGATGAAAGATTTTCAAAAACATGAATGCACGGAAATGCAAACAGACAAATAAAGCAAATAAGAATGTTCTTTATTGCTTCCACGATGACAACTATTTTCCAGAAAATGATACTTATTCCTTCAGATTTTTATAACATGGTAAATGTATAAAACAACAATCTTCTGCTTGAATACTAAGCTGATCTTGGAGTGTTGGAAATGTAAGACGGTTAGTGTAAGTATGGCTCTGTCTTATTTAAAAATAGAGACACAGCATGGTTTAGCTGCCTAGAGCTTACATAGAGAAAAGGCCATTCTTCACTGTTATAAACTGATGTTCCTAGATGAATCGAAATTCACTAGAGAAAGGAGGCAAATTAATATAATCAGAACCTTTAACATCCTCTCTTTTTTTAGCTGTCCTTTGCATTATGATAATTAGTAAGTATACTGATAAGTAGCAATTCTTTAATGCTGAGGAGTGTCTCAGAGTACCAAAAAGATACTAGGGAGATTACTAGACTATGCTATTTGCATAGTTAATGAGGAAGGGAATTTAATTTTGATGCTACAGCACTGACAGATACTCATTTTCAAATATCTATCATATATAGCAAGGTAAATGTCAAGTTGTACTTATTCTTACCTTACTCTTTAAAACTTGCCTTACTCTTTAGAATTAGATTCCTAGAGGAGGACAGAGGGCCAGAAACCACAGAAGACATGTTGGCAACAAACATTTACTCTTTTTCAATTAATTCCTGGATGCTTAATGACTATAAAAGTAACATCTCCCTTGAGACAAGTTCAACTCTTCTTGATTATGGACACAACCAGCAGCTTTCTTAGCAACAGTATGTAATAGTTCACAATTGCCTTCTTCTCTGTGTTGTTGGACTTAATAGAATAGAATGTTGGAAGGGACCTTGGAAGTCTTCTAGTCCAACCCCCTGCACAAGCAGGAAACCTTATACCACTTCAGACAAATGGTTATCCAGCATCTTCTGAAAAATTTCCCCTTTTGGAGCATTCACAACTTCTGAAGGCAAGTTGTTCCACTTGTTAATTGTTCTGTCAGGAAATTTCTCCTTAGTTCTAAGTTGCTTCTCTCCTTGATTACTTTCCACCCATTGCTTCTTGTCCTGCCCTCAGGTGCTTTGGAGAATAGCTTGACTCCCTCTTCTTTGGGGCAACCCCTGAGATATTGGAACACTGCTACCATGTCTCCCCTAGTCCTTCTTTCATTAAACTAGACCCGTGATAGCGAACCTATGGCACAATGTGCCAGTGGTGCCATGCCAACCCCTTTCTGTGGGTGCACGCACTGTCAGCAGCTGTTCTTCTGGTTTCCCGCATGCACATGCATGCTGGCCAGCTGGTCTTTGTGGGTGCCAGAGCACCGAAAAACAGCCTGAAAACAACCTAAAAAATGGCCCGAAAATGGCCTGAAAATGGCCTAGAAAACAGCCTGAAAACAGTCTGAAAAATGGCCTGGAAAAGGCCCCCCAAAACGGCCTGAAAATGGCCCGAAAAATGGCCAACACTCCCCCCCCCCCCCACAAACAGGCATGCATGCACCAGCCAGCTGGTCTTGGGGTTTCCAGTGCTCTGGCATGCACACATGCACATGCGTTCTGGTTTGGCCATTTGGTGCTGAAAAGGTTCACCATCACTAAACTAGACATACCCAGTTCCTGCAACCATTCTTCATATGTTTTAACCTCCAGTCCCCTAATCATCTTTGTTGCTCTTCTCTGCACTCTTTCTAGAGTCTCCATGTCTTTTTTTACATCTCAATCTACTTCTCAATCTAGCCTGTGTCCCTAGAATTCCTGGAGAGCTCCCATTCAGCTACTAACTGGGCCTGTTTTTGATTAGCCTTTTTAGCCTAGAAAGGGTCATAGAGAGGTGCAAGCCACTGAGATTTTAATGGTTATATCTGTCTTTCATTTCCATATCATTTATGAATGGTAAAGAAGAAATAAAAAGTTCTGGGGCAAAGTTTCAATCCTTCTGCAGTGCTTTCCCCAGGGGTCATGATCAATGAACGTTTTATTGTTAGTTTTACATGTTCTGCCCTACATCCTTTGCTGCAACACATCACATCCCAGGATGTGCTTAAAGGCAAATTGTTGCCATTGTATAACTTGCTCCTTTTTTCTTATTTTCTACCTGATTTCATCCCCAATCATTTTTCCCATCAGCAATTTTTGTTACTACCAGTTTATATGCTGACCTCTGATCCATTCCTTGGTTAATCACTTCTCTTCTAATGCATTATTCTCAATTTCCATTTTAAATGACATATTCACAACCTGTTCTCTTCAATGCTTTTTCCTGTCTCTGCCATTTTCTAACTTTCATTTCCTTGCTGAGATCATTCTCTTAAAAAATGCCATCATAATGTCACTAATGTGCACATACTTGGTTTTACTAAATATTTCAAATCGTTCTATCTTTCTGCTATGACTTTCTGCTGTGACTCTGATACATCAAAGATATACAAGAATCTGTAAATGTTTATTAACAACCTGTTGTTTAGTCAGGAATTTTCATATTATGTCAGTGAAATTGTAATCCATTTGTACTAGTTTCCCAAATCAGAAATCCAACCTTCAGTCTATCTAACATGATAGCGACAACTATCATGTGACATTAATGGCTCTCCAATCTTTCCAGTTGTGCCTGAAAGTGTTGTAGATCAGGGGTCTCCACCTTGGCTGGATGGGGACTTGAAGGCTACAAGTCTTAAAGTTGCCAAGGTTGGTGAGATCCCAGCTATAGATAGAACCTAAGATCTTCTTCATGTAAAATTATAGCTTTACTACTGAGCTCCTATCTCTTATCCTTTTTTAAAAAAAATTAATTAAAAAGAAGAGTGTTGAAGTAATGTAATAGAGCTGTGATGGCAAACCTATGGCACGGGTGCCACAAGTGACACATGGAGTCATATCTGTGGGCACATGAGCATTGCCCTACCTCAGTCCAGCTCGCAAGTGCGCGCTGGCCAACTGATTTTCAGGCCGTCTGGGCCCACTAGAAGTTGGGAAACGGGCTGTTTCCAGGCCTCTGGAGAGCTTCCGGAGGAGTGGGGAAGGCTGTTTTCACCCTCCCCAGTCTCCTAGAAAGGCTCTGGAGCCTGGGGAGGGCAAAAAATGGGGCTACCAGGCCCACTGTGCAAAAGCGGGGGGAGAGTGGGAGGGTCACATGCGCATGTGTGGAGGGATGGGTCACATTGAATTATGGGTGTGGGCACGCGTGCACGCAATCCCCCCCCACTACCCCCACTTTTGGCACATGATGGCAAAAAGGTTAGCCATCACTGTAATAGAGTAAGGAACATATTTATGGGAAATCTGTAACACATCAACATAAATCACTGAGTTTTACTTGAATGTTATCTGAATGACAATGATTGATCTTATTCAGCTTATCCATTCATATTGAATCATCCATTAATTTAGATCGATTTGATTGGATTGGACTACCAAGCTAATCATCAGATCAGGTTCATACAATTTAGAAAGTCAATTCATTCTGAAGGTTAAGACACCAATTTTAGTCAATGATTTGATCCAAATCATAAATCCTATTTTACCCTTAAGTGCAAAATACAGATCGAGTTTGGAAAGTCAAGAAAATGTTAAGAGATGGTCAACTTCATTTTCAACTAAAAATTCAAATTAAAACTTCACAGACCCTTCTCCCCAACAGATATGCAATGTCATATAAAGATTCAGAACTTATGTCATGGAACATTTTTTTTTAAAATATTATTTTCTCAAGTTTATATAAGAGCCACGGTGGTGCAGTGGCTAGAGTACAGTCCTGCAGGTTACTTCTGCTGATTGCCGGCTGCCTGCAATTTGGCAGTTCAAATCTCACCAGGCTCAAGGTTGACTCATCCTTCTGAGGTGGGTAAAATGGGGGCCCAAATTGTTGAGGGCAGTATGCTGACTCTATAACTGCTTAGAGTCTAAGTGCTATTGCTATTAGAACCATATACACCAGTAAAGTCTAAGTGCTATTGCTATTAGAACCATATACACCAGTGATGGGTTGCCCCCAGTTTGCACCGGTTCTATAGAACTGGCAGTAAAACTAATGGGAGGCCCCGCCCACTGACCCCGACGTCACCAAACTGCTTCTGCGCATGTGCAGAAGAGTGAGTGAAGCATGAGCACACACGCGGCCCCATTGCAAACCAGTAGTAAAGGTAAGTAGAACCGACCCCTGATATACACATATGCATGGACACGCACACAGAGATAAACATCTCAGCAGGAATGATAATCTCTTTACATAGCAGTGAACAATAGCATTATAATATCTCCTAGACCAGTGATGGCTAACCTTTTTGCTGTTGTATGCCAAAAGCAGGGGGACCGCAGGGGTCATGCATGCATGCGCCCACACCTATAATTCAATGCGCCTTGTCCCCCATGCATGACCTCCCCACCTCCCATGCTTTTGGCACGTGATGGCACGGTGGGCCCAAGAGGCCTATTTTTTTGTCCTCCCCAGGCTCCAAAGGCTTTTCTGGAGCATGAGGAGGGCAAAAATGGCCTTCTCCATCCCCCAGAGGCCCTCCAGAGGCCAGAAACAGCCGATTTCCTGACTTCCGATGGGCCCAGAAGGCCCAAAAATCAGGTGGCCAATGTGCACATGGGCACTGGAGCTGAGCTAAGGCAACGCTCGTGTGCCCACAGATATGGCTCCATATCTGTGGGCACATCTGTGATGGCCATAAGTTTGCCATCACAGTCCTAGACTCTCTAACAAGTTGTAGAGATGAAGAAGCAAAGAGAGGAATCAGTCTGGAGTCATTACATTCCCACAAGCAATCCAAGTCTGAGCTCCACTCCTTGAATTAACCATTCTCTAGCACCAATTTAGTGCTGACTGTGAGTTGACTAGATTCTTGTGCATAAACATGAGCAATAATTGGAGCTTAATATGTGGTCCTGAGTCTTTGTGCCTGATACAAACTTGTGGAATAAATATATCACAATGATAATCCTATATAAAATTCCCATAAATTTAAATCTGAATTTTGTTTCACTTCAATTATACTGATTTGGAAAAATAGTCAAAGTAGATAAGTTGAGAATGATAACTGTCAATGCCTCTAAAAAGCAGGATAAATTGTTGGTCTGGCATTTTGTGATACATACAGAACAAAAGAAACCTCTCATCTGATAAATTTCATCTTTGAATGAAGACCATATCTAGACTTCCCCAGGAGATTCTGTGCCATTCTGGATTAAATAGCTAAATGATCATTCTGAATTTTTCTCTGAAATTATTTCAGCATGGTTTTAGCTGATTCATCTTAAGACAACCATATATTTGGGGTTTATTTTAAAATACATTCCACTGGATTGTAAAAACTCAAGTCTGCAAAATGCCTGATGAAATCCCAACTTTATACAAAGAAACAAATTCCTTGTGTACAACCACACTTGGCCAATAAAGAATGTTCTGTTCTGTTCTGTTCTGTTCTGTTCTGTTCTGTTCCGTTCCGTTCCGTTCCGTTCCGTTCCGTTCCGTTCCGTTCCATCCCATTCCATCCCATCCCATCCCATCCCATCCTATCCCATCCCATCTCATTCCATCTGAATGTGGACTCTGTATTTGGTTGAGTAGTAACATGGCATAATATCAAAAAAGCGGGCACAATTTATCAGAAGATCTAAGAGCTTGGAGAGAAACAGATCTAGTTATTACCTCAAACTCTTCTTCTTAATTGCTCATCATAATTGTGAAACTGATTGTAATTTATATGGATGAAAGCACTTGGACAAATGATTGGATAACTTCTTGAATATGCATTGATTGTGTGATCATCTGGATAATTTTCTTTCAAAATGTGTTTGTGTTAGAAAGAGAAACAGACTACGGGAACTCTGAAGATTCTTGGATGAGGAACCCTCGTTTTGATTTTATATTATCACCATGCATTACAAAAGAAAGGATATAAATTTCAGTGTGGTGAAGATGTTGAGTTCAAGTACCAGAAATCTAAAGCTTCCTATTTATAGCACTATGCCAACCTTTTCTGAAATAACAGCATCTCGTATTTTTAACCGTTTTTCAGAAAGGAAAGATATGGATCATTAGAAGAATGCAAGAAGTGCCACTTTGGATCACATCACAGATACAGATTACTGTTCCCCTCCCACCCCCCACAATCCTTTTCCTGATTATTCATTGTGAGATTTATAATACTCTGTACTTAGGATTCTCCCTCAAAGGCAAGTAACAGAGTGGTCAATGCCTGGAATACACTACCTGACTCTGTAGTTTCTTCCCCAAACCGCCAAAACTTTAACCTTAAACTGTCCACCGTTGACCTCACCCCATTCCTAAGAGGTCTGTAAGGGGCAAGCATAAGTGCACCAGCGTGCCTACCGTCCCTGTCCTAATAATCCTTTTTACTTACTCTTTTCATGTATTTAAATTATGTTCATACTTTTATCTGTTGTCTTATATATGATTGACAAAATAAATAAATACAAAAAATAAAATAAAATAAAAATAATCAGCATTAAATTCTACTTTTCTTCCCGGAATTTTACCTGCACTGAACAGATATGGTGAAGAAAATTTATAATATATTTAATACAGAACTACCAAACCAAATGCTTCAAATGCAGAAAGGCACCTATGCATCTCATATATATAGAGATATTTTTTTATAAGAAGCTCAAGAATGACCATGTGAGTTACTGCATGTTGTTAAGGTTTTGCCCACTGTGATGTTTTCCTGGGTAATAACCTGTAATTTTTTTTTTGTCTGCTAATATAAAATGGGAAAAAATAAAGCTCAGAACACACTGGTACCTTCTGTTTATCTGAGATCAGAAGGAAGTGTTGTGATACAGCACCATCTTCAGGTATATAACTATAGTATAGTTGATCAAAGCACTGCTGAAAATACCTCTTCTCTTCTCTTCTCTTCTCTTCTCTTCTCTTCTCTTCTCTTCTCTTCTCTTCTCTTCTCTTCTCTTCTCTTCTCTTCTCTTCTCTCCTCTCCTCTCCTCTCCTCTCCTCTCCTCTCCTCTCCTCTCTTCTCTTCCTTTCCTTTCCTTTCCCTTCTCCTTTTTTTCTTTACTCTTCTCTTATTTCCCTTTTCTTTAAAATATACTCCTGCATATAGAAAGTAGCTGAAACAGTGGAGACATAATAGCAATAGCAATTATGTGCATAATTGGAGCTATTAGACTATTTTTAGCTATACGATACCGAGGCTTTCCAGAACAAAAGAAATGTTAGGATAAGCAATAGTGCCATAATAAACTGCAATAGCTAAATATATTTACACATTATATAAGCAGAAGTGGATGTATCTTACACTTGTTGTTTGTTTTAAAAATGTTTTGGTTTTCTTTCGTATTTAAAAGTAAGCAATATTTAAAACATTTGTAAAAATAGACAGTCATTATCAAAACACACGTGTGAAAAAATGACAGAGGGAAAAGGAGTTACTTTGATATGCAACTGCAGGTTTTTCTTTTTCTTTTTTCTCTTTCTTTCTTTCTTTCTTTCTTTCTTTCTTTCTTTCTTTCTTTTTTTCTTTCTTTCTTTTTGCCTACTACTAAATCTTCAATGTGCAGATAGAAGAAGGCTACTGCTGAATTATATGGGAACTGCTGAGCAGGATTGTGCCGAACACATTGAGTTCAAATTCTCCTGTGCCTGAAATTGGTGGTTTGAGTACTTCAAACATGGTATAAAACAATCTAGCTCTAAAATGTTTTATCTTAAACATTAGATGAAAAACAAGTGTTTTGTGTTTATGTATGTATTATGTAAAGATGTACTGAATAGAACTGGTCTGATCTCAGGACAAAAAGTGGTCTCTTTGGTCACATATGCATTCCAAAAACTTTGGTTTTATGCATTCCAAAAACTGTAATGGGTGATAAGAACGATGAGAAGACTAATAGTAACAGTAATGCAGACTTAATGAATAGTTTGACAGTGTTTTTTTTTTTTTAAAAAAAAATTAGATTTATATGCCGCCCTTCTCCGGAGACTCAGGGCTGCTTACAATGCGTTAAGCAATAGCCTTCATACTTTTGTATATTTATACAAAGTCAGCTTATTGCCCCCACAAACTGGGTCCTCAGTTTACCTACCTTAGAAAGGATGGAAGGCTGAGTCAACCTTGAGCCTCGAACTCGCATAATTGCAGACAGCTGGGTGTTAATAACAGGCTATCTAGCTCATCGAGCTATCTGAGGCTCTTCTGTTGAGGGAATTATTTGTTTAGCGGAGTTTGGGGAAAAACTGTTTTTGTCAAGTTTTCGGTGTACAGTCTGCACACACATGTCTAGTTGTTCTGGTGTGCAGTGCTCTATAACATCGTTTTGAGGGTAGAAGTTGAAGCAGTTTGTGTTCAGGATGCGAGGGGTCTGTAAATATTTTCACAGCTGTCTTTTTGACTCATGCAGTATACCGGTCCTCAATGGAAGGCAGGTTGGTAGCAATTGTTTTTTTCTGTAATTCTAATTATCCTTTGAAGTCCGTGTCTGTCTTGTTGGGTTGCAGAACCAAACCAGACAGTGATAGAGGTGCAGATAACAGACTCAATACTTCCTTTGTAGAACTGTACCAGCAGCTCCTTGAGCAGTTTGAGCTTCTTGAGTTGGTGCAGAAAGAACATTCTTTGTTGTGCTTTTTTGATGACATTTTTTTAATGTTAGGTCTTTTAAGTCTTGAGAACCTAGAAATTCTTGACTGGAATTGGATAAGGTGAAAGTTTGATGAGACAGACTACATAAGATAGCTTTCTTGAAATTCTGCTACTATAGTTGATGGGTCATTTGGTTTGCTCCTGGTGACCAGAGATGAGAAGGCTGAGTTTCATTCTGCAGAGTGAATAACTGCTCCGGGCACTCTCTTATCTTATTCTTCCCCTAATTCATAGTAACACTATCCTACAATGCAGAGATGGGTTTCAGCAGGTTCTGACCAATTCTGGAGAACTGGTAGTGGAAATTTTGAGTAGTTCGGAGAACCAGTAATAAAATTCTGACTGGCCCCACCCCCATCTGCTCTCTGCCTTCCAAGTCCCAGCTGATCAGGAGGAAATGGGGACTTTGCGGAAACTTTCCCCTAGAGTGAAGAGGGAATGGAGATTTTACACTATCCTTCCCCTGGATTGGGGAGGGAATGGACATTTTACAATATCCTTCCCCTGCCATGCCCACCAAGCCATGCCCACCAAGCCTTGCCATGGCCACTAGGCCACGCCCACAGAACCGGTAGTAAAAAAAAATTGAAACACACCACTGCTACAAAGAAAGGAAGAAGAAAGGCAATCTTGTTTCATCTCTGTTTTCAATCACCCCTTTTACACTTAAATACTCAAACTCCCCTAAAAATATTCCTCCCCAAAAATGCTAGTTGTTTATTTGGAGGAAAAACATTATTCTAATTAGATTTTGTGAACATAATATGGCACTGGGGGCAAAACAATTAGTTTCATTTCAAACTAATCTTCTTCTAAAGGTTAAAAATCTCCTCCTTTTAGTTCATATTAATTCTTCCCTCCCTACCCACCCCCCCAAAAAAGCACACCACTAGAAACCAGTCTTGTTGACTACTTCCAAAGTAGACAAAGTGCTAAAGTTCTTTTAAATATTTATTTTAAAATTTATTGGCCACCAATATTACCATGAGGTTGAGCATAGATAGGAATGCCAGAATGCCAATCATAGCCCTCCATTCCTATGTATGATGAACTGATGCCAAGATGCAGGCTCTGCCCTTTCGTGTTTGCATTGCTCTTTGCATCCAATATGTAAGGAGTAGAAATTGTATTGAAATCAGTGGTGGGTTTCGCATTTGGTTACCACTAGTTTGCTGCATGTGCACACGCTCACTTCACACATGCGTGCATGTTGCATTCATGCACCCGGCCTTCTGCGCATGCGTTTTGCTCGCACACGTGCCTTCCGTGCATGCACCTGGCCTCAAAAAAGTGTTTAAATAGGATGGAATAGTGCTGGGGTGGGTGAGCAGGTCCACCTACGATGTCCGCTACCGGTTCGCCTGAACTGATACGAACTGGCTGAATAACACCTCTGATTGAAATGGTGCAGTATTGTTATGCTTTCTGCCCTACCCCGTTATGATAAGAGTTAGAAAAGTTACCATTAGATAGCCTGAGCAACATCATCTATTTATTAAAGTTAATTGTGTAAATACATACTGAACAGAATAACAGAGTTGGACTAGTCAACTTCCTACTCGAGCAAGAGACCGTATATACCATTCCAGACAAGTGGCTGTCCAGTCTCTTCTTAAAAGTCTCAAGAGATTGAGCACCCACAACATTTGAAGCCAAGCTGTTCTAATGGTTAATTGTTCTCACTTTCAAGAAATTTCTTCTTAGTTCCAGGTTGTTTCTCTCCTTGATTAGTTTCCATCTATTGCTTCTTGTCTTGGCTTCTGATGCTTCGGAAAATAGCATCAGAACCCTCTTCTTTGTGGCAACCCCTCAAATATTGGAATCAGGTCACTCCTCGTCCTTCTTTCCACTCGATTAGACATACCCAATTCCTACAACCCTTTTTCATACCCTTTAGAAAAAAGTATATTTTTTCTTCATACAGGTATCAGGGTTCCAAGTAACACCCCCAACGAAAAAGGACTCCGAAGCTTGAAGCTTCTCAAAGTTCCATTTTATTAGAACTGTCGTATTGCACATCTGGGAAAACCTGAATCTGAAAGCTTCCAGGTTTTTCCCCACCCAAAGGAAAGTCCAAGTCCCTGCCAGTCATCGACAAGTCCATCATGTGGTCCAATCAAAGCACCTTCCCAACTTGAGATGCCACCCAGTCAGACTCTTCCAGGTGCAGGGCAAGATGTCCTTGATTCTCTGAGAAAGGAATTTGTTTGTTTGTTTGTTTGTCAACAAGTACAAGGAAACAAGTAACAGTATAGACATAGACATAGACACATGAAAAAAAAATTGGCACAAAAAAAAAAGGATATAAATAAGCAAAACATAGCCATAAACACATAAAATGAGTATATATAAATGGGTATAGTAGGGCAGGGATGGTAGCAGTGGTGGGATTCAGGCAGTTCGCACCACTTCGGGAGAACCGGTTGTTAACTTTCTGAGCAGTTTGGCAAACTGGATGTTGGAAGAAATAATTAGGGCAGAGAACCGGTTGTTAAATTACTTGAATGGTAGGTATGTTGATGCACTTATGCACTCCCTCTTAGGGACCTCTTAAGAAACGTGAAACGTCCACGGTAGACAGTTTAAGGTGAAAGGTATGGGGATTAGAGAGACTAACAACAGGATCAGGTAAAGTGTTCCAGACATTTACTACTCTATTGCAGAAGTCATATTTCCTACAATCAAGATTAGAGTGAATTACATTGAGCTTGAATCTATTGATAGCCCTTGTGTTATTACGGTTGAAGTTAAAGTACTCATTAACAGGTAGGACGTTATGGTAAATTATCTTGTGTACTAAGCTTAGGTTGTAACATAGATGGCGTAGGTCAAGACTATCCAGGCCTAAATTTTCAAGCCTGGTAGTATAGGGAATTTTATTTTGAGCAAAGGATTTGAGTACTCTTCTACCAAAATATCTCTGGATCCTCTCTAATGTATTGAGGGGATACATTAAAATACAGTGAGGGTTCCAGGCAGGAGAGCAGTATTCAAGGATAGGTCTGGCAAAGGTTTTGTATGCCTTAGTTTAAAGTATAGCATTACCAGAGAAACAACTTCATAAAATAGGGTTATTATGACTATATATATGCTCCATACAATTCCCACTCCCAGTTTCCCACAGCACTAAATGTGGCAGGCCTGAAGGCCCAGTGCAAAAGATGGCTTCCAGACCTGACAACAGGAACATACTTAACTCCCTGTATGGTGAAATCTGGAGGGCAAAATAGATGTTAGGAGAAGGTGAACTGGGTAGCCATGCATATTTTATTACAAACCCAGAACCATAGGGATGAGCTATTTATTTTAAAACAAAGCTGAGGTGTATGTATATGGTGCTTATGTCATTGAATTACTTGTTAAAGACTTAAACTATTAATAGTTGTTTTGCTCCCTCCCTATCTATTAATACTGCCTTTTTGCTATATATAAAGGAGAATAACTCATTCCGAAAAGGTACTATTGTGATTTTATCTAGAAAATGAAAATAGGGACATCTTAAAAGAAGCTCAGTATATAATGCTGTCGCAGTACTACAAGTAACCTTAGTTTTCAATGTTCTTATCATTGCCACATTGTACAATAATGACAACATTCAATAATACACACCCGTACTTCCTGAGTACTGACCAGAGAAGAAAGGTGGGATATAATCAATATAAATAAATCAATGAAACTTGACAATTTTGGAAAAAGAAGTACAGGGGTTTGGGATCAGGTTTTTCCCACCCACCACCCTTTAAATTTGCCAGGTGTGTGTGTGTGTGTTTTGTGGGGGGGAAAGATGGTATTTTCACTTTATCAAACCTGTTTTGCAGCATGATGTGTTTAGGAAAGATAAACAATAATAATGTTACCTCAGATTGTTTAACTGCAGATAAACAAATATTTGTACACTAATATTGCATTTACCTCCCTTGTGAACTTGTCAATTTGTATGCGATCTTTTGGGGAGGTTGGGAATGAACAAGCCTTTTCATGAGTAAACAAACCTGTAAAGATTGGCAGAATGTCAGTGACAAAAATCGCCTTTTGTAACCATCCTTTTCCTCACCCATCACCTCTGAAAACATAAGGGATAACTAATTTAAAAATGAGTCAGATTAGATTGTGATATAATTAACTTTTGATGGGCTGTTTGGAATGGTTTCTATGAACTCTCCTTTTAATTGCTGTAAAAGTTCTGGAAAAATTGGTTATCCAGCTGTCATGATTCATAGTGATGAACTTGAGATATCTGCCAACCTAGATCATTTGTTCAAACTGTCTTGGTTCTTCATCTCATGATACACTTATTCTGGTGTTTTATAAAACTGAATCTGCAATTTAATACGCTGTACGTGAAGTGGCAATTCTGTTTGTTGCTCAACTTCCTAGTTGATATGGTCTCCAATGAAAAGCCATCTTTTTCAGGGATAAGAAGAGAATGTGCTCAATGATAACGTAATCCTGTGGGTGGAATGCATTGCAAAGAACCCCGAGTCATGTAATTGAGCTCTTAGATATCCTGTATGGAATGTGTATGTATGTCTAGAGTTTTGATCTAATTAAAGAGAAAACAAAGCCTTTTTAAAAGTAGCTTTGTTTAATAATTTGTTCCGATTGAACATTTCTCTTGTGCTTACTATTGCTATTTATATTCTGGCTTGTGAACAGCCTCTGAGAACACCAGCCATCTGTTGGCTTAGTCATAAACAGAACTCTTCCTGGAAATCAACATCATGGATATCACAATACATTACCAGATACCAAGAAAAAAACCCTCACAAATGATAGTTTATCCTGCTAAACTTCGTGTGTATGTATCTATGTTGGTGCATTTATTGGTAATGCACACAGACATTCAGGTTGTATTTTCCACTTCCTCTCCCACCCAAAAATTCAAATTGTTCTAAACCTGAACTTGTGCATGCCAGTTTTAGAATAGAATAGAATAACAGAGTTGGGAGGGACCTTGGAGGTCTTATAGTCCAACCCCTTGCTTAGGCAGGAAACACTACACCATTTCAGACAAATGGTTATCCAACATCTTCTTTAAAACTTCCAGTGTTGGAGCATTCACAACTTCTGGAAGCAAGTTGTTCCACTTGTTAATTGTTCTGTCAGGAAATTTCTCCTTAGTTCTAAGTTGCTTCTCTCCTTGATTAGTTTCCACCCATTGCTTCTTGTTCTAACCTCAGGTGCTTTGCAGAATAGTTTGACTCCCTCGTCTTTCTTCCCCCCTCCCTTTTTTTCTTTAGGCAATGTGGTACAGAATAGAAAAGTGGGAAATGTCATTAATATTGTGCATTGTATTACACTCTGTGTGCATGCATGTTTTGATCATAGGATGAGTTCTGAGTAAGGTTTCTGGAAAATTCTTAAACAGTTCTTTAAGCTTCAAAAATGACCAGTATCTGGCAAATATTTTTGTATCTATTTGAGCCACGCTGGTTAGAGAAGAAAAGGCATGCCACACTGTGTACCAATCAAAGTAATGATCCTCAGGAGGATTTGGGGAAAGGGTCAACAAAGGAAACTGAATATGGATCCAGAACAGTCATCTTTGATGTTGTAAATGTGAAGTAGACCAAGGCAATACACACTTGCACCTCAGTGTGTCAACTATTTATTTTCTTTCTTAGCCTTTTGAAAAAAGTTAGCCACTGATCCTCATTGTTGTAATAAACGAATGTAATACTTATGAATCCAGCATCAAAATACTGGCTGTTTTTAATGAGTAAAACTTCAAGAGATTCTTCACACAAATGTTGGCTGGGGAATTATGGGAGTTGAAGTACACAAGTCTTAAAGTTGCCAAGGTTGGACACCCCTGCTCTAGAACGGGGGGGGGGGTCAAACACAATTTCATTGAGGACCGCATGAGGGTTGTGTTTTACCTTGGGGGGCCAGAGAGGGCATGGCCAGCTTGATGTCACTCATGTTGAGGGCTCCTTTGGTGGCCCAATTGCTCTGCCAGAGAAAACGGGCTCCTGAGCTCCATTTTGGCTGCGAGGACCTCCTCAACCCTCTGCCACATGCTACCCTCCCAAGCACCATTTTTGCTGACGGAGGCACTGCCAGCCAGTCAGTGGCGGGATTCAAATAACTTAACAACCGATTCTCTGCCCTAATGACCGGCTGGGTGGGCATGGCCAGAGGGTGTCACAGGCAGCATTCAGCCTCCTGCACCCTCTTGGGAGCAAAAACAAGCCATGGGGGGGGGGGCGTGCCACTCACCCCGCACCCCATTTTGGGCCTAGGGGCTTCCCTGAATCTGACTGGGAAGTACAAATGGGCCTAGGTATCATCCCTACAGCTGACTGGGAGTGAAAACAGGCCATGGAGGAAGTACACCAGCCCCTATGCCCTGTTTTGGGCCTAGGAGGCCTCCTTGCATCTATCTGGGAGCTAAAATGGGGTACCTGGGGATTCCTGGAAGGGATGGGGCAGGAAGGGACAGGGCCAGCCAGCAATTTAACCTCCGGTTTTCCCAAACCGGCCCAAACCCAGCCCAAGCAGCTGTTTTTTAAAAAAACAACTGCTTCTGTTGGGTTGTAAACCAGCCATTTTCCTTTCCTATAACAAAAGACCTGTGAAACAGGCACAGGGAAAGAGAGGTGTAAAATGAATCCCACCACTGGGACCAGTCCTTCACTTTTTCCAGGGTGGCCCAGGGGGCCAGATCTAAGCACCCCATGAGTTGAATATGGCTCCTGGGCCTTGAGTTTGATACCCTTGCTCTAGAAGGTTCAATATTTGAATGCCTTCTCATTCTTCTGCATGCAGAGGCAGATCCTCTGCTTGATCAGATAATGTTTAAAGCCTTCATTAAGGTGTAGCTTTCTTTTCTTTCTTTTTTTTAAAAAAAATATTGATTTCAAACTTAAAAAAAAAAAAACAAAAACAAAAACATAAATGCAAAATTACAAAAAATAATATTTTTTTTGCAAGACTGTGACCATTTACACAACATATCAGTACAAAATTCTTATGCTCTATACATTTTACTTCATCTAATTCTACTATGTCTGAGTCTGTTTCATTTTTCTGTTTTCAATCCATTTGTACCATTTCTCCCATGATACATAATACTCCAAGTCCGTCATTCCTTTCAGTTCCAATGTCAGTTTATCCATTTCAGCGCAGTCAAAAAAAATTTAATTAATAATTTGAATGCCTTCTCATTCTTCTGCATGCAGAGGCAGATCCTCTGCTTGATCAGATAATGTTTAAAGCCTTCATTAGGGTGTAGCTTTCTTAGCATTTTGAGGAGGAATATCCTGGTTGTGCCAGTTATCTGATGTTTCCCCATTTCTAGCACTAACTCCATTTGTAAATCCATCTTTTTACAAATAATTAAAGGCACTATTTAAGCTGCTCTTGTCCTGTGCTTATGCTGGGTTAACTCTGAGTATGCTCAAAAATATCCTGTCGAGACTGAGGCAAACAAGGGCCATTTGGAAGTTGATGTGTCTATTTCAGGTGAGTAGGAAAAATAGAAATAAAGCTAAGGGAAAAATAAGCTTGGAAAGAAAAACAATATTTTTTTTAAAAAAAAAACAACTGTTTCTACTGGGTTGTAAACCAGCCATTTTCCTTTCCTATAACAAAAGACCTGTAAAACAGATACAGGGAAAGAGAGGTGTAAAATGCACTAGAGAGGATGGTAAGCACTGGCCCAGTGTTGTTCATAATCTGAACTCTGAGAGAAAAAAAGAGATAAATCTGATCCTGTTTGATCCTGCGATTTGATATTTTATTTCCATAGCTAGTACAACTATTTTCTTGTGTAGGCATATCTACTTGTAGAGGAAATTAAGCCATACCTGCCTTTTTTATATTAAAAGAAAATAATTGATAAAGTATAAGATGAGAGGAAATCAGACAAGAGATTGAAAATTAATTCAAATAAAATGAAAAGGGTTCAGATGGTTTGGGAAGCCACTAATTTTCCATTGATAGTCACCAAGTTTCTAACTGAAGATAATTTTACTATATTTGCAGACATACAGTCCTCATTAGGGGATTGAAACCAATGTAGAGTAGGATCTCAATTGTATGACTAGTGGCACAGTCAGTGGGTGAGAGGAGCTGTTCTATTATTAAGATGACACAGACCAGCCTCTTTCAGGCCAGTGTGATATCCCATCTGCCCATCACAAGTTAATTTCTAATTTGAGCAAGGGGATTCATTCAGATAGTCTTCCAGATAGTCTCTCTTTGGTTGGCTGCTGGTTGTGTGTAAATTAGTGATCAATTCTTCAAAGGTAGAAATCGTTAAAACCATTTTGAGGTTTTCTGGGCAAGGACTCAAAATGCCCACACCAAGCTTTCAAGCTGCTGTTTTGTAGCCTTCGGGAATGGATCTCGGATATATTCCATTCATTCAATTATTTGTATAGATCTACTGCTGGGAAACCTTTTTCGAATGAGACATAATTAGGATAGAACAGGTCCAATAAGCCTGACAATAATATATTTTTAGTTCTACTCTGTAGCTGCAAAAACTATGGGATTGCAAACCATTATCTGCATCTGATTTCCTATTGTTCAGATATTTTAAATGTTAGGTGTTGTTATTTTTCCCAGTGACTACACTAAAAATCAAGATGTATTATAGTTAGTTCTCATTATTTGTGGTAGCTTCAGTTTTGCTAAACTTGTGCATTATAATCTATGCATTATCTGACACTGTAATTTGAAGAACTGGACACTGATTTAATAATATTTGGAACATACCAAGTAAAATGAGTACCGCTCAGTCATGACTTATTACTGTTGTAACAATTTCAGATGGGACTAAGATTGGACTCAATCCTACATTTTGAGCTTTTATTATACAACTATAAAAACATGAAGAAAAACTATAATACAAAATAAGATTTTCAACTTGAAAATCCAACAGGCATGTATTAAATATCATGCCTGTTGATATCATAAATATCAATAATTATGACAAAATTACTGTGCCACACAGTGGTGAAATGTAAAATTGGTTCTGTGGACGTGGCTTGGTAGGGTGGTAATGTGACTGAGTGGGTGTGGCCAACTTTTTTTTAAATTTTTAAAACCATTTTTTCTACAACCTCTTTGGCCAAAGAGGTTATTTGAAAAATGCTTTTAAAAGCCTCTGACGATCCCAGATAAGTTGCCTGATCATCAGAGGCTTTTTTTCTTTTAAAAACATTTTTGTACAATCTCTTCAGCTGAAGAGATTGAAAAAAAAAAGCTTTTAAAAGCCTCTGACGATCCCAGCTGGGTTGCTTGATCATCAAAGGATTATTTTTCTTTTAAAAACATTTTTTCTGAAACCTCTTTGCCAAATGCTTTTAAAAGCATTTGCCTGACAATCAGGCAACTCAGCCGAAGAGGTTGTAGGAAAAATGCTTTTAAAAGCCTCTGACGATCCCTGCTAAGCCGCACAATCATCAGACACTTTTTTTTTTACTTTTAAAAACATTTTTTTGGCCAAAGAGGTTGTAGAAAAAAATGCTTTTAAAAATTTAAAAAAAGCCTCTGATGATCACGCAGCTCAGCTGGGCATGGGGGATGGAGGGATTTTTGCTACCAGTTCTCTGAACCACCCACTGCCATCGCTCCTGTATCAGGTGGTCTGGTCCGAACCAGGAGCATTTCATCTCTGGTTTAATTTCTCCACAAATTATAAAGAAACAGTACCTAGTCCAAAGCACCTGTAAGAGATCTGACAGAAAAATTAAGATGAGCACAACTATTTTACAGTTTCTCAACTTTTAGAGAGTTCTGTGGTTCCTTAGGGCCCTTTCCCCCTTTGTGGTAAACTCATATTAAAAGAAAGATAAAAATTAAGATAATTTGTTGTCCTAGGTGGCACTTCTGATAAATTGTTGAAAGTCACTGGGAAATAGCCACTAGCAATAGCAATAGCAATAGCACTTAGATTTAGAGTGCTTTATAGTGCTTTACAGCCCTATAGAGTATAAACTGAGAAGTTTACAGTGTCAGTATAATTGCCCCCAACAACCTGGGTCCTCATTTTACCAACCTCGGAAGGATGGAAGGCTGAGGCAACCTTGAGTCTGGTGAGATTTGATCTGTCAAACTGCTGGCAGCCGGTGATCAGCAAAAGTAGCCTGCAGTACTGCACTCTAACCACTGCGCTACCGTGTCTCACAATCATCTTTGACTAGAAAAAACTACTTATAAATGATAGCATTAAGCTCAGTTTTCATGACTCCACCAACTCATGGGAGTTCAAATCAAGTTCATGGGACAATAGCACAACAGATTTCACTGTTAAGAATAACAATAATGCTAATAGAAACTGTTAAGTCACTGTTAAGAACAATAGTAATGCTCATCTCACTTTTGCCAAAAGTACCTAGATTGTTCTCCAGATGTCTAGAAAGATTATTCCATGGACAGATGAAATAAAATTGGATTCTTTCAGGCTACATAACTATTAATACTTATGGCAAAAATGAAACACTGCATTCCACATTAAGAGCCTTATACACTGCATGAAGTTGATAACATGTTGGTTCATCATGCTTTGCTGGTTTATAATCTGCATAGCTTGCTACCATCAAAGTAAATAGAAATGGTCCTATGTTACAGTGAAAGAGAATATTTAAGTCCATTACCTAAACTGAAATTCTAGTGGGTCAAATGGCAAGTATTTTGGATCATCTCCAATATCCAAAATTTGGATCATCTCCAAAAAAAATCCAAGTCAACAAAATAATGATGAAGAACAAATCAACAGTTCTGGAATGGCTGCAGTAAGTCAAAGCTCAGATTAAACTTCATAGAAGTATCATGACAGGGTTTGAAATGAGTAGTTTATATTAGAAAACCTTCAAGTGTTACTGAGTTGGAAGACTTTTTCATGGAGGAATAGTCTAAATTCCTACATAATGAGTGAAAGACTGATCAGTAATTACAAGAAGCATTTGCCTGATGTTACCACAGCTAAAAGTGATATAACTTGTTACTGAAAGTAGAGGCTAATAATTTACATTGGTACACTACATGTTGGATGACTTAATGGATGATTCCCCCCCACCCCACCTCCAAAAAAAAAAAACAACAACTATTAAATCTCAATAAAAAGTAAAGTATAGAATACAAAGAATAAAGGGAAGAATCAGTGAGGGAAAGATGCAAAAAAAAGTAATTTCTGAATTTCTTCGATACAGTCACAAATATGAAATACATAACTCTCACTCTAATAATCATAATAGTACAGTGTTTCTATAATCAAACAGATGTAATAGTCAAATCCCCAAATTAAACTTTCATTTCTTTCAGTTTCAAGCAAAAGATGCCAAAGTGATGGTACCTAGAAACAAAACTAGACAAGACTTTTTTTTTTTTTGATGAAATTGATTAAACAAGCAATTTGGTGTTATTTATTCATGCAGACTCACTTTGTATATCAGTACAGTGACATGAATCTATGGTAATGTTTGATGACAAAAGTATAGAAAAATTAACATAATCTGGAAAGTTGGTATGGGGGAATTAGCAATTCCATATGTGAAATCTGACGCAATCTCAGCTTTGTAGCAATTTATTCTTTATGTTGATAGACGACAAAGGATTAACCAGATAAAGATCATTGTGGTACTTGTTTGGACACAGGTTTTCCAATTAGAATTAGAATAACAGAGTTGGAAAGGACCTTGGAGGTCTTCTAGTCCAACCCCCTGCTTAGGCAGGAAACCCTACACCACGTCAGACAAATGGTTATCCAACATCTTCTTAAAAACTTCCAGTGTTGGAGCATTCACAACTTCTGGAGGCAAGTTGTTCCACTGATTAATAGTTCTAAATGTCAGGAAATTTCTCCTTAGTTCTAAGTTGCTTCTCTCCTTGAATTGCAAGATAAACTTGTTTTTTTCCTTTTTTTTTCCAGAATTGATAATTGTTACTTAAGTGGGAATATAATCTGCATTAAATATAGAAACATAATCAATTTTGTGTTTTGAAAAAATCTGCCCTTTTTCCAGTTTTGTAATCTGTTTCATCAAACAGAAGTATGGTCTTTGCAATAACCAAGAAATGCACCAAGTACATCAGCAATGATTTGTGTTGTGTAACTGAGTGCCAACAATGAATAATGGGGGCTGGCAACTTTGCTTTTCAAGCTAATAGATTTAAGCCCCAAATGTCTGCTTCTGTCATTAAGAGTGTGCTAAGGCAGGACATTCAGCCATGATGTAGGAAGTTGGGAATTAGTTACATAAACATTTCAAAATACAGCCAAAATTATAAACAAGAAGCTGGTGTAATTATGTCTTCAGTTCATATCATGCTTTAACCCAGAACATTTATGGTTGATTTCATTCTTTATCCACAAGTCTTTTATGAATTTAAGATCATGTTTAAAAGCTTAACTATCTGTGAAGTGTCACACTGAATGATAGTATTATGAAGTGTTTTGAGTTTCGTTTGAAGTTCATTTCATTAAGTGAAGGTGAAATGTCCAGATCAGAACTGATTCATGGTTAAAGGTAAAGGTAAAGGTTCCCCTCACACATATGTGCTAGTCGTTCCTGATTCTAGGGGGTGGTACTCATCTCCATTTCAAAGCTGAAGAGCCAGCACTGTCCGAAGACATTTCCATAGTCATGTGGCCGACATGACCAAATGCTAAAGGTGCATGAAACACTGTTATCTTCCCACCAAAGGTGGTCCCTATTTTTCTACTTGCATTTTTTACATGCTTTTGAACTGCTAGGTTGGCAGAAGCTGGGACAAGTAGTGGGAGCTCACTCCGTTATGCAGCACTTGGGATTCGAACAGCTGAAATGCCGACCTTTCAATTGACAAGCCCAGCATCTTAGCCACTCAGCCACCTCATCCCTTTTAGGGTTAGGCTAGGATTCAGGGTTAGGCTGACCTATATGTCATATATAAAGGGCACCACAATACACTGTTAGATTTAGCTGTTCAACAGCTGATAATTAGATCCTGACTAATATTACGGCATGAACTTAGTGCTTATGGTTGGATCCCGTTCCCATCCATCCAACTTATATATCTTAAGAAAATATTCCATTTGTTTCAGAAAGACAATTTCTCTTGTATACTATGGGAAAAATAAAGGGAATGATCAAACATAATCAGTTGGAATGTGAAATATGAACTGTCAGTTCAATTCAAAAGTTGAGAGTTGATTTTCTTCATCTTCCCAGTTCAGTCGAATGAGTTCACATGATCAGACCACTGTTTTAGTGAAAACTGAGCACGTTTGAGCAAAGATGTTCATTGAAACCACCACAGTAATTTGAAAGCATCCAATTTGGTCTACAGAATTCCAGTTCAATTTTAAAAAGACAATCAAATCGTCAGTCTGAAATCACTGTTAGAACAGAAATGTCTGATATTGAGTTGATTCTTTATGACATCTAACAAGAAATATAGTGTAATCTTTTGAAAAGAGTCTGGGGAAATTATTCTAGGGAATTTACATACTTTAAACTGAGTTTGGGGGGGAGAGAAAATGTATAGCATCCCATGAATATGAATAAATTAATTTTTAGTTGCTGACTGTAACTCAGTCAGTAACTCAACGACAAATTGCTTTCCTATTTATATCAACTTCTTCTTAAACATTAGCTTGAAAATTCCTTATGAACTTTCATGTCTTGCTCATTTAAGACACCAAAGGTACCATATTAATCATTAAAAGGTTGAAATAATGCAAGAATATGAATAGGATCACTACAGGGCCTGAAATAGGACTGTACAAAACACTTGGAAGACACTTGCTATGAAAAAAGTGTTAGCACTATTAAAGTACTTCTGATTTAAATGTT
Source organism: Masticophis lateralis (assembly GCA_030761175.1). Lineage (NCBI taxonomy): Eukaryota > Metazoa > Chordata > Lepidosauria > Squamata > Colubridae > Masticophis > Masticophis lateralis. Next base: position 75,587,948 of record JAUDYJ010000006.1, on the reverse strand, counting down.
AGAGGAAGCTATGACCTTTTGAAAGTCTCAAGTGTTTCAAAACGGTCTTCAACTCCATCAATCTACATGCACACGAACATCACCAAAACCACAAGTCTGTACTCTCATAGAAGGATTGCTAAAGAGAGCTTGAAAGCAGCTATAAGAGTTTTTACAAAGGAAGCAGCTGCTTTAATGCTCTGAAGACCAGCTTTGTTTCTTTAATTTCTCCATGCATTTTGCCAAGTGAGTAAAATGAGGCAAAATGGAAATGAACATAAATCACCAGTTCGGACCAGTTTGCCCAAACTGGTAGTAATAAAATAACAGTTTTAAAAAGTAATAACAGCTCAGGCGAACAAGTAGTAAAAAAATGTTACCGGTTCAGACAAAGCAGTATTTCCGACGATCAGCTGTGCCGCGAGATTTATATTCACTAGAAAGCAGGAAATCCTGCTTTCTAGCAAATCTAAATCACGTGGCATAGCTGTTCCTCCCCCATCACTGTTCTACTTACCTTAGAAAATGCTTCTTATAGCTTCTTTTTCAGCGCTGCACAGTAGTGCCTATGGTGTGTATGCGCATACGCAGCGAACCAGTAGCAGACTTTGGAGCAGGAGTGAAATGCTCCCGGTTCAGACCGGATCTCCCAAGCTGGTAGCGATGGTGGCGGGGGGGGGGGTTCAGAGAACCGATAGCCAAAATCCCTGCCCCCTCCCCATGCCCAGCTGAGCCATACGATCATCAGAGGCTTTTTTTTTAACCTTTAAAAGCATTTTTTCTACAACCTCTTCAACCAAAAAAATGCTGTTAAAAGCCTCTGATGATCAGGTAATTCAGCTGGGATCGTCAGAGGCTTTTAAAAGTATTTTTTCTACAACCTCTTCACCCGAAGAGGTTATAGAAAAAAAATGCCTTTAAAAGCCTCTGACAATTCCAGGTGAATTGCCTGATCGTCAGAGGCTTTTAAAAGCATTTTTTTTCTGCAACCTCTTAAGGTTCTAGAAAAAATGCTTTTAAAAGTAAAAAAAAAAAAGTTGGCCACACCCACCCTGTCACATTACCCCTTCCACCAAGCCATGCCCACAGAACCAGTAGTAAAAAATTTTACATTTCACCACTGCTTTGGAACATTTCACCACTGACATAAATCAAATCTTTATTTCAACCATAGATCTGCATGAGGTATAGTCAATTTAAAAGGATAGAAAATACATCAGAATCTTTGAAAAATCGGAAAATAGGAAAAATACATGTGTTAAAATAAAATGTGTGTGTAAACAAGAATCTTATCAAATTAGACAGCACTTTAGAATGGAGAACTAGATCAGAGATCCCCAACCCCTGGGCCATGACTCCATACTGGGCCATGGCCCATTTGGAACAGGGTTGCAGAATCAGTGAGTAAGCACTGGCAGATCCATTTGTGGGATCAGCAATCCTGTGTGCCCGCTGCTTGTGCAAATGAAATTGCACATTCATTTACCCTCTGCTCACACTGAACCATCCCCTCTCTCCCCCTTCACAAAGTCAGAAAGGTTGGGGAACACTGAACTAGATGAAAATTATGATTGGTTTATGATATAGGTCATCATCCAACAAAGTTTAAGCACTGCTGCACAGAACCTCATAACATTCAAAGTTGCAGTAGGATTGGTATTGTCGGAGCTTTGTTATCGGCTGCAGAGCCTGCCGGAAGGCATCTGAAGGCGAAATGGAGGCCAGGGCAATGTGTGCAAGTGGCGGCAAGTGGCTGCAGAAGAAGTGGGCCAGCAGTGGTCTCCTGCTGGGCGAGGCTGTTGGTGTCACCACTGCGAGGTGAGTCAATAATTAGAACCCTCCAAAAAGAAGGCCTAGCCATTTTTTCGGAGGTCAAAAGAAAATAAGACCCGTTCTTCTTTTTGGGGAAGCACGGTAGTAATTGAAATAAATGCATTTGATGCTATCAAATGTTAAGCATTTATAAATCTCCTTAGTTCAATTGGAGTTAAACATGTCTTTAACTTTCTTCCATTAAATTTAATGGTTCCAATAGTTTGAACTCTCTTTTACTTTTTAGTTTGTTGTTTTTAAAAAAAGCCTGTTCGCGATTTGAAATAGTTCTTTAAAGCACGCTTGGGGTGAGTTATCACCAGGAGTGAGTATTGCTTGCGATTTTCTTCTTCTTTTTAAAAAACCCTGACAATAAGAATCAAACTAAAATGTCACACAGGTTACTAACTATATCAACAAGTCTATATCACATTCATCTGTATTTAATGTGACATGAATCCCCCTTGCTACCTAGCTACGATGCCAGTAATATCAAATACAAATTTTCATCCTGCAGAAGAACTGGGGGGGGGCGGGGGGGGAAGAAAGGCATCAAAGCTACCATTTAACAGGGAAATTCTGAAATTTTCACTGTCAACCAACTTTTTAAAAAAAACGTTTCATTGAGTTATGCAACCATTTTGATTGATATGGTCAATGAAAATATCTAGTTTTGAGGAGGCTGATTGGATTTCAGTCTGTAGTCATAGAAACAGAAATAAATTGGAATGGGAAAAACACCACTGTGGAAATGCATGTAAATTGCCAAGGTCAGGAAGAGCACAAACCATGAAATCCAACCAACTCTCTGAAACATTTATATTTTAATTACAATTCTTTAGGAATCAAGATTTTTATGCACAGATAAATCTCTAACAACCATTTCAGTAGTGTTCTGATAAAAGTGCTTTGGAAAGCAAGCTATTTCTCTGTTATATATGTTACATGGTCTATGTTCCAGAAAAAGGCAATCCATTGCTTTCCAAATGTTCTGAACTACAACTCCCATTATCTCCGGAATGACCCCACTGGCCCGATCAAAACTGATCCAAAATCAGTACAAATTGCAGTCCAAAAGATCTGGAAGACATTACAAATGCTCACTTAGGCAGTATAAGTATGGAAATTGAAAGCACACAATTGCTCTTTAAAATTTCAGATGCCACTCAACTGTTCCTGTTTCATTTTCAGACTGGCTGACCTTTTGCAGTGCAATGATAAAACAGAATAAATGCATCTATTGTATCTTATGCAGAAGTTCAAGAGATATGATACCTCTCAATTGCTGGAGCCTTAGATTGCTGGAAAAATAAACATTGCAAGAAAGGGATTTTTATTCAAAGCCAGAACAAAACTGTCCATCTAGAACAGGGTATGTCGATCTTGGCAACTTGAAAATCAGTGGATGAATTCCCAGAATTGCCAAGCTAGGATGCTGGCTGGAGAATTCTAGGAGTTGAAGTCCACACGCCTTCAAGTTGCCAAGATTGAGAAATACAGATCTATAACAGTATGTTGGGATGTTCCAATTGGCTGACTTTTATGGAACAGAACTTGAAACAAATTTCCATATTCCAGAAACAGCGCTAGCAATGAACAACAATCATGTCTGGGATGGATTTTTGGTTTGTCCATTTCCTGTGGCTCAGTAGCTAAGATGCTGAGCTTGTCGATCAGAAAGGTCGGCAGTTCGGCAGTTTGAATCCCTAGTATAGGTCTCCTGCCTGAGCAGGGGGTTGGACTAAATGACCTCCAAGGTCCCTTCCACTTCTGTTACTATTAAACTGTTAAAAGCATGAAAATATTATTCCACACAGCAAAAAAACAACAATTTGGTTTTAAAATGTAGTGATATTATTGTAAATTCTTTAATGAGTTCAAATGTCAAGTTGCTTTGGACTACCCTGCCTTTGCCCATTGCTGAAGAGTTGCAAGGGCTTTTAACTCCAAGGCATACCTTAAGTTTGTAGCACAATCTGGTTGTGTATATAATTAACAGGACAGTTCCTCAACATATGATCACAATTGGGGGAAGACTTTCCATTGCTAAGCAAGGCGATTGTTTAGTGCAGTGGTCTCCAACTTTGGCAATTTTAAGCCTGGCGGACTTCAACTCTGCCAGGTCCGCCAGGCTTAAAGTTGCCAAGGTTGGAGACGCCTGGGTTAGTGAGTGAAACTCGATTTTTCAGTCCTTTTGCCAAGCAAATCACTGTAGCTGTTAAGGAAATCATGTCATAATTATGCAAATCTGTCTTCCTCTATTGACTTGACTTGTTGGAAGTCAGCTAGGCAGGTTGCAAATGATGATTACATGATCCCATTGTACATACATGTTGGTTGCTAAGTGACTGAATTTTGATCATGTGGGGATAGTCGGATAGTCTTAAGCATGATTACTGATTATAAGGCTCTTTTTTTCAGTGCCATTGTAGCTTTGAACTGTGGCTAAACAAATAGTTGTAAGTTGAGGACTATTTGTATACTACCATAGAGTATTTTTCTATCCCATTTCATTCAATGAATGTTCTGCTCAGCATATAAGAGAGAGAGAGGGAGAGAGAAGGACAAGAGATGCATACAGTAGTGGCCAAAATTGTGGAAAAGTGTATTTTTGAGATTTGACGGCTAATAACACCATTTATTTATTTATTTATTTTGAGTTTCAAGATAATCGTATTCCACTGCTGGAATGGCCTTGGAATAGCCCAGACTTTAACCCACTTGAAAATCTATGAAGCCAACTAAAGAAATTTGTTAGTCAGAAGTGACCCAGCAATAAAACCCAGTTCATAGAAGCCATCATTCAATCTTGGTTTCACATTATAACAGTTCCAGATCTAAAAGACTTGGTTCACTCCATGGGAAGATGATGCAAGGCCGTAATTCATGCTAAAGGTTACCCAACTAAGTGTTAACTGATGTGATAATTTTTGTATATCTCATTTTTTCTACGCGTTTCACTTTTCTTCTTTATACTGTAACTGCTATTCTAATAGCAAATTCTTCATAAAACTGATTGCATTACATTCTTGATTAAATTAAATTATTTTTCCATTGATATATAAGTTTATGGCACCACTCCAGAAAAAAAGTGGTGTTATTAGCTAGTTTTAGAAAATGCACTTTTCCCAGAAGGTTTCCACAATTTTGGCCACTACTATAGATTTCTCTAAGGAGACAAATGGAAGTTCCACGTATTTGTATTTGTGCCATGATATTGCAGGCATGTACAGCATGTGAAAGGCAAAATACTGGATATACTGAAATACTGAAAATAGGATAGTGTGGAAGCTTTAGGTAGGATGGCATTAATGCATACATACAGACAAGATCAAATGTGAATATAGCCCAATGATGGCGAACCTATGGCACACGTGTCACAGGTGGCACGTGGAGCCATATTGGGGGCACACGAGCTCAGCTCTGGCATGCATGTGCGCACCGGCCAGATGATTTTCAGGCCTTCTGGGCTTACTGGAAGTAGGGAAACAGGTTGTTTCCTGCCTCTGGAGGGCCTCCAGGGGAGGGGTGGGGAAGGCTGTTTTCACCGTCCCCAGGCTCCTAAAAAGACTCTAGAGCCTGGGGAGGGTGAAAAAACGGGCCTACTGGGCCCACTGTGCCATCGCGTGCCAAAAGTGGGGGGTCATTGGGGGGGTCATTGGGGGGTCATGTGCACATGCATGGAGGCAGGGCACATAGAATTATGGGTGTGGGCACATGCACACGTGACCCTTCCGCGCTTCCCCCACTTTTGGCACGCGATGGCAAAAAGGTTAGCCATCACTGATATAGGCTGTTCCTAACCCAGCCAAACCTGATAGTATCACCTCTACCAATAACTTGAATTTTGCCGCTTCAGTTGTTTGATAAATCCGTGAGGACCTTCCACCAGAAAGGTTTCCATCTCTTAGTAGGAGAGAAAGGGAAGTTCCATTAGCTTTAGAATTTCATTTTTTACATTTGCTTCAGATGGCCTGCACTGTCTCAAGAATCTATGAATGACAGATCAAATAATAGTTACATATTATTGTCACATACAAGATGCTTTGTGCTGTATGGAAATTAACAAGGCATAGCATACTGAGAGACTGGATTTTTGATTTATTTTTATTGCATTTATTTTATTACACCAAGCCTACAATTTTTGTACAAATAATTATCACAGGGAGGGAAGCAAGATCTTCTTGATTTGACATGCTGCTTGAGTTAGATAAGTGCAAATTCATTTCTGGAAGAAAAAAAAAGACGCATCACTGTTATTCTCCATTGCAAAGATGAACTTCATTCCTTGGGAACAACCTTATATTATGACAAACTGCTCTGCTGATCAGTAACAAATTGATAAGGTGCTTTTTCTTTGAATGACTCTCTACGGCTTTTGTAATCTTTCAAAATGAAATGGCAAAAATCAGGAACAAGCAGAGAGGAACATTACCCGAGGCTTCAATTTAATCAATAAGAAGAAGAAACAGATCTTATTTTGCAGTTAGATCTGGATTTGAGAGTGAGGCGAGAGTTCAGCACTTGCTTTGAAACAAAATGAGAGCAGGCCCATGTAGTGTATCAACATACTTAACTCATTGAAATTTTTCTCTCTTTCCCTTTCATTCTCATTATCTCTCTCCCTCCCTCTCTCCCTCCCTCTCTCTCTCTCCCTCTCCCCTCCTCCCTCCCTATATCTATCTTTTCTACGGTTTTGAGTGTGATCTGTTCTAGATTGTTCCTCATGGTATGATCGGAACAATCTGGAACTGAACACACTCAAAACTGTAGAAATGGTGTTAGACTTTAGGAGAAACCCTTCCATACTTCCACCTCTTACAATACTAGACAACATAGTATCAATAGTAGAGACCTTCAAATTTCTATCACAATATCACAAGATCTAAAATGGACAGCTAACATCAAAAACATCATCAAAAAAGCACAACAAAGAATATTCTTTCTGTGCCAACTCAGAAAGCTCAAACTGCCCAAGAAGCTGCTGATACAGTTCTACAGAGGAATTATTGAGTCTGTCATCTGCACCTCTACACCTGTCTGGTTTGGTTCTGCAATCCAACAAGTCAGATACAGACTTCAGAGGATAATTAGAACTACAGAACAGGCAATTGCTACCAACCTGCCTTCCATTGAGGACCTGTATACTGCATGAGCCAGAAAGAGGGCTGTGAAAATATCTACAGACTTCTCACATCCTGGACATAAATTGTTTCAACTTCTATGCTCAAAACGACACTATAGAGCACTGTACACCACAACAACTAGGTACAAGGACAGTTTTTTCCTGAATGCCATCACTCTGCTTAATAAATAATTCCCTCAACACTGTCAAACTATTTACTAAGTCTGCACTACTATTAATCTTCTCATCGTTCCCATCACCCATCTCCTTCCACTTATGACTGTATGACTGTAACTTTGCTGCTTGTATCCTTACAATTTATATTGATATTGTGTCCTGATTGCTTATTTGTACCCTATGACTATCATTAAGTGTTGTACCTTATGATTCTTGATGAACATATATTTTCTTTTATATACTGAGAGCATATGCACCAAGACAAATTCCTTGTGTGTCCAATCACACTTGGCCAATAAAAAATTCTAGTCTGTTCTGTTCTGTTATACTCTACCCTACCCTACCCCACTCCACTCCACTCCACTCCACTCCACTCCACTCCACTCCACTCCACTCCATTCCATTCCATTCCATTCCATTCCATTCCATTCCATTCTATTCTATTCTATTCTATTCTATTCTATTCTATTCTATCTCCCAAACTCTTTTTTTCATTCCCCCATAAAGCCCAAAGCTTTACTTATTTTATTATTTTCCCATTAAGTGTTGCTTGATGTGATAAATGTTGCATAAATGCTGTTTTCAGCACCTTTTACCAGGCATTATTTCAAATAATTGGAGTCTTGCCATTTTTGACAAAAAGGACATTAGTAAAAGCAATTGGTTACTTTCTGCAATATTTAAAGGAAGCTTTAAAGACTTTTAAGAATTGGTTTAATTACATGAGTTTTAAAGACAACATTTTAGTGTCTTTGTGTTTTACTTTTTTCTGGGATATAGAAAGCCATTTTTGAAGTAAACATCAGTTGTAAGAAACTTTTTAATGGGTGGTTTATACCAAACTTTCTTTGTAAAAGAAGAAGCAACAAAGAGAAAAAGCTCTTTGTTTAGAATGCTAAAATCAACAGATCTGATTTGGAGAAAATAATACATGCACACACACATATGCAAATGAATTAAAATAATTGTATTAAACCACAGAAGTAGTGTTTGCAAATGATTATCAGATTTCAACTCCACAATCCACTCTGCCCAAGATGTTGCTGGAAATGCAGAACTTGACAAGAGATCTAGAAGGAACACTTGGATTTTTGTCTCTTTAGCCAATAAAAGAAATTAGACAATCAACTCTAGGAAACTAGAAGGACCCAGAAGGATAGAAAGAAAACATGAGAATTAGCAATTTTAACTTTACTTTCTTAGAAAGCTACAGTTGGACAAGTTTTTAAAAATATGGGCATCACTAATTAGGGTTTAGAATTTTTAAAAATGCAGAAAGTCCTCACTTAGCAAATGCCTTATTTACTAACTATTCACAGTTACAACTATGATTTATGGGTAGTGCAAGTCTATAAAGCAAAGGAAAGCTGAAGTAATATGTTAAGCGCCATTGTGGTTTCACTTAGCAGCTGACAAAGTTGCCAGTCCCAATTGTGGTCCCTAAATAAGGAGTTCCTGGTTATTCCAGCAATACGTATTTTTAACAATTTTTTTATTTTATTTTGATTCAAACATCATCTTCCATTAAACAGTGTGTTGTCTAGATATGAATATTTTGTGCAAATATTTTATACAATAACAGTTAAATTTACAGTCATGTTTATTATTTTATCTATTCTTAACTTAATACTAATATTAATATATACCATACCTAATACTATAACAGTCCTCTTCTTAACTTTATTAACCTTGTTAAAACATTTTCTCTATTTCACTCCTCTAATTTTTTCCTCTTTTTATATTTATTCTCTAACCATTGATAAAATAATTCCCATATGTTATAATAATAAAGCTGATCCTTCTTTTTAATTTATTCATTTCTGCACATTCTAATATTTTCCTAATGACATTGTCATCCAGAGGGATCTCTTCATTTTTCCAATTTTGTGCAAATACAATCCTAGCTGCAGTTATTACATGAATTATCAAATATACATTTTCTTTACTGTAAATTTCTGGTAAAATCCCCAACAAAAATAATAGTTTCAAATCAATATCCTTTTGCGTCATCTCCTCCAACCATGTACATATTTTTATCCAATATTTAATATGTACTGTGTATTTTTTCAATGTTTCAGTGGTGATCATGTTTTGCAGATTTTATCCATACTTTTTTAATGAATAATTAATCTATAATTAGCCACTTTCTCTTTTTTCTCACAGTAGGGGTTCCCAACCTTTTCTATATCCCGCAACCTAGAACGCTTCTGATATATTCTTGCACCCCTTACAAAAGTAAATAATTATATGCATATAATTATGCATATACACTATAATTTTGAAACTTCTAAGCCCAAGTGTTTGCACCCCCTGGAATATCATCTCACACCCCCGTTTGGGAACCTCTGCCTTAAAAGAAAAAAAATCCAGCAATAATTTGGGTGATGAGGTTCTTTTTTGTTTTCCCAGCTCAGATCTATACTGGTGTCATAAGAAAGGGAGAAAGAAATGAAAACAAATAGCAGTTGAACTTCTCTCCCAAGGCAGTTGGGTAGATTTTTGCAAGGACAGTGAAATAGTTAGAAAAGATTAGAGCAGCTATCCACTTATCTCAGTTAGGCTCTGCAGTCCCAGTTGAGGTTTAGAAGGAACTAAAAAGCTTATCCATCTGTTTTTATATATTGCAGTTGTTAATAGAGATAGTCAATGTACATTAAGTCAATTCCGTTGAATTTTCCAAGTCCTGTGAACCGGTTCATTCATATTCATTTCTTTTAACAGATAAGGGTGATCACATTAGCCTACCACGTGGCAAAATTTTAAAACAGCTTCTAATATCAGGGATGGAATAACAACAGCTCAGACTGTGCACATTAGTGGGGTGCCTTTGAACCTTTTAAAAGATAAATACATTGTTTATTTTTCAATGCCATTGACACAGAGTGACTCTAGAGAATTAAGAAGGTTTTAACAGATTAACAGAGTTGGAAGGGACCTTGTAGGTCATGTAGTCCAATACCTCCACTCAAGCAGGAGGCCCTACCCCGGGGGTCTGCAACCTAAAGCACTCAAAGAGCCATTTGGACCCATTTCCCACAGAAAAGAAAACACCGGGAGCCACAAAACTTGAGTGGGCATGGCCAACCTGATGTCACTCACTTCCACCAGTCACATGACCCCCTAGCCATGCCTACCCAGCCAGTCATTAGAGCAGAGAACCGGTTGTTAAAAAACACTGGGAACCACAAAATCCTTTTGACATATCTCTCTCTCCTGTCCCTCCATCCCCCCCTCTCTCCCCCTCTCTCTGTATCTCTCTGTCTCTGCCCTGGCCGCTTCTCCATCCCCCGCCATCGCCCTTAACTTCTCAGGCCAGGCGAGGAGTGACTGGGAGGGGGGACAAGGGGTGGGGCCAGCCAGTGGTGGGATCACCCGACAGGAAGTCACAGCAGAGGGCCCAAAGAGCCACATGTAGCTCCGGAGCTGCAGGTTGCTGACCCCTGCCCTATGCCATTTCTGACAGATGGCAGTCCAGTCTCTTCTTGAAAGCCTCCAGTGATGAAGCTCTCACCACTTCTGAAGGCAAGCTGTTCCATTGATTGATTGTTCTCACTGTCAGAACATTTTTTTTATTACCACACAAAAACAAAAATAAAAGATAAATAAATTGTATACTACATTGACACAACACTCACATATTTAAAGAAGGTTGATGTGTCATCCTAGCCCACTACCTGAAGAAAGAACTGGTCTTCAAAGCCAATAGGTTCAGGGCTCCTTGAATCTTATGAGTATGTTGATCCATAAAGCAAATGCAGTAACAAAGGAAGCATATCTTCTGAGTCCTATCAGGTGATGTCAACCCTGTCAGACCTTGTGAGATCAGCAGAAACATATGGTGTCTCAAATATCCATGGTTCATATACTAGGGGTTTATATTTCACTACCAGCACCTCAAATTGCAGTTGAAAGCCCACAGACAACCAATGTAGTTTACACAGTAGAGTATTACATAGTCACACAGAAATAACCCATAATACTTGGAGTTGCACATTCTGCATCAACTCTGACTTCCAAGTGGTTTTCAGCCTCATATACTATGCATTACAGCATTTCAAATGAGAGGTAATTATTAGAGGTATTAGTGACTGTATTAATTAGCACAAGAACCTTTATTATGTTAACGGTTAATGTAGCTGACATTGGCTCTACTCAAGATAGGCTTGTTTTAGTGATGTTCAGAGTCCTTCATACATAGTTGTAAAGTGGAAAATACAGGATTCTAAGCAGGGGTGGGGTCAATAATTTTAGCAAGGGATTCTCTGCCTGGTTGCTGGGTGGACATGACCATGGTAGGCATGGCCTAGTTGGCCTCCTGCATCACAGCAGGGGATGGGCATGCATTTTTTGCCATCCGTGGGCTCCAGAGGCTTTCTTCAAACCTCTGGGAAAGCAAAAGTGGCCTCTCCAGGCTCCAAAGGTCCTCTGGAGGCTGGAAACAGGCCCATTTCTGGCCTTCCCGAACTTCCAGTAGGCCCATTTTTCATCCTCCCTGAGTCTCCGCACATGCCCTGCACTTACCTGCATCCAAAATGGGCTGTGTGGGGACTCCTGGGAGGGGAGGGGTAGGTGGGGCCAGCCAGGAGTGGGATTTGGGGGTTCTCCAAACTGCACAGAATCTTAGCTAGAGGTTCTCCTGAACACCTGCGAACCCCCAGCAGTCCATCCCTGATTCCAAGTGTGCATTTTTTTTATCTAGCTTAACTTGCAGGTGTAAACTCTTTCAACTTTTTTGGAGGGTATCTATAAATGACCAGACAATTAGGAGATTTCTGATGAGAATTCAGGGACTGAAACATTTTTAAAGTCCAGAACAACAAGATAACATTTAAAAGTAGTTCAAGAGATGCTTCCCCAATTCACTGATGTATAAAAAGGAGAAGGAGGTACAAAAAAAAATCAGATTTACAAGATTATTATAGCTAACCTAAATAAAAATAATTTTTCTTTGGTATTAAATTAATTTCCTGATTTGATCTATATATTGGAGTTGATGGGATGATCATTTAGAACTGTGACCTTACTCTTGAATAATTATTTCTTAATTATTTTTGTACAAGTTTGTATGTCCCATAATAGTATCAGCATTATAGCTGTTTGATTCTGCCCAATCCCTTTTTTACTTTATAAGTTTTTAAAAAATATTTCTAACGAAGGTTTGCATCCATCTACTCCGAATCTGTAATTCCTTTTTTCTGATAGAGGTCTTTTATGTAATTTATTAAATGTTAATACTGTACATGAAATGAAAGTATAAAATAATTACACAAATTATTTAACTAATTTAATTTATGAATATTAATGAATATTCTCCAAGTGCATTTTAAACATAAGTATCTCAGCAAAACTTTGATTAGAGAATAAATACAACTAAAGGCTGTGGTATCTATTTTGCTGTAGAAACTGGTAGTTAACTGTTGAACTACAGAAAGAGGCTAATTTGTTTTTTAGTCCTCCTAACCCAGAAAATTAATGCATCAGGAAAAGTTTGGTAACTTTTTTATTGTCAACACTGTGTGATGAAATAGTCTTTCATCAGAATGCACACTAATATTCACAAGTGACCTAACTCTGACTCTGGTTTCTTACAACCTTAATCTGGCTGACCTGGTCATGTGTCTTGTCTTTTCTAATTATCTAATTCTCACATGTTAGGTAGAACAAGCACAGGGAGGGAGAAAAAAGAAACCATCATGAAAAAACAGATTTTGTTATTGTCATATCACCTGGACACCAGGGGTGGGTTCTACAGTTCTACTTACCTTTACTACCGGTTTGCAACGGGGCCGTGCAGAAGTGTTTTGATGACATCAGGGTCAGTGGATGGGGTCTCCCGCCAGTTTTACTACCGGTTCTATAGAACCAGTGCAAACCAGGGGCAACCCACCACAACTGGACACACTAATTTCTTTCATGTTGTATAGTAGCAGGAGTTTTGACGATTGTAGTATTCTGAAGTATTGTTACCATCTAGTTTCAGAGACATTAGTACAAATTAAATATTTATTTATTTATTTATTTATTTATTTATTTATTTATTTATTTATTTATTTATTTTTAAAATTTATATGCCGCCCTTCTCCCGTGAGACTCGGGGCAGCTCAAATAGATTAAAACAACAATGATAAAAACTAAAATACAGTCTAAATTTAAAATCCCCAAAATTAAAACCCCATAACCGGTCAGGGAATTTGGTGAAAAAGCCATGTCTTCAGGCCAGTATGGAAAGTACGGAGATCAGGAGCCATCCGGAGCTCGGTGGGTAACCCATTCCAGAGGGTCGGTGCGGCCACAGAGAATGCCCTCATCCTGGGGATCACCAGCCAACATTGTCTGACCAACGGCACCCAGAGGAGGGCAGTTCTATGTGAGCACACAGGGTGGTGGGAGGCTGGTAGAAGATGGTCCTGCAAGTACCTTGGACCCATGTCATGAAGGGCTTTATAGAAGTACCAGCACCTTGAAGCAGATCCGGAAGGCCACCGGCAGCCAGTGCAGCTCACGCAGGAGAGGTGTATAAACTTTAAATAGGTTTAAAGTTTTCAATAATCTGTATTGATAACAATTTCCAGTACAGAAGAAGTTGTTCCCAGATGACAACTTGTGTCCTGTACTGTTGCACATCATACAAAAGTATAAAGATACAGAACAACTATGTTTTGCAATCCCTGAGGGATATCTCCATTTATTGTATTATAGAATAATAAATAATTCATTTCCATCCTCGAAATATCCTGTTAATTGCAAAAAAGAAAAAAAAATCCATACAGAACAAAATTGCAACATGGCACACAATAAAAGCCACAAATGTTTGTTAGGTTGTTTTAAACTAATTGACAAAAAAAACATTTCAATAGTTTCCCAGGTCTCATTCATAACATTTTAAGTGAAAATTACATGCAGAGCATAATTATGAATTACTAAAAGCAAATAATAATAATAAAAAAGAAAAGTCAGAAGCAATTTCATTTACTAAAAGTACACTCGGGACTATTATAGAAACAGCTGGACAATTTTTCCATCCCTCTGAAGTACTGCTCATAATTAAGGCTCTAGCGCAAAAAGCAAAATCATTTATTTTTTTATACATTTCTTGGAATGACAAAATTACAACTATTCACAATTAGGTACTAGTGCCAGCACACACACAAAGAAACATTTATTGTATTGGATTGGATAAATGTAACAATTCTTCCTGATTCAAGGCCATCATTTTCCCCTCAAAAGAGTTGATGTCTCCAGATATAGTTCTATAGCTCAGCTGGAAAATTGCTCATCTGTCCTTGAACCAGCAGAAAACTATAACACAATAAAATTTGGTGCTCCCACTATCAGTCACCGCAATGACTTTACACTTTAACCTTCTTTGTGTCATGGACTCCTTTGAAAGTCTAGTGAAACCTAAAGAACCTTTTTTTTAAAAAATGTAACTAAATGCATAGATGAAAATGCATAGATAGAAATTAAACTACAAAATAAAATGATTATGCTCAAAAACATTACCAAAATAAATATATAATGTAGTAATATAAGGGTTTTTTTTTCCTTTATCATTATGTCAATACAAGCTAATACCTTTTTTGGTTGTAATAGTTTGAGATAAATTTACTGAAGTTAACAAGCATTTTTCTTTTGAAATTTCAAGGCCATAAATTACTTCATTGCCTACTAAAATGATAAATTTCAGTTATTGAAAATAAACTCATAATTGTTTTCCAATACAAGTTCACAGAACTCCTAAATTCATCTATGAGATCTACCAAAATCTTAATTCCAGGTTAAGATCTCCTCTTCACTCCTTTTGTCTTCAGTAGAAGGTCATGTCCTGATTTCAGGTCTATGGGGCATGTTGAGCAAAGCCATTGGTGTCACCTTCTCACAGGGTGACATTAGCCAATGGAAAATCAGCACCTATTATAAAACAGCTCTGATTGGGGTTTGGCTTTAGAGACTTTTATCAGGTTTTACTATTTTTCATGGCATTCCCACCCAGCATCCCAATTTACAGTTGCTTTACCAAAATCTCCCTGTACTTTTCAGTAATTGTTCCAACTTCCAAGTTTTCAGTGTTATAGGGGTTGTTTTCCAAAGCATTCGGTTGGAAATTAAATCACATCTTGCCTGTGCCTTAAAAACAAAAGTATTGTTCAGAGAGGAAAGAGGAATATGAAACAAATATGCCTGCATCATCCTGGTGTTATGGGAAATAAAGCACAAGAAAACATAAAAATCAGATACTCAACAATCTGTTTAATTTCAGCCAGGAATAAGTGTCACTATCTCAAGGTTTCTGGTTCAGTATTAATGAATCTTCATCCGGAAAATGGAATTTTGATCCATATTCATATTTGTTGTTTTTTTAAATGGAAAAGGTACTATTAAAAATAGAATTCTGCAAACCACAGAAGAGCCATTATTAAATATTGGAAGCTATAATAATGTGCATACGGGACAGAAATTCAAAAAAAAAAAGGTTGTATACAAAGTCCATCTGAATAAGAATTAATATATAACACAGATCTGACCCACTATTCCTTTCATTATCCCACATTGGGGGAAAGGGACCAAGAATAATGGAGTTGGATGGGAGCTTGGAGATCTTCTAGTCCAACTTCCCAATCGAGCAGGAGATCCTATATCATTTCAAACAAAATGGTTGTCAAGTCTCCTTTTGAAAGCCTTCAGTGATGGAGCACCCACAACTTATGAAACAAGCCATTCCATTGGTTGATTGCTCTCACTATTAGGACATTTCTCCTTAGTTCTAGGTTGCTTCTCTTCTTGGTTAGTTTCCAACTATTGTTTCTTATTTTGCTTTTTGGTGCATTGGAAAATAGCTTGACCCCCTCCCCCCTTGTCTTTGTAGGAGTCTCTCAAATATTGGAACAATGCTATCATGTCACCCCTAGTCCTCTTTAAAGCTGCTGCATTTTTTCTCAATGTTTATATCTTCCAAAATAGTTTTTCAAAGCACAGACTAAGAAGTGGAGTTCCATGCATCAAGTTATGCTGACATTTGCAGCAAAGCATATAAAACCAAAAGCTACTTTCTCTCTGTGTAACAGTGTCGTAAAATTTACAATACTTTAAGATCAGACGAAAATAATAATAATAATAAAAACCTACAGAAAAATTAAATTATACAAAATAATGCACAGCTAATATTAATTGAAAATAAATAATATTTTAACGTTTTGAATATCACTTATGCATTCCTACTCAGTAAAACTGTGCTGCAACTAAATTAGTGTGTTTTTCAGCTTGCAAATAAATCTCACTGAAATCAATATAATTTCATTATAATCAAATACATCTCTTTTGTATATATTTGGGATTCAAAAATTAATAAAGCCGAAGATGTATCTTGAAGTACAATTTATAAAATTGATGGGGGGAGTGAAATTGTATCATTTGTCAATGTTTTAAAGTGGATTGGATTGGTTGCGGTATAGAAATATGATTAATATAATCATATTAATATGATTATTAATAATAATAATGGTTTGTTTAGAAATGGAATTCATAGAGTTTGGGTCATTTCTGTGTATTCCTATTGCTAACTCAGGCCAAAATGACTGAACAAGATTTTTGAGTTACTGAAAAAAAAAAAAAAAGTTATTAGTAAAATCAAAACTGAACCCCAAAATATCTACAAAAAGCTGAGCATTTTAGAATACTTAAGCAATATTCTATTTGTCTGCACTATGATATGATGGTTTATATTGATATTGCTATAAATGATATAGATAAATATATAGAAATGACATACATATGGATATGGTTCAGTGGTGGGTTTCACTTACCTTTGCTACTGGTTCGCTGCACATGCATAGAGCATATTTGATGATATCCGGAGGGTGGGCGGAGCCTCCCGCCGCCACTACTACCGGTTCACCCGAACTGGGGTGAACCGGTAGCAACCCATCACTGATATGGTTATGATATTCTTCCTTCCTTCCTTCCTTCCTTCCTTCCTTCCTTCCTTCCTTCCTTCCTTCCTTCCTTCCTTCCTTCCTTCCTTCCTTCTGTCTCAGATTCCGATAAGGATAATTCTTAACAATTGTGCAATTAAAAATGGAATTCCAGCAAAACTATCAATCAGGGAAAACATTAGCTGAGTCCATCTACCTCCTAGAAAGGGGAACTTATGTGAAGCGGGTTTGAATACTAAAGGCCTTGAGTTCTAAGCATCTGGGCTAGACAGTAGCTGCCTGCAGCTATTCTGTTAAATGGGTTTTGAGACAGAAGGATAGAAAAGACATCTTATTTAGTTCCTGGGTTTCTTTATGCCCTGAGAGACTTGCAGACCATCTTAGTATAATTCAGAGAATGCATTTTTTGCTCATCTTCGCATTTCATTCTACGCCTCATCTCAAAGGACTCTTTTCAGTATTTGACTGCTGTGAATAGTTATATTATCAGCTCCAGGAGTTGAAGCAGGTAACTTAATAAGCACAGATGTTGCCTTGTGAAATCAAGTTTTACCTAGCTCAACCAGATGTAAAGTATTCATGAGTGCCTTTGGGTAATGTAATATTGATTTTTCAGGAAGGAGATATACTATGAACTTCAAACTTGAGTTTCTTAACATTGAGAGATCAACTTAATTTTGCTAAGGCACCTGGTGATTACAACGTCCACTTATGAATGTTATTCAGTTACTTATTTTGTTGCTTAATACTACTTTTTCTTTTGTATTATTCAGGTTTGAGAAGGGTGATTTATTGGTACAACACTTATTGGCACCAGATTCAGAACTGATAAAATGTGGTAAGCTAATAATAGTTAAGGACAAACTAATACTAAGTTAAAATGACATTAATTTTATTAACTTTGAAATTGTCATTCTTTTTTGGAGGGGAATTGTTGGCATTTTTTTTTAGGATAAGATGCTGCGTAGGCAGGAAATTATTATGAATGATTGCACAATTACCCAGATGTTTAGATTGGATTTGACATTTTTGTGTACTTCCAAGGACCTGGGATAAGTAGATGTTGCTTGATGGTGTTAAAGGAATTGTCACAGGGTATAAACTAATCCAAATAAAGCTACCTTTTGCAATGGACTGATGGTGTTTTATCAATGCCACTGGTATTCAAGCGGTGCTCCCATTATTTTAGGATTGTATCCAAGGGGTCTATTACTATTGGTACTATCTTTGTCACAAGTGGTGGGATTCAAAAATTTTTAGTACTGGTTCTGTGGGCATGGCTTGGTGGGTGTGGCATGGCTTGGTGGTCATGGCTTGGTGGGCGTGGCGGGGAAGGATACTGTAAAATCTCCATTCCCACCCTGCTCCAGGGGAAGGTTACTGCAAAATCCCCATTTATTTATTTATTTATTTATTTATTTATTTATTTATTTATTTATTTATTTTATTAAATTTATATACCACCCTTCTCCTAGTGGACTCAGGGCGGTGCACAGCCAAGAATAAAAAGCACTCCAATACAAAATTTAAAATATTTGTAAAAGAATTAAACAATTTTTGGCCCAGAAAATTTAAAAAACCAATAGGCAATTAAAATTTAAAACCCATAAACAATTTAAACTAAAAGGGGGGGGGTTACATCAGCCCAGCTTGACAAAATAAGAAAGTTTTTAGGGCACGGCGAAAAGCCTGGAGATCAGGTATCATACGGATCTCAGGGGGCAAATCGTTCCAGAGGGCTGGTGCTGCCACAGAGAAAGCTCTCCCCCTGGGTGTCGCCAGCCGACATTGCCTGGCTGACAGCACCCTGAGGAGTCCCTCTCTGTGGGAGTGTACTGGCCGGTGGGAAGCTATCGGTGGCAGAAGGCGGTCCTGCAAGTACCCAGGCCCTATGCCATGGAGCGCTTTAAAGGTGGTCACCAACACCATTTCCTCCCAATCAACTAGGACTCGGGAGGCAGATAATAGATGGGGGCAGGGCCAGCCAGAGATGGTATTTACCAATTCTCCAAACTACTCAAAATTACCAATTCTCCAGAACTGATCAGAACCTGCTAAATACCACCTCTGTTTGTCACAGTCATTCTACTTCTACCGTGTTTCCCCCAAAATAAGACCCTGTCTTATATTTTTTTGAATCCTGAAATAAGCACTTGGCCTTATTGCCATGTGCTCAAAAGCCCGATTCGGCTTATGATTGGGGGATGTCTTATTTTGGGGGTATTTGCAAGTCTTTGAATATTGTGATTTTTCCAGTTCATTCTCTTTTCTCCTGCTTTCTCTGGAAAGCTATCTACAATCCAGGCTTTTTTCTTTTTTCTTTTTTTGTCTTTCTTACTGACAAATATTAAGTCTGGGTGTTTATGGGGCAGTTGTTTGTCTTTTGAATATTAAAGTTACAAAACACTTTAGCTTCCTTTTTTTCTATTACTGTGTCTATTTTGTGGTCCCACAAATTTTTGATTGCAGGAAAATGGTATTTCTTGCATCTATTCCAATGTACCATTGTTGCTATTTTGTCATGCTGCTGTTTGTAGACAGACTGTAGCAACAGCTAACTAGGCAACCCACTATTCTTCATCTTCTTCACAGAGGGGCATTTATTTATTGTCCATTGCTGTCTTCTCAATTCTGGCTTCGTATTTGTTTGTTCTTAAGTGCTCTGTCCCCCCCCTTCAGAGACCCACAAAAACACAGCCAGCTGAGGGTTAAGAATCACTTGGCACACTCCGCAGTTCTTATCTCAACCTTGGCAGCGATATGCACACCGTCTGCCAAGGACTTTATTGGTTTACACAAACAAGAAAATCACCTATGTAGCTTTGCCGTTCATCCAGCTTCCAAGACTACGAGGTTGCTCCGTTTGTTTAGCTTTGTTCGTCACGAACTTCGTGACTCACCGTACTGTCTTATATAGATATGTTTCTGGGTGTGGTCCAGTGAGTCATTGATCCTGTGACTCCAATCCAATGACTCAGGATTTCCTCATACGCCGCAGCTGCAGTACCCTTTTCTCTCGCCTTCTTTGGCGTGCGTCCAGGAATGACGTCTCTCCCTCACTCTCATCTGAGACACCTGTTTCCCCACTACTTGGCTCTCTTTCAGCTGGCACCTGAGCCGGTGCCAGAGGGGGAGGGCTGGGAGATCTGGCTGGCTCCTCTTCCTCCTGCTCAGAGCTGCCTTCCTCCAAAGGGATAGGCTCAGAGGACGGGGCCACAACATTAAGGCTTAATCTTGTCCTGCCGGAATTAGCTTCTCTATCTCTTTCTTCAACTTTCTTGTTCTTCTCTGTATTCTTTTCAGAGTCTCAACATCTTTTTTGATCACGACAAGCACAAATGGATGCAGTATTCCAAGTATGGTCTTACCAAGGCATTATAAAGTGGTATTAAGACTTCATGCGTTCTTGATTCTATCCAGTGGTGAAATGCAACTTTTTTTACTACCGGTTCTGTGGGCATGGCTTGATGGGTGTGGCTTGGTGGGCATGGTAAGGAAAGGATACTGCAAAATCTCCATTCCCACCCAACTCCAGGGGAAGGTTACTGCAAAATCTCCATTCCTACCCCAGTCTGGGACAACCAGAGGTGATATTTGCCGGTTCTCCAAACTACTCAAAATTTCTACTACCGGTTCTCCAGAACCTGTCAGAACCTGATGGATTTCACCCCTGATTCTATCCCTCTGTTAATGCAGCCTAGAGCTGCATTGGCTTTTCTGGCAGCTGCAATATACTGCTGGCTAAATTTTATTGATTATCCACTAGGGCTCCAAGATTCCTCTCGCAGTTATGGCACTTGAGCCAGGTGTAACCTATTCTGTACCTGTGCATTTATTTTTCAATTGAGAGAAGAGCTATTGAGCCAGTACTCCTTTCAAAATGATTACAGAGCAGAAATTTTATACAGAAAAAAAACATTTTTAAATGCTTCCTAAGTGTATGAAAACCTAAACTTGAGTAGGAAACAGAACAGCAGACACATAAGCTATACTCAGCTCAGACTATCCCTAACTTGACAATATTATGTTCAGATTGGAGGGCTGAAACAGAGAATTGTATTCATTCTAAAGTCGTAACTCCCCTTCAAGCTTGCTAGTTAAACATATCAAATCTTCATGGTCATTATTCATTCATTCATTCTTCATGCCATTATTTGTTCAGGAAAACTTTTGAATCATTTAGCCATTTGGCTAAGTAAAACTGCACACACATTGCTCAAAAATAAAATTGCAATATTGAGACAAAACAATTGGAAAGACTTTGTTGTTGCTAGTTGTGAAGTCATGTCCGACCCATTGTGACCCCATGGAGAACATTCCTCCAGGCCTTCCTGTCCTCTACCATCTTCTGGAGTCCATTTAAACTCACACTGACTGCTTCAGTGACTCCATTCAGCCACCTCGTTCTCTGTCTTCCCTTCTTCTTTTGCCCTCAATCTTTCCCAGCATTAGACTGTTCTCCAGTGAGTTCTTCCTTCTCATTAGGTAGCCAAAGTGTTTAAATTTTATCTTTAGGATCTGGCCTTCTAAAGGACAGTCAGGGTTGATCTCCTCTAGAAGTTCCCTTTTCTCGATCACCCAGCCATCCTTATTAAGACAATCAGGGATGGTCCAATAAACAAGGTGGTACTGATATGAAGAAAGACTTGTCAATCACTCAGTACAAGGTACTGTACTTCCTTCCTTCCTTCCTTCCTTCCCTGTTTATATGCTTCACATAGATAGTCAAAACTTTTACTTCTCTTTTTGGCATGGCTGT
Organism: Masticophis lateralis; assembly: GCA_030761175.1. NCBI lineage: Eukaryota > Metazoa > Chordata > Lepidosauria > Squamata > Colubridae > Masticophis > Masticophis lateralis. The sequence goes on along the minus strand of JAUDYJ010000006.1, from coordinate 75,566,164 downwards.
CATTGTATCATAATCTTTGAAAAAGAGATGAATGTCAGAAATTCATGGAATGTTTAGAATCGAATAAAAATGTATTAAAAAATCATCTAGCCTGTTTTGTAATTCAAACTTCATCCAAATCCGTAATGACAAATACAGGAAGACAAAATAGGAGCATATACCATCTTCATAGAATATGAGTGGTAAAAGCAACAAACAGCCTTAACTATAGAAATGAGAAGAAAAGAAATATCTCAATTTAGGACTAGCTCATAGTCTGGATTCCAATATGTTCCATTGTTTGATAGACCCCATTGTTTGTATGAACAAGAAACTTCCATTGTTTTTATTTGACATATTTTTATGGAAGACTGGGCATGAATAGATTGCACAGCTCCTAATTTATTTATTTTTTTGGCTTATTGTATACCTTCCTTCACATTACAAATACAAGAACACAACAATGTGTTTGTAGAGCACTCTAGGAAAAGGAGGTTTATTTTTCAAAGAAGCTGGTATTTTTGAAAAGTGTGCCAAATGTTTTAAATGATAAAAAGAATAAGTAGAAGAGAAAACTTGACTACTTTGCAAAGCCTCTAAAATAAGTGTAGTCACATTTGTCTCTTGACAAATTCTGTTTGGTTAGTATTTAACCATCCTGGGATCTCCTGAAGAGGAATAACCAGGTCTTATTCATCAGGATTCCAAGTGGAATTTATTTTAATTAAAATGGTCAATATTAAGAAACTGAATAAAAATCAGAATCAATATATTTTTTTCTCTATTCCTCACATTCCTTTAAACCCAGTGTGGGTAGGTGTGGGAAATGAAGAACGCACTTCTATCAACTGATTTAGGACAGAATTCACTACCAAAATGGTTACCTACAAAATCATAGAATGTATGAGTTGGAAAGAATTTTAGAGCTCAACTCTATCCAACTCCTGGTTCAGTAGAGGAAGTTACTAAAGTATTTCTGATAGATTATTTTGAGATCCCATTTGAAAACCTTCAACGAGGAGGAATTCGTCTGTATTCTATATTCTTGTCAAACTATTCCACTGTTCCAGATTATGATCTGGAAAATCCTTCTAATATTTTCATTTCATTTGCTTTCTTTTAGATTCAATCTATGGCTCCTTATCCTGGTTTTCATGTCAAGAGAGAACAAATCCACTTCCTCTTGTATGTGACAGCCTTTTAAATATTTGTAGATCAATGTCATTTCTTTTAAGTCCTCTCTATGCCCAGTTCCTTTAATTCATGGGGCTTAGCTTCCATACAATACAGTCTTTGAATCTGGTCCAGTTTTTTATGTCAATTTAAAGTGTGCTGGCCAGAACAGGCCACAGTAATCAGAGGTTTAAATAAAGCCATTTCCTTCCATTATCCAGATATAGTATTTTTGATAATATAGCCAAGAGTGCCTTGGCCTTCCCAAACTGGTAGCCAAATGCAAAAAATGCTTCAAATCAAGAATTAATTTTAAAAATTATTCAATTTGTGTACAAGAATATTATTGAGGCACCAGAAAGTAATTGCACACAATTGACAAAATAATGTGAGTAATATACTTTTGGGTCATGTTTAAATTTCAGATTTTTTCATGTTTTCTTAGCTCCTAGAATGATTTAAGGACCACTCTACTTATACAAAGTAGAATTCAGTTAGAAGCAAAACAATTTTAAAAATTTGTACTATTCCTTTGCATATAATATCAAGCTAATTATAAGTAAATAGTTTGGTTACGATTTAATGAAAACAATATTGCAAATGCTGATTAATTTAGAAAATGTCTCAAATTAGGTTAAATCTGTGCCCTTAAGGCCAAATTGTTTGAAGCAGATAATATAGCTGTTGCTTAAGATTTGCATTGATAATGTACAAAAACTACAGGAAGGTCTAATCCTTTTTTCAGATATTTGTTAGTAATATTATTATCTTAAACAATCATATCTGCTTCAATGATCCTTAAGGCAAACTCTTCTACTGTAACTTAAATTAGTTACTGAGTCTCCAGAGAAGGGCGGCATATAAATCTAATTTTAAAAAAAAAACAATTATGGCCTCAGTGGTCTCTTCTCACTACACTACTTCTCCTTATTAGCAAAATGTTTACTATAGGACAGAATCTTGTGTGTGTGTATGTGTGTGTGTGTGTGTGTGTATTCCTATATTCTTCTCAGCTGTCCTTACCACTCTCTCTATGGACTTTTATCTGAGAGACTGTTACAACCAAAACAAACAATGATTGTTGCTGTTGTTGTTAGTTGCAAAGTTGTGTCTGACCCATCATGGCTCCATGGACAATGTTCCTCCAGGCCTTCCTGTCCTCTACCATCCTGTGGAGTACATTTAAGCTCACACCTACTGCTTCGGTGACTCCATTCAGCCACCTTGTTCTCTGTCGTCCCCTTCTTCGTTTGCCCTCAATCTTTCCCAGCATTAGGCTCTTCTTCAGTGAGTCCTTCCTTCTCATTAGATAGCCAAAGTATTTGAGTTTCATCTTCAGGATCTGGCCTTCTGAAGAACAGTCAGGGTTGATCTCCTCCAGGACTGACCAGTTTGATCACCTTGCAGTCGAAGGGACTCGCACCAAACAATAATGCAGTTTGTTAAAATGTGAATTTGTGCATTGTTCAGGGTCTGGGCTCCTTTAGCTGCTGAGGCCCTTTTGCTGGAGTACTCCAAAAAAATAAGCCGAAAATGCCACTTCTCATGTCTGATGGCCTTTATTGGCTTTTACACCAGGTTAGGATTTGTTTTGGGAACAACACGCCAAAGTGATACCTCTTAATCTACTTGCATTTGCATGTTTTTGAACTGCTAAGTGTGCAGGAACTGGGGACAGAAATAGGAGCTCACTTCATTGCACAGTGCTCAGGCCTCAAACCCAAGCTCTCAGCTTTCCAGCTGACAAGTTTAGCATCTTTAAACATTGAGCCATCACATTTAGGAGTTTAGTGTTTAGGGGTTTAGTGTTTAGGAGTCTTTGTGAAACTGGACAACAACTATAGATCCATCCAATTAGTACAGCAGATCTCAATTTAAAATCATAGTTTGATCCCTGACCTTAACATTATGCAAGAAAGGTGAAAGCATAGTTCCATGTATACTGTTCCAAACATTGTATCTTTCCTTAAACAGTGAAAGCTGGTTGTAAGAAGTGGTTGTAAGAAATATTTGGTATAGGTTACTGCATCTAAGTCAGGAGTGAGAACATTTTTTTCTGATAAAGATATCTTCTCTGCAAAGTAACTGAATAGAATAGAAGTGGTAGATGGGACTTAAGCAACAAAAGATCAAAAGGGATCAAACCCATTCATTTTTCTGTTTCTGTTTCTGACATTTTAATTTTGTCTTTCTTTTCCTTATGGTAATTTCTCATCTCCTCTTTCTCCTTAAGGAAAAAGCTAAAACTCAAAGAGTCATTCCAGAGTTCTCAATTATTTGCATGGGGAAAATGAGCTGTTAAAATTAGCCCATAGGCTGGTTATGACTTCACTGTTGCTGACCCCTGGGCTAAGCAGAAAGTGACATATTGCACGCCATACAAACAATTTCTCAAGTTCATTTACCATCAGCAACATTTACATTTGTGTGGGAGGTGAATGCATCTCCATAATCTTCTTGCTCTGCCAACAGATGTTTGCCAAATTTCTGTCTCTTATTACCCTGGCTACATAATAAACTAGTTCTGTCTGACTCCATTGGACAAGCAAGGCAAAGCTTGATGTGGAAGATATTTTTCCCCCACAGAAGGCACTTGTTTGAGTCTCTGTCCATAATGTTTCAAATAACCTACTTGTTTAATTGGCTCTATTTCTATTTGATTCCTTACTCCAAGGGTATCTTTTGAAAAAGGCAATATGATATGACATTTTCTGCAGGATTACTGGATTACTAATGAAAGGCGGTCTTGTAAATCTCTGGAGAAATAAAGAAATAAAATAAGAAGAAATACATTAAAAATGGATGGGTTATTCTAAGCAGCACAGGCAGAGGCTAACTGAGGCACTGATGTATCCTTTGGGCAGACAAAGCCAAGCCACAGTCATGCTTTGTGTTCAGCAGGAGTAGTCACATTGATCTCATGAATGCTATAAAACAAGGTTGGCCATGGAGATAAATGCTACATGAATATAAGAAATCTGAAGATCAAAGCCTTCTCTGGAATGATGTAGTCTGTGATCATCTCTGTAGACAGCAACAGTTGGGCATTTTTCTCCAGCTGAGCAATTATCAGATAGCTCTTATCTGGATATCCATTAGCTGTTTCCACAGAATCACTAATTTCTGTAGAAATTTCTATAGAATATTACATCCATATCTACATCCATATCAGTGGTGGGTTGCCGGTGGGACCGGTTCTCAAGAACTTAGTAAAACCGGCAGGAGGCCCCACCTCCGCCCTGGATGTCATCATCAGTGATCTGTGCATGCACAGAAGCAAGGTGCACACGCAAGTGAAGTGAGTACTTGTGTGAGATCCCATTGTAAACTGGTAGTAAAGGTAAGTAGAACTCACCTCTGATCCATATCCAGGTAAACTTATTTACTACATTATATTGACATCATCAATTAATGTGCCTGGCAAGGCATCAATAAAATCAATGATTTGCTGTTTTTTTCCTCACTACCATTATTGCCACTCTAAAGATGCCTTTTTTTTTAAGTATTCAAAGGTGATAATGTGACATATCAATTCAGAAAACTAGACATCCATATTCAAAATCCCTTGATTCAGATTGTATGCCTACTTATTATATTCAAAGGGTTTTGTATCTAGCTCCATTTCCCTTAAACATTTTCTGTGGGTTCAAAATAGAGACATAATTATTCTGCCACAAATACTACTGCGATTAAATACAGGCATTTTATTTCTGGTGAATCTATGCTAGGGCAAACTATAACTACCAGGGGTGCTATTCAACAGGTTCTGACAGGTTCTGGAGAACTGGTAAAAGAAATTTTGAGTAGTTCGGAGAACTGGTAAATATCACCTCTGGCTGGCCCCAGGAGTGGGGAGGGAATGGGATTTTGCAGTATCCTTCCCCCAGGAGTGGGGTGGAAATGGAGATTTTGCAGTATCCTTCCCCTCCCCTCCCATACCCACCAAGCCACACCACACCCACCAAGCCACACCCACAGAATCGGTAGAAAAAGAAATTTAATTCCACCACTGATAACTACAAGTCAAATCTAGGCTAGTATTCATATTTCTCTATGGCGTCTGGAATGAGGTAGGGAAGGCAAGACCATTAGACTTAAATGGCAGGTGGCACCAAAAGATATATTTTATTTTCTTGAATTTAAAATGTGAAGCAATCATACTGAAGGAAATCCTCATTTTCTACATTTCTTCCTTATCTGTATGAATCATAGGATTGGAAGGGATCTTAGTGATTTTCTACTTCAGTCCCCTGCCTAGGACAGGAATCTCCATACCATTTCAAACAAATAGTTGACTAGTTTTGCTTTAAAACCTTCAGTCATGCAGAACTAGAGATGGTATTCAGCAGGTTCTGACCAGTTCTGCAGAACCTGCTGAATTAGGTTATGGAAATTTTAAGTAGTCCGGAGAACTGGTAAATACTACCTCTGACTGGCTCGCCCCCATCTATTCTCTGCCTTCTGAGTCCCAGCTGATTGTGAGGAAATGGGGATTTTTCAGTAACCTTCCCTGGAGTGGGAGGAAATGGGGATTTTGCAGTATCCCTCCCCTGCCATGACCACCAAGCCACACCCACAGAACCGATAGTAAAAAAAAAATGAATCCCACCATGTGCACAACCCACAGATTCAGGAGGAGCCTGTTTCATTGCTTAGTATCTCTCACAAGCAGAAAATTCCTCTTCATTTCTGAAAAATGTCTAAGAATATTTGTTTTGTTGTAGGATAAAAATGTTTTTATCCTACACTCTATTGTTGTGGTGATATAAATTATTCTTTCTTCTGTGACAGCCCTTCAAGAATTGGAAGAGTTGTCTCACGTCATGTCTTGGCTTTCTCTTCTTTAGGCTAAGCATACCTACTTCCTTTAACCATTCTTCATAGGATTTAATCCTCCACTACTTTTGTCACTCTTCTCGGCATTTTTCCTAGGACTGCAGGAGGAAGGATCCAGATACAATTCAAACTGGCTTGTCAAGTTAATAAAAGCTGATCGTCTGCAGCATTCATGTGCAGCAAAGTATAACAGGGAAAGTCGATTTTAAAGGTATGCAATTGACATCAGTCATAGAATAAATGGAATTATAGTCCTTCATTTTGGAAATTGACCAGCAAAATTTACATTCTTTGGTAACATTGAAGCCATCATGTTATAGCAATAACTTAATCAATATTCTATAAGAATAACTTATAGAATGTTAAGGTGATATTGTCTTTTTTGAGGTCTTCTAATTAGTGGTACTGCTGGGACAAGGTTTTGTCCCAGCAGTACCACTAATGGGGTGGGGAAAGAAGAATGAACAGTTGCTTAACTTTGCTTTTACAATCAGGGAGGAAGGCTCCTTACTAATGATTGTCTGTAGTGTTGTGTCTATATTAGCCCTTGGCAATTCATTGTACTCAATTCGGTCCCGATTTATTAGGCATTTGGAATCCTGGGAGTCTCTCTGACCAGGGATGAAATGCTCCCAGTTCGGACCGGAATGGGTGATCCACTAGCGATTTTGGCAGGTGGTTTGGAGAACCGGTAACAATGCTGGCATGAAGCTCCACACAGGTGTCATTACTTCCTGGTTTTAACCAGGAAGTAGTGTGTTTTTTACCATCTGTGCATGCAGAGGGTCTTCATGCACATGTGACACATACACATCTTAACCAGTAAGGAAGGTAAGTAGATTTCATCCCTGTCTCTGACACAAAGAATGATTTTTTTACATTCAAAAAGTTAAGTGTTTTTTTCCCCCCTTCCAATTTTAACTGAAGAGAATTTTGAGAAGGAGTTATATTCTTCAGTCCTTCATTGTTACGTAGAGGATTTATTAACCCCACTTTGAGTGATCCAGAAAATAATACCTTAAGTACCCTTGCCCCTCTATTTAGCTGAGGTTCTGGAAGGCATATTCTGTTTCCTCTAGAAAACAGGCACTTTTGTCTTGATTTATAAGACTTTAATATTCACAATGTCACAGACTACCTGCTTATCCATGTGTTTAGGATACCCTCCACTTTAGGTTGTAAAACAATACTTTTCTCTAATTTATACTGACTTTTGAGATGGAAAAATTCCACATGTAACTTCAGCTCGTTAAAAACTTGTTTTTAATAGTGTGTGTGTGTGGGGAGCAAGTAACAATTCCCTGCTGTTTCAAGATGCCCGCATCAAATACCCTGTTTCCCCAAAAATAAGACATCTGCTGATAATAAGCCCAATTGGGCTTTTGAGCGCATGCACTAAAATAAGCATCACAAAAAAAAATAAGCCCTCCCCGAAAATATTTAAATGCAGAGCTGGAAATCAGGTAAGATGGCAAGAGGAGCCCCATCTTGCTCCATGCACCCCAAAGTAATAAGACCTCCCCGAAAATAAGGCCAAGAGCTTATTTCGGGGTTCAAAAAAATATAAGACAGGGTCTTATTTTGGGGAAATACAGTAGACGTTCCACTCCTACATCAAGTTTCACTTGCTTGTCTATACATATAAGTGAAGCATGGTATTATGCTTGAATAGTAAATCTGAAACTACTACAGTAGTTCTTATTTATAGGGTACATAAAAAGAAGTATAAGGATGGTGTGCATATGTAGGATATTTCTTAAGGTAAAGGCTCTTCTTTTTTTTTAGCAGTAACAGGAACATATCATTTGATGTTATCTTCTCAAAGATAATTTGAATCCTGACTTAGTTGGGAGGTGTAGTCATTAAAATTGTTGTTTCCCTTCTCCTCTTCTGCTTCATATTTGACCTCTTAGTAAGTTTCTGCAAACCACAAGACTTTCTGCAGAATTAGATGGAGATGGGAAAGAGATGTCTTAGGCATTCTTTCTCCTATCATCTGGATCAAAGCACTAAACAGATTCTGAAGCTCATTTCCAGCACTGATGCAAAATTGACTTAAGTTTTATCTCACAAAAGGAATCACAGCCTGTATTCTATCCTTATAGAACATGGTCCAACTGCTAGGATAGTGCTTTGGTCTTTGATGATTAATTTTGCAATGGAAATGGAGGGAGTTAATGGCCAGCCAAAAATGATAGCCATTAAACTTCTCCATTGAGTTCTAGGTACCTAAGAGCCAAATACCATAAAGCTGGCAGGAAAGCATTGGTATTTTGGAACCAATATCAGTCTTCTATCTTCCTGAAAGGCTTTATCCCTAAAATGCAATGCAAATAAGGGAGATTCAAAGCATTCATCACTGCTGAACTTAATTATGAAAATTTCTAATTTTGGCCCTGCTAAATAAATTCACTGGCTTGCAACACATACCCAAACGTGTCCTTTTCGGTGTATTGTGACATTGTTTATGATGCAAAAATATGCAATCAGATGAGTGTAATTGGAGAAATTACACAAATAAATCTATATAGTGATGAATAGTGTACACCAGGATGCATTTTTCCTGTTCTTGAAGAGATGCAAAGAAGTGTTTAAAAATTCTGAGGAATGGATTTGTAAATCTTCCATTTTTTGCTAAGTCTTTTCTCTTGGACGAAAATAATAGAACTGAATAATTATCAGAGCTGTGAGAACCAGAGAACCATTCCAGATTTGAGCGCCTCTGAGTCTTTCAGGAAATAGCAAGAAATCTTAATGAATATTTTATTAATAGAAAGTAATATTTCGAATAAAGAAAAGAAGGAAGGAAGGAAGGAAGGAAGGAAGGAAGGAAGGAAGGAAGGAAGGAAGGGAGGAAGGAAGGAAGGAAGGAAGGAAAAACATGGCCAACAATGAAGAGGAGAGGAGAGGAGAGGAGAGGAGAGGAGAGGAGAGGAGAGGAGAGGAGAGAAGAGAAGAGAAGGAGGGAGGGAGGGAGGGAAGGAGGGAGGGAGGGAGGGAGGGAGGGAGGGAGGAAGGAAGGAAGGAAGGAATTCTGTCTTTATATTACACCAGTTATAAATGTAAGCTAATCTCTTATACGAAAGAAGGCAAATATATGTGTCCCAGCATAATGATGCAAGGTCAAATCTGGGTCAGTCACTGCAACCAGAGATTTACTCTTCTGACCTTTCAGACTCATGCTGGAGCCCATCTTCAGGGAACTTCTCTCTACTGAAATACATGCTTTGGGCTATTCTGTGATTTATGTGGAACCTTCCTATAGGAAGTACTTAGGGCAGGGGTGAAATCCACCAGGTTCTGACAGGTTCTGGAGAACCAGTAGTGGAAAATTTTGAGCAGTTTGGAGAACCGGCAAATGGCACCTCTAGCTGGCCCCAGTGGGGTGAGAATGGAGATTTTGCAATATCCTTCCTCTACCACACCCACCAAGCCACACCATGCCCACCAAGCAACGCCCACCAAACCAGTACTAAAAAAAAAAATTGGATTTCACACTGACTTAGGGGCGAAGGGCTTGGCAGCACAAGGAAACAACAGCCAATCACCAGCCATCAATACACCGATCTCTTACACTATGGATACAGCCTAGCTTTTCTTTTTTTTTTCTATCATGTATAAAAGATTTTATAGATTATAAAAGTATATATTATGTACTTTTTCATGCATAAAGTTTATACGGGGTTTCTAGTCAGCATTAACCTTAGATAATGTCTTTGTTTTTCAGTATGATTGGGCTTACCCTTTTTCCTCTCCAGGCTAGTCAAATAAAAATCTATTGTGGAATTCATCCATCAGCTTTATGTTTCAGGTCTGAACTCAATCCAATGCATAGACAGATATATAACATCTATAAATTATGTAGTCATTTAAGGAAGAAAGACAGCAAAAACAAAATGGCTCTTGGCGACCATCAGTTAATTCTAATTGCTGTGGTCCATCAGGATGTTTTAGTTCACTAATAAATAGAGTTCCATTCTTTTTCTCTACTCCCAGAATAGCAGGTGGTGATCTGCCAATTTAATATGAAAAATGATAATTTTATATGAAGCTTGTTCATGTTGTTCCTGAACTCTAATTGGTTTTAGTCAGTGACAGGGAAGGGAAAAAAATATCATAACCAGCATGAAGGCCATATAAAGCAACACTTTCTGAATAATAATAGAACAATGAAGGGAAATGCTGGCAGAGTATACAAACTGTATAGTAATTGCCATTGATGTTGACATTGATAATTTATTTATGCTGAGATCCCAGTGTATTCCAAATGCTTGAATACAATACTATAGATAATTATGCACTTCTACTAAATGTGCTTGTTAGTAACATTGGAATTAATTTATATATTAATTATGGATGCTTTACCTTTGAGGAAATCCATCAGACTACTATAAAACACCTGTCTTCAGGCAATTTAATGGTGCATCAACCTCATTGACAAAATTTTCCCTAGAGCTTTGCAAAAGTAATTATAACCCTGGGAAGTAAACGCAAATCTTTCTGGAATGAAGCTCTGCATGTATATGGTTAGTTTAAGCAACCATCGCTAATTCTTCTTATGATGAGAAATCATATTGTTTTCTAGTTACTAACACCATTTAAAAAGTCCTCGGGACAGAAAAAAGTAATATAACCTGTATGTAATTTAAAGCATGTAAGAATTGATACAGAGAGAAAGTTGGCCTACAGGTTGTCCTTGGCTTATGACCATTTATATAATGACCGTTAAAAGTTACAATGGTGCTGAAAAAAGTGACCTACAAGTTATCCTCATATTTACAACCATCACAGTATCAAGCAAGCAAGCAAGGAAACAAGCAATCAGAATAGAGCTGGAAGGAACTTTGGACGTCTTATAGATGTCTTTCCCGGTCAAGCAGGAGACCCTATACCCTATACCAGGGGTCATCCTGATCTACCCAATGAGAAGAGGAAAGATCAGGCCAGCAGTTTGGGCAGTGGAGTCTACCCAATGCAAAGAGGAAAGATCAGGCCAGCATAGCTTCAGCCCGGTCTACCCAATGTGAAGAGGAAAGATCAGGCCAGCATAGCTTCAGCCCGGTCTACCCAATGTGAAGAGGAAACAGGCCAGCAGTTTGGGCAGTGGAGTCTACCTAATGCAAAGAGGAAAGATCAGGCCAGCATAGCTTCAGCCCGGTCTACCCAATGTGAAGAGGAAAGATCAGGCCAGCATAGCTTTAGCCCGGTCTACCCAATGCGAAGAGGAAACAGGCCAGCAGTTTGGGGAGTAGTGTGAAGCAGCATCCCAGGGTCACATGCAGAGGTGGTATTCAGCTGATTTGGATCGGTTTGCCCCCGGCTCTATGCCATCCTATTTAGGCATGTTTTTGAGGTCGGACGCATGTGTGGAAGGTGCACATGCCAGCAAATCACATGTGTGGAAGGCCGGGTGCATGTGTGGTTGGGGTGTGCGTGTGAGCGAAGCAAGTGTGCACATACACATTTGCAAACCGGTAGGGAAAGCAAGTGAATACCACCTCTGGTCACATGACCACCAGTTTGCTACCTTCCTATGGGACTTCTGAGAAGCAAAGTCAATGAGGGAAATTGGATTTGCTTAACAACCAGGGCCAAAAAAGTTAACTCTAGAAAGGACTTATTTAACAACCACATAGTTTAGTGACCACATTTCCTGCCCAAATTGCAATTGTGAGTTGAGGACTACCTATATTTAGTTGTATTAATATAGTTTTAATTGCAAACCATCATCCCCAAATCCAATATTTTGTCATACCATACGGTGCATCATAGGATGTGTGGAATCATCAGTATGATGCAATGCACTGGGGCATCCTTTAATATGACCAAAAACAAAAGCATGAGAAGTGTATATTACTATCTGAATATTAACTTTCATCCTGTCATTTCAATAAGGAGTTTGAAATCATCCAATAATCTAACCAGGTTCAATAATACGTCTAATCTCCCCTACCCAAATTTACCGGTACCTACATCTCAATCTACTGAATTCAGTGGGATATAATTTCAGGCAGACTCCCATAGAAGTACCTAATGGCTCTGCAGTGAATTTGCTAAACTCTATTGATGGATTTCTTCTGGGGGAGGTACCATAATACCTATAGATGCAGCACAGTCACAGACTACCTGCTCATCCATGTGTTTAGGATACCCTCCACTTTAGGTTGTAAAACAATACTTTTCTCTAATTTATACTGACTTTTGAGATGGAAAAATTCCACATATAACTTCAGCTCGTTAAAAACTTGTTTTTAATAGTGTGTGAGGGAGGGGAGGAAGTAACAATTCCCTGCTGTTTCAAAATGCCCACATCAAATACCCTGTTTCCCCGAAAATAAGACATCTGCTGATAATAAGCCCAATCGGGCTTTTGAGCGCATACGCTAAAATAAGCCTCGCAAAAAAAAAAAATAAGCCTTCCCCAAAAATATTTAAATGCAGAGCTGGAAATCAGGCAAGAGGAGCCCCATCTTGCTCCATGCACCCCAAAGTAATAAGGCCAAGAGCTTATTTCGGGGTTCAAAGAAATATAAGGCAGGGTCTTCTTTTTGGGGAAACATGGTAGATGTTCCACTCCTACGTGAAGCTTCACTTGCTTGTCTATACATATAAGTGAAGCATGGCATTATGCTTGAATAGTAAATCTGAAACTAATACATTAGTTCTTATTTATAGGGTACATAAAAAGAAGTATAAGGATGGCGTGCATATGTAGGATATTTCTTAAGGTAAAGGCTCTTCTTTTTTTTAGCAGTAACAGCAACATATCATTTGTGGTTCCTTATTTTTTAACTCTGTAGTTTATGCTAGAATTCAATTTTAAAAATAATAATATAGCAATAGCAGTTAGACTTATATATCGCTTCACAGTGCTTTATAGCCCTCTCTAAGTGATTTACAGAGTCAGCATATTGCCCCCAACAATCATTTTACTGACCTCGGAAAGATGGAAGGCTGATGGAAGGCTGAGTCAACCTTGAGCCTGAGATTCGAACTGCTAAATTGCAGGCAGCTGGCAGTCAGCAGAAGTAGCCAGCAGTACTGCATTCTTACCACTGCGTCACCACATAGTAACACAGAAGATAAATAATGAAATAAAGCATTTCCTCCAAAAACATTTTCCTACAAACTGTCCTTAAAATACATGCAAATAACATCACAAGCAATTTTTTTGAAAGCATGTACTACCTGATACCATAAATAAAACAAAATATTATTTGTTTTAAATATTTGGAGAGAATTATTTAATATTGTCCTTGTAAACCGGCTCTTACGTAAAAAATTATTTGTAGTGCCAGGAAAGATTGTTTACGGACTCCTGCATTAAAATTCTGCTTCAGTTGAAGCTTCTTTCTTTGACTCCATATATTTCCACTGTCCAAATAGCTAATCCCTTTTCATCTCTTCTTTTTGATTGATTAGGAGGCAAACAGCCCCAGATCACAAGGAAACCAACAGTTCAAATATATGCCTTACAGCCACAAACTTCTTTTTTTGTCTCCTGAGGATATTATAATTCCTTTAGGAAGGTGTAGGACAGGAGAGGACTCAGACAAATTTTCCTTTGGCATGTCAACCAGAAACTTTTATGTCCTGCAACTTGAGATATTGTTGTTCATAAACTGCAGTTGAAAGGGGTCGAAAAGCTGATTGAATGATTGATGGGACTCAGGTCAAATAAGTCCTGCAGATGAATCTGGGGAATCTTGAAAGTATATGATACTTCATATTCCTGTCAAGAAGCTCTAGAAAATGAAAGTTGAAGGATATAGGAAGAAATGAAATAAATTTAATTCAGTGGGGAAAGTTAAAAAAAAATAAGTAACTGAGGCTACCATACTACATTCCCCTTGGACAGAGTCCCAGAGGCTATAAAATGAGTAAGATCTTTCTATAAAATCAGAAACATGGTTTCAACTTCAGAGAGGAATGGCTAATATTGAATTTTGCCTTTCTACCAGGCATAACATCTGCTGTTTTTGGCATCTGGAAATTTAGAAAATAGAAAGCCTCAAGCACTGATGGGAATAAGGGGGATGTTAATTGAGAAGTCCACATGTTGTCTTGTGCTGATACTAAGGTGTCCAAGGTAAGCATTTTTATTGTTTAATTGAGAAAACAGATGGGTGTTAGCACTATTGCAACCTTTCCCTAATATGCCTAATAGAAAGGATTATAGTTATCGAGGTCTTTTTTTTTTTTTTAATCATCTCCCTCTGGTCAACAATGGCAAAGTTGTCCAGAGATTTTCTCATGGAGGCCCAAACATCAAAATACAATCTGTCTCTCACATACTGTAAAACCATACGGGCTTTCTTGAGAAAAATGAGGTTTTTAGAGAATGGGGAGGAGATGGGCTGTGCTCATAAGATTGCAGGGAAAGGTTGTTCTCAATAGCCCAGCAATAATACCAATTCCAGTTTAAAGCTTTTCTTATCTGGCACTTGTACTTGCTGACTTGGATTTTTCATAGCTTTTGGAGGACATGATGGAAATCAAAGCTTAAGATGTTTCCACTGCAGTTTTGCCACTGTTTATTCAAAAGGCAACACCAAATGTTTGTTTTTTTCCTCCCCTTGGCGGTCTCAACACAATTTCCAGATAAGCTGACTGTCCATACTTGTCTGGATTCAGAAGATAAGGACAGTTAGACCTGATATTGGGAAATTGAGAAAAAATCCTAGAAGACAATGGGAAACCAGTTCTTTATTGTTGCCAAGAAAAAAAAAACCCACATGTATGTGTCCATGAAATCACTAGGTTTTGAGATTAACTTGTGAGAGAATTCATTTTATATCCCCATCCCTATGAATTTCTATATGTGGTTCCCTCTAATTGTTGTTATCTCCCTCACTACCATATTTCTTTGAAGGCATAATTCTTCTCAAATATTGGATCTGAACTGACTTTGGCTAAGAAGCTAGTAGTCAAACATACTGTTCAAAAACTGAAATGATATGAATTGAACTGGGTGCTTTATTTAAATATTTAAATACTATTATATAATCAGTGCAGCAAATCTTTAGAGAAGAAGTAGGAAAAGTGTTAAATTAGGCCTAACAAATACTTGGTTCTGGAATACAAGAACTGCAGCATATTTTTAGCATGAACTATTCACCTATAATTAATTCTAGACTGTTCCATATGACCAACAATGCATAAAAATTTATCATTTGTTAAGAATTGTGATGTAAAGTTTTGACATAAAAAGCCCAAGATCTATTATACTTCTATGCCCCCCAGATCTTTTGAATGTTTATGAATCTTGAAAATGGATTGTGCAAGTCAAAGTATTCATTTTCCAAAAGATGAAAAATCAAACCATGTAACCATGCCACTGAATGATGCTTTATGAAGCAGAATTAAAAGCACAGCATGTGGGTTTGTAGATTTTAGGCATTTAAAAAAAAAACAGGTGATGTTTCCCCACGTAGAAAGCACAAACTTCCAATCCATGTAAGTTGAAAAGTTCTGGTTTTTTAAAGGAGAAATGTCATATTCAACAAGCATATGATATCCTCCGTACATTATTCTAAAAGATATATACTTAATTGAACAATCTTTTAAATTCTCAAAAAACCTGTAACAACATATAATATTGACCTGAATAGAACTGATTAAACTGTTTACAGTAAACAACACAAATGCTCAGTATAATAAATTGTACACTCCCAATTTACAATAAACTGATTTTAACAAAATATGTTAAGATATAACTGAGCAGTTTTTCAGTGAAATTCACAATGGTCATCGATATCCTGCAGAAGCATAATAACATTGATCTGGCATTACACACTTCAAAACATCATCAAGCAATATTAATTTCCTACCTAATAAGTAATTTACATAATTTGTGTGATGATATCATGACATATATTATATCATTTTCCCAATCCCCATAATAACTTCTTCTTTAGGATGTGAAGAACCCAAATGAGATTCAGAGATGGAGACAATTTACTGTGAGTAAAGATACCATACCTAAAGCTACAGCAGAGAGTAATAATGGAATTACATGCAATGCATCATAAAAATTTCTATGGCTCTGTCTGTCTGTCTGTATATGTATAATATGGCTATGTTTCTTCTATAGATGGATTTTCCCAATTGTTGAGGCAAATTCCATTGAAATGGGCACTAAATTTCTCTAATGCTTAAGCACTTTATTGATCTTAATAGTGAGTCAGTGAATGATGGCTTGGAAACATAAGAGGTTTATCAGGCTGTACCAAAATAGCTAGAACTAAACAAAGTACAGTAGAGTTTTAAAAATCAAAATAATAACTGCTTATTATTGTAGATCTGGAAACAAAGAGGCAACCATTACAGCTAGTACAAACTTTATAATTGTATGTCTAGTTTAATGAAAAGAAGGGGACACATGATAGCAGTGTTCTAATATCTCAGTGGCTGCCACAAAGAAGAGGGAGTCAAGCTATTCTCCAAAGCACCTGAGGGTAGGACAAGAAGCAATGGGTGGAAACTAATCAAGGAGAGAAGCAACTTAGAACTAAGGAGAAATTTCCTGACAGAACAATTAATCAGTGGAACAACTTGCCTCCAGAAGTTGCGAATGCTCCAACACTGGAAGTTTTTAAGAAGATGTTGGATAACCATTTGTCTGAAGTGGTATAGGATTTCCTGCCTAAGCAGAGGGTTGGACTAGAAGACCTCCAAGGGTCCCTTCCAACTCTGTTATTCTATTCTATTCTATTCTGTTCTGTTCTGTTCTGTTCTGTTCTATTCTATTCTATTCTATTCTATTCTATTCTATTCTATTCTATTCTATTCTATTCTATTCTATTCTATTCTATTCTATTCTATTCTATTCTATTCTATTCTATTCTATTCTATTCTCTAGAGCTGATAAACCTGGGAATTTGCAAGGATAGATATATCTCCCCAGATAGTAACCAGATTCCACTTAAAACAAAATAATTTGAGTCTGGTCCTTCTAGAAGCAGACATATGTAGGCATTATTCTGTTTCTTTTGTGAAAAATGATTTTCAGTGTTTCTAGCCATGCTAACTGTGACAGACATACAGACAATTATTGTGTACAGACAATTATTATCTCTGAAAAACAATTCAAAACATCAAAGTTTTGCTATAACGTGAAGGAGGTACAGCATGTCAAAAAGGAGTGGCTGGTGTTGAAAAAAGAAGGCATTTCTCAATCTTTCCATGAGGGTTAGCCAGGTGACTCCAGAGAGATAATTTCACAACCCTAAATCTACCTACTTTGGATCACCAAAGAATCTATCAGGCATGCTGGCTGAGTAATTGTGGGAACGGAAGTCTAATTATCTTAAAGTTGACAAGTTTAAAAAACATTGTTCTAGATTAATAGGATTCCATTCCCAAATTTTTCAGTGTCTATGCTGCCTAGGTAAGTCCACCTATCTCGAACATGTCCATGTTGCAGAAAGCTACACAAGTTTATGAAATGTGAAGCAAAGAACTTTATGTTGGAAGGCTGTAACTTTAATCAATAATACACCTATGGTTGCTAAACATAACTCCTAAAAGAGAGATGAAGTAATAGGACAAAATGGTGAAAGCAAAAATAATACGAAAATGAATTGGATGCAAAAGCAAGAAACACATTGAAATGCACTTAGTTTAAAGGTAAAGGTAAAGGTAAAGGTTCCCCTCGCACATATGTGCTAGTCCAGGGGTGAAATCTACTTACCTTCCTTACTAGTTCGGAAGTGCATGTGCTGTGCAAAACCTTCTGCGCATGTGCAGGGGGTAAAAAACAGATTACTTCCTGGTTAAAACCAGGAAGTAATGACACCTGGGCAGGTGGGCAAAGCCGTATGTCATCATTGCTACCGATTCTCCGAACCACCTGCCACAATTGCTACCAGATTGCCCAATCTGGTCCGAACCAGGAGCCTTTCACCCCTGTGTTAGTCGTTCCCAACTCTTGGGGGTGATGCTTATCTCTGTTTCAAAGTTGAAGAGCCAGCGCTGTCTGAAGACATCTCCGTGGTCATGTGGCTGACATGACTAAACGCCAAAGGCACAAGGAACGCTGTTACCTTTCCACCAAAGGTGGTCCCTATTTTTCTACTTGTATTTTTTATGTGCTTTCGAACTGCTAGGTTGGCAGAAGCTGAGACAAGTAACGGGAGCTCACCCCGTTATGCAGTGCTAGGGATTCGAACCGCAGAACTGCTGTTCTTTTGATTGACAAGCTCAGAGTCTTAGCCACTGAACCACCGCGTCCCTTTTGCACTTAATTTATGGATATACTATTTTAGAATAAATCCAGTCCTATTATTGATAATAACAATAACATACTGTTATCCTCTCAGCATACAAGGTAGAAGAATACATTTTTTATTAATTTATATTCATTAATTGCAATAAACAAAGCATCTGCACAGGGGTGGATTCTACTTATGTTTACTGCCAGTTCGCAACGGGATCGCCCGTGCAGATCGCTTCTGATGACATCAGGGTCAGTGGGCGGAGCATCCCGCTGGTTTTACTACCGGTTTTACGGTTTTACCCTTCTATAGAACTGGTCCGAACCAGGAGCAACCCACCACTGCATCTGCAGTTAAAACATCAGTCTTATCATAAATACTGATAATTTATCATCAGGAGAATATCAGACAGCTGTGGTACGGGGGAAATGGGGGGGGGAAATCTCACCACAAAATCCCTGGTTCATTAAAATTGCATTGGCCATCTCTTCCATTCATGTTTTACAGTTTTTCCATTCATTTCTTAGTAGGTTCCTTGTTTTAACTTGTTGTTCACATGGACAACATGGGAAAAAATGATTCATTACACCAGAGGACCAGGCCATCTGTCTATTTTC
This sequence comes from Masticophis lateralis, assembly GCA_030761175.1. Lineage (NCBI taxonomy): Eukaryota > Metazoa > Chordata > Lepidosauria > Squamata > Colubridae > Masticophis > Masticophis lateralis. Next base: position 75,547,344 of record JAUDYJ010000006.1, on the reverse strand, counting down.
AGCAAGAGCACAGTGCACTGGTTTTGGAGACATGCCAACAACGGACTCAACAGAAAAAAAACAAGAAAGTCCCTTGGTGTGGGCTGTTGTTTGATGTAAACATATTTTAGGTGTTCTATTTATTACTGTTAGTTTTTGCTCTCTGCTGGGTACTAGCATCACTGCTCTGCTGCATTCATCCTGAAACTGAGAATTCATCTTGAGTATGTTAGGAGAGCCAGTTCCACCTCTATGTAGCGCAAACTCAGGTGGCAAAGCTACTTAGTGGAAGACTTTATTATTTGCCCTGCTCCAAATTTCTTCCCTTTGTTCCTTTAGCATATCTTGTGCCAAAGAGAGCTCCATAATCTAATAGAATTTTACAAGATTAACAGAGTTGGAAGGGACCTTGGAGGTCTTCTAGTCCAACCCCCTGCTTAGGCAGGAAACCCTACACCACTTCAGACAAATGGTTACCCAATCTTTTCTTAAAAATCTCCAGTGTTGGAGCATTCACAACCTTTGGAGGCAAGTTGTTCCACTTATTAATTGTTCTAACTGTCAGGAAATTTCTCCTTAGTTCTAAATTGCTTCTCTCCTTGATTAGTTTCCACCCATTGCTCCTTGTCCTACCCTCAGGTGCTTTGGAGAATAGCTTGACTCCCTCTTCTTTGTGGCAGCCCCTGAGATATTGGAACACTGCTATCATATCTCCCCTAGTCCTTCTTTTCATTAAACTAGACCTACCCAGTTCCTGCAACCATTCTTTATATGTTTTAGCCTCCTGTCCCCTAATCATCTTTGTTGCTCTTCTCTGCACTCTTTCTAGAGTCTTCACATCTTTTTTACATCGTGGCAACCAAAAATGAATGCATAACATATCTATATATTATGGGGCCACTCATCCCATGTTTGTTACTGGAAGAATTAGCCTTCTAGTTTTCTGAATGGTGAATGAGCAGAACTTTAGCGAGGAATGCCATAATGATCATAATACTAACAATGGTATTCATTGTTGGATAATTAATACAGGCTATAAAATCTAAATGAGTAGAATAACCCAATAACTTATCAGTACGGTATGCTATATAGTAAATGCACAATAGTCTTTAAAGAATTTGTATTACTCAGACACAGAATATACATTATATCAAAAAAGACTGAAAAAACGTATCCCTCCCACTGGCCAGTACGCTCCCACAGAGAGGGACTCCTCAGGGTGCCGTCAGCCAGGCAATGTTGGCTGGCGACACCCAGGGGGAGAGCTTTCTCTGTGGCAGCTCCAGCCCTCTGGAACGATTTGCCCCCTGAGATCCGTATGATACCTGATCTCCGGGCTTTTCGCCATGCCCTAAAAACTTTTTTATTTTGTCAAGCTGGGCTGGCGTAACCCTCCCCCTTTTAGTTTAAAGTGTTTATGGGTTTTAAATTTTAATTGCCTATTGGTTTTTTAAATTTTTGGGCCAAAAATTGTTTAATTCTTTTACAAATATTTTAAATTTTGTATTGGAATCCTTTTTATTCTTGGCTGTGCACTGTCCTGAGTCCACTAGGAGAAGGGCGGTATATAAATTTAATAAAGAAAGAAAGAAAGAAAGAAAGAAGAAAGAAAGAAAGAAAGAAAGAAAGAAAGAAAGAAAGAAAGAAAGAAAGAAAGAAAGAAAGAAAGAAAGAAAGAAAGAAGAAAAAAATATTCCCTGGAAGAAAGACCAAACCCTGTTCACAATATTATACATTATTTTATGCTTGTCTAGGGAAGCCATAGTTTGAACATTACACAATTCCGTCATTAAAGAGCTGGGGGTAAGGAGACAAAGAGAGAGCATCAATTTGTCAATTAACAGGAAAAAATAATTAAGCTAAAACTCTCTATACTTACGTGCAGGTGTGTCACAGTTGCAGCTAACCCCAATGTGATTTTGAAATCTTGAACTGATTATGCAAGAAGCAGACAACTGAATAGACCATTTTTAATTAAGCCACAGATTTTGTATAGCCTTAATTAAGCCACGGAAATTGTTCGTTGCTTTGTCTAATAAAATATTTGGGAGGGGGGGCGGGTCCGGATACAGTGGGAGGCAGCGGCTCTGTTTCAGACCTGTCAAACTTTCAGCAATCAACAGATTTGTATCAAGGGCTGTGCAGGCTTGAGTTGACAAAGCCTTAATGCAAGCAGAAAAGTTTGAATTTGAAATATACCAGCTCAAGATAAAGATGATGAAAGAGCTACCTTGTCTATAGAAGCATCACACATCAGAGACCACCTGACAGGATATTTGCATCCCTTCACAGATAATGGAAAGGCAGAGTGCTTCAATTTGGACATCTTTCTTTCTCTCTTTTCCCGAGGACATTTGGGTCATTATTAATAAAGATCTATTAGACATATTGATTCCCACTGTCTGCTTTTGGCAGCTGGTTAGATGATCCTCTTTCCCTCGCTCCCATAAATAGCTGCTTGAGACCTTTGGAATGAATAACCAACAGGCACATTATTTAGGAGCTGGCTTTGTTAAGCGGTGTCATCTCTTATTAAAAGCAAGTCCCAGCAAATGAATTTTGAGGTTTCTGCTCTGCCAACGATTCAATCGCTGACGCCAATCATCATCAAAGTGACCTGTGGCTCCTCATCACATTTTTCCTCATCAGAGGCCTGCTTGATTGGTAGGTTTGATAAAAGTGACTTACATTTTCTTTCCTAATCCACTTACAATACAAAAGTCCATAGGTATGTATCTGCTTGACCAGAAATGAGTGGTGAGCTAATTCTCTGGTGATGTGGATAATTAATAAGATGGAAAAAAATGTTCCATAGGCTTCTTTTGAACTTTGAGGCAAAAGTTTTCATTTTCAAGGATTCTCTGGGCGACCTCCATCATTGTAGTTCAATATTGAGAGGAAGACTAATTAGATTTGACATTGTAATTGGAGAATGATAAATATCCTCCAAACTTTCTCTAAACTGTTCACAAATGACTGATTATATAGGATTATTAATCTACTGTAGCCTCTAGGTATCCAGTGAATATTGTCTTAGCTGCAAGTTAGGCAAGGTAAAAAAAAAAAATCTCTATTTTTATTCACATTATCGTTGCTACTAATCAGAATAATTTATTTAGAAGTGGAAATGGATTTTTTTTTCTACCCCCGGAAAACAGGAGAAATGGTTGAGGTGAGGAATAAATGAATGTGAATAATTGCAGGAAAATATCCACTTGTACTTGATGTGGTGGATGTCTTTTAACAACAGTTCCAGTTTTTGCATGATCCTTTTATCTGTGCAGCATAGCCAACAGGTACTGAACAACGTACATTGCCATTGTGTAAAAACAGAAAATGGCTATAAAATGGTAAGTGGTAGGTTAAATTACAGATATTTTTGTGATTAGAAGCCAAAAATCTATAAGTCATACCCAAGTATTCAGGAAGCAAAAACCTTGTTATCCAATGTATTCCTTGGTGGAAATGAGTAAGCCAAACAATAGACTCTTATTCAAGAAATAACTGATTTTTATACACAGGGTTTATATTGATATAATTGATCATGGCATCCGGCCCTCTCAACTCCTGGCAAATAGATGGGGAAGAAATGGAGGTAGTGACAGATTTTATTTTCCTGGGCTCCAAGATCACCACAGATGGGGACTGCAGCCAAGAAATTAAAAGACACTTGCTCCTGGGGAGGAAAGCTATGGCAAAGCTAGACAGCATACTAAAAAACAGAGACATCACCCTGCCAACAAAAGTCAAGGCTATGGTTTTCCCAGTTGCAATGTATGGATGTAAAAGTTGGACCGTAAGAAAGGCTGAACACCAAAGAATTGAGGCCGCTGAACTATGGTGCTGGAGAAAACTCCTGCAAGTCCCTTGGACTGCAAGGCGATCAAACTGGTCAGTCCTAGAGAACATTAATCCTGACTACTCTTTAGAAGGCCAGATCCTGAAGATGAAACTGAAATACTTTGGTCACCTAATGAGAAGGAAGGACTCACTGGAGAAGAGTCTAAAGATTGAGGGCAAAAGAAGAAAGCGATGACAGAGAATGAGGTGGTTGAATGGAGTCACCAAAACAATAGGTGTGAATTTAAATGGACTCCAGAGGATGGTAGAGGACAAGAAAGCCTGGAGGAATGTTGTCCATGGGGTCACGATTCATCGGACATGACTTTGCAACTAACAACAACAACAACAACAAAAATTAATTATGGGATGTTCTGAATAACATGAAGCTACCTTCATGGAGTGGTTAGTGGAGAACACTAACAATTTGTACCCATGTCAGAAACTCTATAGACAAGTGGACCAAAAATCCTGGTTGGTTTGTTTTAAATTCTATTAGAATTAAATGGTCTGTAACTGATCAAAAGAAATGCACTTGACTGAGACTGACTATAGCAATTATACTGTTTACTAGTGAAATGTGAGACTTGGAAGCTATGGAGTGAAGTACAACATGCATACAAGAACCTTTAATTGTGGAATACTCAGGAGTATTAGAAATTATTAGAAAAGTTACACAGCTTGCTATAAATCTTCAATAAATATTATATCAAACTTAATTTATTCATAAATTAATGTCTTCAAAAATTAAGATAACAAAGTTGAACACATTAAAAATAAATACATTTAAAAGGAGGAGCAAAGACTTTTCAAGTGAATTGCTGTTACATTTGAGTATCAAAAAGGCTATTTATAAAATATGCCAGTATCACATTCTATTCATTGCTTCCAAATAATGATTTTATCAGGAAACAAAAATAAATGAAAAATGAAAAATTAGTGAGATACAAGGGATCAATTTAACAGAAGATGAGTTGTAATTCCAGATGGCCACAGTAGTAGCTGTTGGCAGTTGTTGTTTCAGGGATTCTACAAATTGATTTGTACTGAAATACTTTCACCTTTTCATGAATTTAGGTTTTATTTTTGTATTTTTAAGGTTTGATAGATGCTTCAAAGAAGAGGTTGACACTTTCAAGAGTGAGCATGATTGTAAATATAATATATTAGACCTTAAAGAGAACTTTATTTTACATTCCATCAGATAGTTGCAACCCAAGTATGGTCATAGAATGACTGATGGACTGCGAACAAGCAGAACACACAAACACAAACAAACACCACAGAAACACACATACACCCAGCACACACATACCACCAAAGCATAGAAGTTCCATTATTCACATTTTATGAAAAGCATTGATTTTTCTAGTAGTGTTCTAAGTAATTGGGGTATATGTTTTTCTAGGGTGGATAAAGCTCAGGGAAAACAGAATCAGATAATGTAAAAGACTGAATCTGCAAAAGTGACAAGATTCAGGCTTCCAGAAATAAGCAATGTTCCACTAGATTTCACAGCTCATGGGGAACTGCATAAATTTGGGGCCTGAGGGTCATTCTCAGCCTTTCAGAAGTACACCAAAGAGTATTTCTTAAAGTGATAGGAAATAGGGCAAAAATTAAATGTTCTTGAATTTAATAAATATTAATGGTAGTGTGATGCTCAGTGGTTAAAGACACTGACCTGTCAGCTGGACAGCTGATAACCTGAGTTTGAGACCTGAGCACTGTGCAGTTGGGTATGCTCCTGTTACTTCCCTCAGCTCCTGCCCACCTAACAGTTTGAAAGCATGCAAATGCAAGTAGATTAATAGGTACCACTTCGGTGGGCAGGTAACAGTGTTTCATATAGCCATGCTGACCACATGAAAAATTGTCTTTGGACAACACTGGCTCCCTTGGCCAAAAAACATAAATGAGCACTGTATTCTTGAATTGGGCACAACTGGACACTGAAAACTTTACTTAAATGCCAATTAATTGAATCAAGCCAAAACAAAAACAAAACCTTCCCTGTGTAGTTAAAGGTTTCCTCCTTTTCATACCTAACATTATTTATTCTCCATCTACTTTTGAAGGAGCTCCTACCCTGGAGTTGACAGGCAACTGCCTGTGAACTACAGATACTACTACTTAGTGCCTTCCCATATGATTTCTTTGGGTGGCTTGATTTCCCACAAGTATCATCTCTAATTGTCTCATGTTTTAATTAAAAGCTAGTTTGCACCCTTCTGACAATCTTAATTAAACTTTTGATCAGAAAAAAAGAGAGATAGGGATGGAACTTTTAGTAAATGCATTTAGTAATCTTCTAGCAATTGTCAATGGTTTCCAACAATGGGTGTTCATAACCTTGTTTGAGAAAGAGCTCACAGGACAGGACATTACAGAAATAGGAAAATAGCAATTAGATTACATCTTTGTAGTGGTGGATTAGTTTTTTAGAGATTTGTTTTATTTTGTCTTGGTTTTTTGTTTATTTATTTGTTTGTTTTTTACAGTTATGGAATCTTAGCAGTCTACCAAGTATAACAGGGTATTGGTTAGCAACAATAATAGCAAGAATAACCTATTAAGATGGGAGTCAAGGAACTGAATGTTGTTAAACTCCCAACCCAACCATAATTTCACACAAAGAATCTAGTTAAATAGCTATGTTTTATTTAAACAATGGTGATTTAGTATTATAGTCAATAAAGTTGCCCAGACCATGTTATGGAGGCAAAGAAATCTATCCCTCAACCCCCTCCCAAAATCATCTACAGTGAAATTGCATATACTCTGCATTAAAACTTCTACCAGAAAAAGTTGTTTTTCATACAGAAATACTTTATCTTTGCATTCTTCAAAAATCATTTGATTAAGGGTACATAAGTGAACATAAAAATGGTTTGTCAGCATGCAACGATATTAATCTCACTTTAATGTGGTGGTGTAAATCGACCTTAACAAGCTGATGCAGCTTGTTATACAAATTGGCATATAAATGCTTATTCAGAAACTAGAAGGCTTTTTATTATTTTGACTAATGGCTACTAATTTGAGGTAGTTGTCCTCTTGATCTCAGTGTTATACATCAACATGTCAGTTCTGCTCGACTGTATTCATACCTTCAACTCATGTGAACATTATTATGTCTATTCATAAAGTGCCCTAAAATTTTCTGGCATTTCTATCAGTTCATAGCAATTTCACAATATTTATGCTCCTCCTGTGATTATATACATGGGATTCTACTAATGTGTTGCAAAATAGGTTCCTATTGACTTTACTTGCTGAGCTAACAGGAGCTGAAAGCATGGAATACATGAAAGGAATCTCTCAGCCATATCTTACCAAGGGTTGAGGGATTTTGCGTGTCTCTGTGTGAGTGAGTGAATGAGTGAAAAATTTGCAGGATTTTCACCCACTTCCTGCCCAGGAGACACACACAAATATCTTATAGGGCAGTGATGGCTCACCTTTTCTGGACCGAGTGCCCAAAGTGTGTGTGTGTGAATGCGCATGCACCTGAACCCCCAAAATCCAACATATGTGTGGCCCTGCGCATGCTCCCCACCCTCATGCATGCAACCCACCCACATACATATGTGCGCCCCACATGTGTTCATGACCCCTTGCATGTGCCCCACCCCCATGCATGCGTAAATGGGAGGGCCCACATGCGCCCCATGCATGCGTAGAAGGGACTCAACAACCAGCTGACCAGTGGTAGGCACACACGCATGCACATCGGAGTTGAACTGGGGTGATGGCTCATGTGCCCATAGAGAGGGTGCTGTATGCCACCTTGGCACATGTGCCATAGATTCATTATCACGGTTATAGGATGTTAATGAAATTTTACAAATTCATTTTTGTCCACTATTATAAGTCAATAAAATGGGGAAAATAAAACTTGGGAATTTACTTCCAAGCAAACTACATGCGATTATGTTAAGGGAAAAAGGAGTTTGGACCAGAGGTGAAATGCTCCCAGTTTGGACCAGTTCAGGTGAGTAGGTAGCGATGATGGCTGGTGGAGATGGTTTGGAGAACCGGTAGCAGCTGGAGGCTCCGCCCACCTGCCCCATTCCCCGGAGTCGAGGAATGCACCATTCCCCGACTCCGGCCTTGTCGCGGAGCCGCTGCCTGCTCGCCGTTTGCCATGCAATGTATCGTACTGCTCACCTTTCTCCTGCGGCTAGCTGTCAGGGAAGGCAAGTGCCTGAAAGTTATTGGACTCACTCACTCTCCTTGAATGAGCCTCTCTGGTCCACGTGACAGCTGCACAAGCTCACACCGTTTATTTAATTCAGCAGCAGGTCGGGTATGCGCTTGTGCAGCCGGAGCATGGACCAGAGCGGCTCATTCAAGAAGGAGAGTGAGCAACTCCGATATATTTCAGGAGCTTGCCTTCCCTGACAGCCAGCCGTGGGAGAAAGGTGAGCAGTAGGAGTCAGGAAATGATGCATTCCCCGACTCTGGTGAATGGGGCAGGTGGGCGGAGCTGCGCGGCAAAGGGCGAGCCTTTATAGAATAGAAATTTAAAAAATTTTCCCTACCGGTTCTGTGGACGTGGCTTGATGGGAGGGGGTCTTGTGACTGAGTGGGCATGGCTATGAGTGAATTGAGTTGGCCATGCCCACTCAGTCACAGGACACCCCCCCCCCCACCAAGCCACGCCCACAGAACCGGTAGGAAAAAATTTTAGATTTCACCCCTGGTTTGGACTGCTGTATTACAACACCCTCTGTTAGCTAGCTCTCATTTGAAAATGTAATTGTGTAAATGTATTCAAATTTAGAGTTCATATATGCAGCAGTCTAGCATTGAATTATTTGCATTCATAGTAATTCAGATAGATTCAGAGTATTATGGGATGTGGGGTTTGTGGTACGAGTGGTTGGAGAGAAGGAAAAAAATGAGATAATATATATAATTACTGTGTATTATTATGTGTAATAATCATTAAGATAAAATTTAGCATTATTATATCCATATAGCTACTTATAAGAAGTAATAGTACATGTATATGTATGACAAGATAAAAGTTTATGTATTTATTTATGCACCATGGAACCGAAAATGTTTCTTATTGTATTGTTGATTTGTATAAATAAAAATTTAAAAAAAAAAAGTAATTCAGATAGATTTGGGTATTTTAAAAGCTTTTTTTCCAGTTTTCCAAATGCTATCCTTGTGGGTGTTACCAACATTGGATGGATTCCAAACACTGGAATTATGTTCAAACTTGCCATTAGCAAAACTAGTTCATAATTTGCAGTTGTGGAAAAAAAACAAAAAAGCTTTTTTTGCAATTAAACAATTTTACTGCTGAAAATATATTCAGCAATGCAGTGCTATCAATAGAAATGCCAGTAACCATATCAACTGATTGTTTCCTACATCCTGCTTTGGAGGGAAAGTGAGATGGTTACATACAAATTGGAGACTAAGTGTGATTGCTCTGAGATTTTAGCATGACGTTTACATTTGCCATCAAGTTGTGGTGATACGACATCAAAATTTGGTGGTTAAACTTATGTCAGGCCTAACCCAAGACATAACAGTCACTCAGGCACTCATCACCTCTCGCCTGGACTACTGCAATGCTCTCTACATGGGGCTCCCCTTGGGGTGCACCCGGAGGCTCCAACTAGTGCAGAATGCGGCCGCGCGGGGGATTATGGGAGCGACGGGATACTCCCATGTGACACCTCTCCTGCGCGAGCTGCATTGGCTACCGGTGGACTTCCGGGTGCGTTTCAAGGTGTTGATGACCACCTTTAAAGCGCTCCATGGCTTAGGACCAGGGTACTTACGGGACCGCCTTCTGCCGCCAATAGCCTCCCACCGGCCGGTGCGTTCCCACAGAGAGGGTCTCCTCAGGGTGCCGTCAGCCAGACAATGCCGGCTGGCGACCCCCAGGGGGAGGGCCTTCTCTGTGGCAGCCCCTACCCTCTGGAACGATCTTCCTCCAAAACTGAGAACAATTGCCGACCTCTGGACTTTTCGTCAGGCCCTGAAAACTCATCTCTTTCAGCTTGCTGGTCTAGCCTGACCCTGCTGAATTTTTAAGAACTGTATTATAGGGTTGGGTATTTTAAATATTTAATGGTTAATGGTTTTAATTTTTAGCCAAAGTTATCTGCTTTTTTAAAGAAATTGTTTAACTTTTGTGTACTATTTTTATTTGGCTGTTCACCGCCCTGAGTCCGCAAGGAGAAGGGCGGTATACAAATCTAAACAAACAAACAAACAAACAAACAAACAAACAAACAAACAAACAAATAAATAAATAACACAATCCAGCCAAAGTTCTGTTCTTACATTATATAGACAGAATCTTGCCAGAGTAAATCTATACTACCCTAACTGAACAGATATATCCTGGCAGATATCTAGGGCTGTGATGGCGAACCTATGGCACACGCGCCAGAGGTGGCACATAGCACCCTCTCTGTGGCACACAAGCTGTCACCCCAGTTCACCTCTGCTGCGCATGTGCGCACAACTTCCACTAGCCACCTGGACTTCAGGTCTCTGCTGCACGTATGCATGGGGCAAGGTGCACGTGTGGGGCAGCATGCACATGCACAGGGGTGCATTCAAGGGGTGTGTGCGCCTGTGGGGTGGATGCAGGGGGCCCACACGTGCATGTGCAGGTGGCACAGGGATATGCACGCATTGCATTTTGGGGGTTCGGGCGCACATTCGCATGCGCGCATGCGCACATGCGCACTTTGGGTACTCGATCTGAAAAAAGTTAGCCATCACTGTTCTAGGGAATGTCTATGTAAATCTCTTCTTCCCATTATCCAGCTCTGGTCTTTATGATCTCTTGTTTTTCCCCCTCTTTGGAATGCGCTCCCTCCTTCCTGGGAACCTGCTAGATTACTGTAGTCCATCACATTGCCTATCTCATTCATAGACACATTCCATCAGAGCTCAGTCCCATATTTTTATGACAAGGCACCTTGAAACAGTCTCAATACCTGAAAGGTTAAGACAAGGAAGATGATCTTGCCAAGATGATATGGATGGAGGGATGAACAAAGGTGAACTGCTGAAATATTTTGGGCTTATACCTTAATCAGTGGTGGAATTCAAATAATTTAACAACCAGTTTTCTGCCCTAATGACTGGCTGAGGGGGTGTGACAGGCAGCACTTGGCCTCCTGCGCCCCCTTGGGAGCAAACATGGGCCACGGGAGCAGGGGACATGCTGTCCCTCGTGCCCCATTTTGAGCCTAGTAGGCTTCCCTGCAGCCTCATGGAAGCGAACACGGGCCACAGGGGGACTGCGCTACACACTCCCATGCCCCATTTTGGGCCTAGTAGGCCTCCCTGCCCTTATCTGGGAGCCAAAATGGGTGCATGGGGACTCCTAGAAAGGGCGGAGCAGGGAGGGGAGGGGCCAGCCAGCAATTTAACTATCGGTTCACCTGAACCAGCTTGAACTGACTGAATCCCACCATTGACCTTAATATATAAAGGATATGGTAGATCTATTTCATACTATTAATGACATTTCCTGTTGTGCCCCACTCATTTCCCCTTTTTTGTATCATTTCTCCCAACCTTACCCATTCATCTTCGGAGTTATTAACACATCAGAAAAGATGGAATGTGGTCCTAAGACTCAAAAGAGCTGCCCTCCCAGGTGTCCATAGGAGCAGAAGAGATGGAGGAGAATAATGTAATGTGATATGACCTATCCCAAAGGTGCTTTTTCAGGAGGCAACTGGGCTTTTTTGTTTTTTCCTTTGAAGACATTTCACTTCTCATCCAAGAAGCTTCTTCAACTCTGGCAGGCTAGTAGGGAAGGGAAGGATTTATATTCAAAGAAAATTATCCTTTTTCGTTTTCAAAGAAAAAAAACAAGAAAGCAACCATGCTCTGGACGACTGAGAATCTCTACAGACTTATAATATGACCTAATTACTAAAAGGTGGAGTTTGCATCATGATGTCACAATGCGCAATTCATCATTTAGGCTTTCATTGCTCTGTCGTGATTATTTACCAGTAGTTTAGAAATAAATTGTTTTAATAATAACCATTGAACTAACAAGGGTTACTGATTTATGGATTAAGTAACCATATAAACACTAGGTCTCCAAGTCTGTTTTAGGCTCATTCTTGATCTAACCATGATGTACTTTTGCACAAACTGTAATAAACAGAAATTCTCTGTATAAACCACTTTCCATGCTGCTGAATGAAAATTGAAATTTCTCTCTGGATCCATCATTACATACTTCTTGTGGTAAAGCCAATGCTTTGAATCCATTAACCTTTCATTGTGTGGTGCTACCATCCAGTGCTAAAGATTAGCTACTGACACATTTACCAAAGGATGATAAATGAGCTGTCCTTTTAGATGTCTGATTATTTGACCTTTATTCAGTTAAAAGCAAAGGGAGCTGACGATGTTAAGTGGCTGCCACTTTAGAATGAAATTGAAACCCAGGAAATGAATCTTTGGAATTGTCTCCAACACTGTGAAGTTAGGATGTCAATTTAAGTTTAAATTAAACAAAACAAAATCAGATGTAAACAGTTATTTCATTAATGTGGTTGTTGGGGGGGGGAGAGAAATTGCTATTTTTATTTTTATTTTATTTTTTAAAAAAGAAGGCCTTTCTGTTCTACATAGGGCCACACCCATTGGTGTTTTCTCTATATTCTTAATAGGAGCTGAAGAATTAAAGGAATATTAAGAATATTGAGAGGAGACTGGTATACTCCTTTAAGGTGTCAAACTGCCATTGAGGGCACTAAGGTTCAATTTATTCTCAACCACAGAAGGTGAATTTGGGGCAGTTGCTGTTTGACAGTCAAATCTATTTTATAAGACTCTTATTATGGAGGGGAAAAAAATAGAGAATGCCACATAAGCCTTTCTTACAGAAAGGAGTGATATAAATCTAACAAGCTAACAAATACATAACAGAATGGTTCATAGGTCCTAACTAGTTTGGAAAACATAGATTGGCATTGCGATTGACACATATAAATATATATATTATTTAAAAAGGTGGCCCCATTTAGACAGAATAGTAATAGAAATAGAATAATTATAAGCAGTACGTATTTCTGTTCTTTTTAAATTGATTTGTGTGTGTGTGTTTGTGTGAATGCATCTTCAAGTCAGATATGACCCATGGCAAACATGTGGTGGTATTCAACCAATTCAGACCTGTTTGGGCGAATTGGTAGTGGCTTTCTGGGGGCGGGTGTGGGCCCGTCCACCTGCCTTGGCACTATGTGTCCTATTTAGCCATGTTTTCTAAACCACGTGCATGTGTGCAAGCTGTGTGCACGAGCAAAGCACAAGCACAGAAGGCTGTGCACATGCATGGAAAGTACGTGAGCACATTTTCAGTGTGCAGCGAACCAGTGGTAAAATTATGTGGAACCAACTTCTGATGGCAAATATATAGACAATTCTTTGCAATTTTTTTTTAGCATGGTTTAATTTTCCTTCTCCCTAGGACCAAGAAAGAATGACTGGCCCAAGGTCACTTAGCTGGTTTCTGTGACAAAAGCAAGGGTAGAATTTAATATACCAGCTTCTAATCAAGTGTATTTAACTTTGGTTTTGGCCAGTGGTGAAATCCAAATTTTTTTACTACCGGTTCTGTGGGTGTGGCTCGGTGGGTGTGGTGTGGTTTGGTGGGCATGGCAGGGGAAGGATACTGCAAAATGAACCTGGATAGCTCAACAGACTAACAGCCTGTTATTAACATTCAGCTGTCTGCAATTATTACAGACTAACAGCCTGTTATTAACATTCAGCTGTCTGCAATTATTGCAAGTTCGAATCTCATCAGGCTCAAGGTTGATTCAGCCTTCCATCCTTTCTAAGGTAGGTAAATTGAGGACCCAGTTTGTGGGGGCAATAACTGACTTTGTATAAATATACAAAAGTATGAAGGCTATTGCTTAACGCATTGTAAGCCGCCCTGCGTCTCCGGAGAACGGCGGCATATAAATCTAATTTTTTAAAAAAATCTCCATTCCGACTTTCGGTGGAGACCTCGTCGTCACTGGGCGGCTTTTCCTATAGCCGCCGGCTTCGCCATTTTGTAGAGCCGCTTTGCGATCGGCAAAGCGGCTTGAAAATCCCCCCTTCAGTTTGGAAGGGAGGAAAGAGTGGGTAGTGGCAGGTTGAGCCCCCAGAATTGCTTCCAGGGTTTGTTTTTTGCCCTGGAGAGCATTCTGTGCGAGGGCTCCCTTTCCAGGCTACCGGAGCTCCAAGCGGCGAGGGACCTCTGTCCTGGACGGAGCAAGACGACGGGAGCAACTCCACCAATTTCAACATACAGTTTGCCTGCATTAATTGACTTGGTGAGATCTGGACTTTGTTTAAACAATTTAAGTATTTTTAAGTGAATTTTTAAGTTTTCAAGTTTATGTCTCTGAGTGAAAGTGCTTTGAAAATGGCGGCTGGCTAAAGCGGAGAAAGAGAAAGTGAAATGTGAAAGTGCTGATTATTAGTTTGCCTGCCAGTAACTGAAAGTAACACAGAACTTAAACTGCAAAATATATCTGATTTGACTCTTTTTCTGCAAATCTGGGGAGGACAGGAAAAGGAGGAAGATTTTCTTTTTTCCAGAGACTAAAATCTTGTTCTGGCATGGCTTCAAAAAAAGCGGGGGGGGGGATTCCCCCACTCATCAGACAAAGGAGAAGTCAGTCAAACAGCCAGCACCAGCACAGAGTCAGACTTATGAAACTGGGACTGAGGAATTGAAGGCTTTTATACTTAATATACACAAGTCACTAGGAGAGCTTTCTGGAAAAATAAGTAAAATGGATGAAAAGATGGGAAAAAATCAAATGGAAATGAAGGAGTTGGTGGAGGAAAAAAATGACAAGTTAAATCAGAATGTGGCTAATGTAGCTGCTGCCCTTACAGATGCTTTGTTGGTGGTGGAGAAAAAAGTTGATGACTTAAATCTTGAAGTGGAATCTAACAAGAAGGATGCAAATGAAAAAATCTTTAAAGTTGAGATTAAAAATCAGAGGTTAGAAGATGAAATCACGATGATCCAGTTTCAGAATATGGAGTTCGCTATAAGACTGAGAGGTTTAAGAGAGGATAGCAGAGAGAATCTGAGGGCAGCTTGTGTGGAAATACTGGCTAAGATTTTAAAAATTGAACCTGATTTAATTGCTAACAGAGATCTACAGGGTCAATTCCAGAGTGGTGAGACAAAGGAATTTGCCAAGAGATATAGTGATTTATTTTACTGATAGAAGACTGAGAAATGATATTTTGCAAAGTTCTTTTCACACTAATGTTCAACATGAGGGTAGCCAAATTGGTGTTTTCAAAGAGCTGCCACCCAAGATGTTAAGAGATCGGAAAGATTTTGGTTTTTTGGTCAATGAATTGAAAAAGCGTCAGATTCCAATCAGATGGGATGCTCCCGTTGGCATCATTTTGAGATATGAGGATGTAAGATACCGTATTAATACGGTGGAAAAAGCGGAATATTTTTATAACAATGTTCTTAAAAAAATCTCAACTCCACCACATTCATCTACATTGTTATCTGTAGAAGAAATTTCTAGAGAGAAGGATTTTGAAGAGGGGATTCAAGAATTGACCAAGGAAAAAGAACTACAGGCAATTCGAGAAACAGCAAGGGAAGAAATTTTAGGAGCAGCAGGTGGTCTCTCAGAGGATTCTTTTGCAGATCTTTTAGAAACTAAATCAAAGCAGTCTAGAGCCACAAGAGAGGTGGAGCCGGACCTTGCCCTGTTGATGCAAGAACCGAAAGACCAACGTATAACTCGTGCAGCAGAGAAGCAGAGACTTGAGAAACAACTTCAACAGAGGTCCAAGATGCCACAAGAAGAGAATGGTGCAAATGGGAAGAAACAGAACTCTGAAGCAGTGGGAGGAGCGAGGCCAAAGACATCTGCTGTGGAACAGCGTCTTAGGCAAGTGCTCAAATCGCTTCAACCATCCCCAAATGACAGTTAGATTTTTATCATGGAATGTCAACGGTTTGAATTCTCCACAGAAAAGAAGGAAAATATTTCATTATTTGAAGCAATATAAAAATGATGTGGTATGTTTGCAAGAAACTCATATTAGAACCCAGGACCAAAAATTTTTGATAAATTCAAAACTTTTATATCTTCTAGTTCTGTGAAAAGGAACGGATTAGTTTTGTATATCTCTAAAAGAATACCAGCCAAATTGATAGAAACGGATGATGAAGGAAGATATATTGCAGTTGAAATAAATATACAGAATGTTTCAATGCTTCTTATTGGGATTTATGCCCCAAATCAACAGCAGGAATTTTTTTATAAATTATTGAATACTAAAATACTGCAGTGGAATTATAAGTCGTTTTTGATTATGGGGGACTGGAATGGAGTGATTGATACAAATCTTGATAAGAGGACTTTGGCCAAGAGGGGGAATAAACTGCCAGAGACATTCTTTGCATTGAAAGAAGAATTGGAACTGAAGGATGTATGGAGAATGCATCATCCGAAGGAATTGGACTTTACATTTTTCTCTGATAGACACAAATCCTTTTCTAGGATTGACTTTATGCTGGTTACTTCTGATTTACTTACTAAAGTGGTTAAGACTAAAATATTTCCTAGAACTTTAACGGATCATAGTCCGGTATGGATGGAGTTGGATTGTGGTAAGAGAGAGAGAAGATCTTGGAGAATGAATGAGAATTTATTCAGACATGAGAAGAATATTATGGACCTTAAAAAACATGTTACTGAATTTTTTCAAATTAATTTGAATAAGGGTACACCTATTGAAATTGTTTGGGATGCAAGTAAGGCTTATATGCGAGGTGTACTGATTCACATGAATTCTAAATATAGATCAACGCGACAAAAGTCCAGAATAGAATTGGAGTCCGAAATAAAGGAAAAAAAACAACTGCTTATTAAAAATCCGACTGATGAGAAATTACAATTAACTATAAAACTCTTGAAAGATCAATTTCAAATATTGATGGCGGATCAGACGACAAGTAATTTGCAATACGCCAAACATAATACTTTTTGCAATGCTAATAAACCTGGTAGATGGTTGGCTTATACCCTGAGAAAGCAACAAAGTTCTCGTACTATAAACACTATTGAGTATAAAGGGAAACAAGTTTTTCAACAGCACTTAATACACCAAGCTTTTTTAGATTATTACTCTAAATTATGCCATGCTGATAATATTAAAAAGGAACTTATTGATGAATATCTTGAGAAGAAGAGGGTTGCAAAAATTTCAAGCATACAAAGTGATAGATTGAATCAATTTATAACAAGTGAAGAGATTCTACTTGCAATAAAACAATTGAAGTTATCCAAAGCTCCTGGGACGGACGGTTTGACAGAAGTATATTATAAAACTTTACAATCAGAATTGGTTGAGCATCTTAAGGACTTGTTTTGTAATATTCAGAAGGGGGGTAAAATACCCCTCCTCATGGAAGACAGCTTTTATTTCATTAATACTGAAGGAAGAGGGTTCTATAAAACCAGAAAATTTCAGACCAATATCTCTCCTGAATACGGATTATAAAATCTATGCAAAAGTATTAGCCAACAGATTGATGCCAGTTATACAAGATGTGATTCATGATGATCAAGCAGGTTTTATAGAAGGTAGATACATGAAAGACAATGTCAGGCAACTCATAGACTTATTGGAATATCTTGAAAAAAATAAACAGATCCCTGCGGTGCTGGTGTTTTTGGATGCGGAAAAGGCCTTTGATCGAGTCAACTGGGATTTTCTAAAAAAGATTTTGTATAAAATGGACTTTGGGAGTCAGTTTATACAAGTGATTTCAGCAATTTATCAAGAGCAGACTGCACAAATTATTATTAATGGGAGTTTAACTACCAATTTTCATATACAGAAAGGAACCAGACAAGGCTGTTCGTTATCCCCATTGTTGTTTATTTTAACTTTAGAAGTGTTGTTGAATTCTCTACGGGACTCTAACAACTTGAATGGAATAGCTGTAAGGCAAAAAGATTACAGAATCAAGGCATTCACAGATGATCTGGTTATTACCCTAACACGACCTTTGGAATCAACCATCCAGGTGAAAAACATTATAGAGGAATATGGTTTGGTTTCAGGTTTTAGTCTGAACCAGAAAAAGACTAAGATGATAGTTAAAAATATGTCGGAACCACAAAGGAGTGAACTGGAAAGGTTGGCAGGTTTTGAAATAGTTACAAAGGTGAAATATCTAGGAGTTCAGGTTGCAGCATCTAATACAAAACTTTTTCAAAATAATTATGAGGAATTGTGGCATAAGATTCAAAAGGACCTTGAAACTTGGAAGAAACTGCAACTATCTTTACTTGGTAGAATAGCAGCTATTAAGATGAATGTTCTACCTAGATTTCTGTTTCTGTTTCAAATGATTCCGGTGCTTAAAAGTGATAAGACCTTGATGGAATGGCAAGCAGGTTTAAATAAATTTATTTGGAATGGGAAAAAACCAAGAGTTAAACTTAAAATTATGCAAGATGTTCGTGAAAGAGGTGGCCTTAAAGTTCCAAACCTATGTTTATACTACGAGGCAGCAGTGTTGACACAAGTGGGTGATTGGTTTGGTATAACGAAAATAGACATTTTGAATATTGAAGGCCACGACTTGGAATTTGGTTGGCACGCATATTTATTCTATGAAGACAAGTTGGACAGAGTATTCAACAGTCACATTTTGAGACATGCTTTGATGAGAGTCTGGAAGAAGCACCAGTTTCGATTGGATTACAAAATACCTTTGTGGTTGGATCTTGGGCAGATTATGCCAAATATAAAGTCACTCGGGGGGATTTTATACAAAGAGATGCTTTTTAATGATGGGGGCAGATGGAGTTTGAAACCTTTGACTATTCTGTTGGAAGAAGGGGTGAATTTAACTTGGCTGCAGTATTTTCAACTTCAAGTGAGATGGAGAGAAGATCAGAAAATTGGACTAATGTTCCATGAAGAAGATTTGGTGACTCAGATGAAATGTAAAGGGTCGATGCATATTAAGCGAGGGTATAACTTATTGTTAGAAAGAGATTCAGAGGGTGAATTAGTTAAAGATTGTATGATAAAATGGGCACAAAATTTTGCAGAACCAGTAATGTTGGAAACATGGGAAAAGATTTGGGTCCAGAATGTTAAATTTACACAAGCGCAGAATCTGAGGGAAAACTTTTACAAGATGTTTTATAGATGCCATTTAGATCCCAAAAAGTTATCATGTATGTATCCAAATGTTCAGCCTAAATGTTGGAGGTGTGATTGTTTGGATGCAACTTATTTTCACATTTGGTGGACTTGTAGGAAAATTGAAAGCATTTTGGATTAAACTTTGGTGGGTTATGCAGAACATTTTGAAGAAGAAGCTTGAATTTTCTCCTCAATTTTTTTTATTGGGGATAGTTAAGGATTGCTCATCGACTGAAAGGAGATTGATTTTATATATGATTACTGCAGCTAGATTACTGATTGGTCAATATTGGAAAAACGATAGCGTACCCACTATAGAGGAATGGATATTGAAGATGTCTAATTTTGCAGAAATGGCTAAGATTTCTGCATACCTAAAAGACAGGACCCATGAAGTCTTTGCTAAGGAGTGGAAGAAATGGGTAGAGTACATGCAGATTAAATATCAAAGTAAGAAGTTTCAATTAGCATTTGATTCTTAATTATATCCATTAATTATTTTATTGAATATTTGAATTTATATTTCTATTATTTTTTATATTTATATTAATATCTAGACAAATTATAATGTTAAAAATAAGTTTATATATCTGATAGATGAGTTTTACTTTTATATATATATATATATATATATATATATATATATATATATATATATATATTTAAATATTATTACTAATATCTATTAATTATTTTAAATTTGATGTAACTTTATATATTTCCTATCTTTTTAAAAATATTATTAAGATTGAAAATTGGGAATTATTCTAAAAATTTATGATGCTCAAAACTGTTTTTTCTTATATATTTGTTATACATGTGATATTTGTTAGATTGTCATGAGTTCTTATAAAGGATTCATGGTTACTATATATTTTAAGGGGGCAAAAGATGTTAGAAGGCTAGATTATTTTTTTATTACTATTTAGGTTAAATTTGTTATATTTGTTATATTTTTACCTGGATCTCACCAGGTTTCTTTTTTGTTGTTTGATGTTGATTGATATATATGATTGATTAATAGTGGAAGTCAGGGGGGGGAGGGGGGAGGGATAGGGGGGAAAGGGAGGGGGTGGTTGATGGGGGCGAGTGGGGAGGGGAAAGGGGTATAAAAAATTGTATTGTAAAACTTTTTCAATAAAAAAAAATCTCCATTCCCACCCCACTCTGGGGCCAGTCAGAGGCAGCATTTACTGGTTCTCCAAACTGCTGAAAATTTCTGCTACCGGTTCTCCAGAACCTTTCAGAATCTGCTGGATTTCACCCCTGGTTTTGGCTATGCCAAACTTGCTCTCTGTTTAGAGATTTTAAAAAGAAAAGCATTTATCTATGCATATCATAGTTATTTTTGTGTGTAAATCTTTTTCCAAGACATAATGAGGTGTATCAACTTGTCATTCAATGTAATGTTATCATTCTGTCACATTTCTAAAATATAAATGGATGGCATTTAACAAACATCTTTGAATATTGGCACAGTAGTTATAAAACTGCAGTTTTCATAACTTATAGTATATATTCCCTGCAGGGGTGAAATGTAAAATTTGTTACTATCGGTTCTGTGGGTGTGGCTTAGTGTGTGGGGGGGTTAATGTGATTGGGTGGGCATGGCCAACTTAAAAAAAAACTTTTCAAAGCATTTTTTCTAATGCTTTGAAAAGCCTCTGCTGATCAGGCAACTCAGCTGGGATTGTCAGAGAAGCTTTTTAAAAAATGCTTTGAAAAGCATCTCTGATGATCAGGCAACTCAGCGGGGATCATCAGAGACTTTTCAAAGCATTTTTTTTACTACCTCTTCAGCCAAGAGGTTACAGAAAAAAATGCTTTGAAAAGGCTCTGATGATCCCAGCTGAGCTGTGCGATCATCAGAGGCTTTTTTTTTTAACTTTTAAAGCATTTTTTTGTCGGAAGAGGTTGTAGAAAAAATGCTTTTAAAAGTTAACAAAAGCCTCTGATGATCGTGCAGCTCAGCTAGGCATGGTGGGAGGGGCCACAGGGATTTTTGCTACCGGTTCTCCGAACCACCCACCGCCATCGCTATTGGATCCAGCGATCCGGTCTGAACTGGTAGCATTTCACCCCGATTCCCTGCCCAAATATACTTTTTATTTAAAAGAAACATAGTTCATTTATTGGTTCAACTTAAAATGCTACTATGAAAACAGTGTGTCACTGCGTTTTTATATTTATCAGCAGAGCTAATATTTCTGGACTATCAGACTTACCGTAATTATATTCCTTATCAGCACCTACAGCATCTATTACGCATGTCATTGCATTCCTTTGTACTTCTTCTAGAAACTTTCCTTTGTTCTCCAGCCAGCTAAGGTCAGGCTGGGGATTCTTTGCCAACATGTA
Source organism: Masticophis lateralis (assembly GCA_030761175.1). NCBI lineage: Eukaryota > Metazoa > Chordata > Lepidosauria > Squamata > Colubridae > Masticophis > Masticophis lateralis. The sequence goes on along the minus strand of JAUDYJ010000006.1, from coordinate 75,525,951 downwards.
ATCTAATTTAGATAGTGAGATGTTTTTATTTTCTTATAATAAATATGAGTTTAATTAGAAGATGTTTCTTCGGTTTTATTGATCAAAGTATGCCGCAGGATAAAAGCCACGATCCAAATCAAAATGAGGGCAATTACCCCACGCAAGGTAACGGGGCTGATTGCCACTCTGACACAGTGTGCAATATTCTTACCAACACAATCAATTAATCAAACTATAATATTTATTAAACATTTACACTATTATTAATACATTTCTCAAAGTATAGTATCAATGCATTATTTGTTTAATTCAAAGGAAAAAAAAGCAGAAATAGAATTTATTACATGGTAACATATCAAAGTAAATCCAGTTTCACTCAAATATTTTCATAAGAGTCTAAATTGGACAAAAAATATCTCCACTGAGATACTTGTACGTAATTACAAGCTACATAATAAGGTTAGTAAAGATCTGTTACAAATATTGTAATTAGAAATGTATCATTTCTTGAGGATGCTATATACAGTATACAAGCAATACATATACACAACTGTATAATCATCATCACTACCATCCATACTGTGCAAAATTTGGAGGTATTTAATTGAATGGTGTTTTATTTTAAGGGCTCAGGTTAAAACAATGTTTCCCTTCAAAATGCCAAATCAGAACAGATATGCCACTTTTAAATAAGTCCTAAAACAGATTTATGTACAATGCAGTAGTCTTCTTTTACATCAGAAGGAACTGATTGGTAAAACTGAGTTTGTTCATTTCAGAGTTTCAGTCTGAAGTCTTGAAACAAAGCAAGAATAAATAAATTAGAAAGGATCTCCTGATCTACAAGCTTGCTGAGAAATCTTTGTGGGATTTGATAAAGAACTAAAGAGGTATTTATGTGACAGAAAGTGGAATTCAACCTGTAAGGGAAAAAAAATAGTGATCAGTTCAAACTTTAGTATTTTGGAGGTTTTTAAAAGCATCTATTTTTTAATCTTTTTAATTTTATTTCTTAAAACGGGAGCTCACCCTGTTATCCGGCACTAGGGATTCGAAACACTGAACTGCCAACATTTCGATCAACAAGCTCAGAATCTTAGCCACTGAGCCACCGTGTCCCTTTCTTAATCCTTATGAATGCTAATTGAAAATGACTGAACTTGGGCTGAGTTTCTCCTGTTCTTATTTCATAATAAAAACTGAAAATATGACAATTTGAATAATTTTTCCATTCATTCTGAAGTAAATTCATTATTTACTTGCTTTGGTTGATTTTAGCATTACTTTCTAATTCAGTTACCTGTCTGTTTTTCTATTTACTTCTTTACATAAATATGCAACATTCTATATTTTGTAACAACACCAACAATCAAACCTTTCTTTCATCAGTAAGTTTTACAATTCTGAAGCTTCCTGTCCAACAAATAATTAATGAAATACATTCAAGATCGCTGGAATCAGTTGTCTTTTGATTCTGAATAACTCTTGATCTGAACATCATAAGTTTATTGTACCTCATAATTTGTATTAGAAGCTCCTATCACTTCCAATAAAAAAAAGTTTGTGCAGGATTATTTTAGCAGTTAATGAACACAGGATTTTTACTATGATTCCGTTCAGTTTTTCTATTTTTTAGTAGCAAATTGTATTGGATAGCATGCATTAAATGGAATTCTCTATGCATTGGCTGAAATTTATTTTAAAATGCATAGTTAGTTTAGCAAGATAATGGATTTCGATAGAGTGAAACTATCTTGAAAGTTAGTGGAATGACCATGCGACCATATAAATGGGCCTGAGAACTTCCTTTTTTTTTTTTTAATTTTTATTTATACAAATCAATACAATCAGAAACATTTTCGGTTCCATGGTGCATAAATAAATACATAAACTTTTATCTTGTCCTACATATACATATACTATTACTTCTTATAGGTAGATATATGAACATAGTAGTGCTAGATTTTATCTTAATGATTATTACACATAATAATACACAGTAATTATATATATTATCTCGTTTTTTTCCTTCTCTCCAACCACTCGTACCACAGACCCCACACCCCATAATACTCCGAATCCATTCTGTCATTGATTTCTAAGGACAATTTATTCATTTCTGTACATTCCAATATTTTCTTTATAACAAGTTCTTCTGGGGGTAGCTGTTTTTCCTTCCAGTACTGGGCAAAGGAAATCCTTGCGGCAGTCACTATGTGGATAATTAGATACTTTTTCTCTTTAACATACTCTGTTTTTAGGATTCCCAGGAGAAATGCTTTGGGGTCGAGTTCGAAATCTTCTCCTATAATTTCCATAATCCACTTTGATAATATCTTCCAATATTTTTGTGCATAATTACATGTCCACCAACAGTGGTAAAAGGTGCCCTGTTGATGGTCGCATTTCCAACAATTTGCTCTCAAATTAGGGTATATCTTCGCTATCCTTGCAGGGGCCATGTGCCACCTATAAAACATCTTATAATGATTTTCTTTATAAGTCACTGCTCTAGTCATTTTAAGGTTTTTTTCCCAAATCGTATCCCATTCATCCAGATTTATATTTTTACCAATATTTTTAGCCCAGGCCAACATCGGCTCCTTAACCACCTCCTCTACAGTGTCGTATTCCAATAAATAATTGTATAGTTTAGCTAGAATTTTCTCGTCTGAGCCCATCCAAATCTTATCGAATCCATTTATCCCTATCTCTATGCCGAATTCCTCCTTATCCTTTTTGTATCTTGAAGTAATTTGAGCATATGGCCACCAATCTATAATGATGCCTTGCTCCCTCAATTCTTCCCTAGTTTTAAGGTTCCCTCCCCCATCCAATATCTCTTTATATCTGAACATCTTCCCTATTTCCAGAACATTTGGGTATATTAATGCCTCCATGGTGGAGAGCCATCTCGGTATTTTTATGTATTGCCTCTGTCTTATCTCTCCCCATGTTTGTATGAGGGTCTCCCTTATTTTATGTCTATGAAAGTATGTTTTGGTTCTTTTACCAGGGTCCCAAAGATATGCATGCCAGCCCTTCTGGAGGTCATGTCCTTCCAGAGTTAAGAGTCTTTTATTTTGTAAAGTAGCCCAATCTTTCAGCCATACTAGATTTGCAGCTTTTTGATATGTCTCCCATTTTGGTAATCCGAATCCCCCTCTCTCCTTATCCTGTAAATATCTAATTGCTATCCTTGGTTTTTTTCCTTCCCAAATGAATTTCCTAATTATTGCATTGAGTTCTAAGAAGAATTTTTTGTCCAGTTTGACAGGTACAGTTTGGAATAAGTATAATAATTTAGGTAAAATATTCATTTTTATTGCTGCAATTCTACCTAAAAATGATATTTGCAATCTTCCCCATTTTTCCAAATCCTGTTTTATGTTCCTGATTAATGGCACATAATTATCCTCCTTGAGGGCCGAGCACTTTGCTGAAATCCAAACCCCGAGATATTTTACCTTCTTAACAATTTGTATCTCCATTACTTCTTCCAACATCTTCTTTCGTGCCTCTGTCATATTTTTGGTTACTAATTTAGTTTTGGATTTATTTAATTTAAAACCTGCTACCTTTCCATAATCGCCTAATTCTTCCAGAATTCTAATGCCTGATTCTAATGGTTCTTCCATAATTAACGCCACATCATCAGCAAATACCTGGGCTTTATACAACTCTTTTCTAATACTCAATCCCTTAATTTCATTATTATTCCTTATCCTCCTCAAAAGGACTTCTAAGGCTAAGATAAATAGAAGGGGGGACAGAGGGCACCCTTGTCTAACGCCTTTTCTAATTTGAAATGTTTCTGATAGTCCTCCATTCATTAAGATATTGGCACATTGTTTCTTGTATATTGTAAATATAGTGTTGGTAAAATTTGGTCCGAATTCCATTTGGATGATTTGTTGTTTCATAAATTGCCAATTCAGGTTGTCAAACGCCTTTTGGGCATCAACAAAGACCAGTGCCATTTCTTTATTCGGGTGTTCCTCATAATACTCCAATACATCTATTATCATCCTTGTATTTTCCATTGGAAGTTCCTGAGAACTTCCAATGGAAAATATCTCTTACATATAATTTCCCTGTATATTGTCATAATGATGATATAAAGACACTGCTACTTCTGAACTCTCACAGCTGAAGCTTTTTCAATCAGGAAGGGAAAAAAAAGATTTTTCAATCAGGAAGGAAAAAGAGTTTCAAATATAGACAACAAAGCATTGTAGCCCATAGCAAAAGACTAATATAAATAATCAATCATGAGGAAGCTGGGAAAGATGTTACAGAAGACAGATGAAAGGAATCAACTGTCAGAAACAGTAAAGGTGATTTGAAAATCTACTGCACTCTTTAGCCCTGAGACAAAGGAATAAACATGTAAATTGATGGTTTTCAGACTGATTTATGAGTATTGTAACTGACATTCCGTAACAGTGTATTAAAAATAAAAAAGTTAACCCAAGGTGCTGCTTTGCAAATTCCAATTCTGACATACCGGTAATATTCTTCGTTGTTTTAAAATATTTGTTGAATGGAAGTCTTCACTTTTATGAAATATAAATGGGTTTCTTTGGCAATCCTAAAATAAATTTGTTCTTTTGTTTAGCTAGTTTGGCATAAACAAATGATACTATGTCTTCCGTGATCAAGATGGCAATCTATAACATTAGCTCCAGGCACAACCTTTTCTCATGGAAGAAATATATAATCAGAAATGATTCAGTATCATAACCACAGGGAGTTGTCTGTCTCTGCATTGTTTATTTCTTTTTCTCAATTAGAACCTTATTGCAGGCGAAAGAAAACAAAGAAAAATTCTTAAGAAGTTAAAATACAAACAAAAAGTTATTTAATTGGGAGAGGAAACAATGGGCTGTCCTTTGAAGAGGATCGTTGTAATACATCATAGAATGTATTAGAATGATCTTAAATCCTAAGGATTCCCATCGTTAGGGAATTCACATCATTAGGTGTAAAATTGTAAAATTGGGAAATGGAGAGAAAGTTGAAAAAGCGGACACAAAGTTTTTACTTTCTGACCAAAATTTGGTGAGATAATGGTCACATTCCATGATTTCTTCTCAGTTTTTCTAAAATTATCAAGAGGTCACAAGGTAAGTGCTGGTGAGATTTACCTCTGAGAGTCATGTTCATTCTTTAAATATATCAATGGAGAAACTATGGTGGCTGTACCGCTAAATCTTGTTGCTCTTCTCACTTCTGTTAGAATAATGACTCCACCATCATGGACCTCAGTATTCATGAACATTCATGCAGAGTTTAGAACTCTACATCATCAGAGTCCTGAACCATGCAATCATCCTGAACACCTGATTTAGAATCCTACATCATCAGGATTCCATGACTCCTGCAGACTTCTCAGATCAGAAATAATTTGTAATAATATAACAATTGGCTACTGCAAATTATTTCTGATCTGAGAAGTCTGCAAGAGTCATGGAACCCTGATGAGGTAGGATTTACAATAATATAAGAATCAACAAGGGATGTGGTGGCTCAGTGGCTAAGATACTGAGCTTGTCGATCGAAAGGTCGGCAGTTCAGTGCTTCGAATTCTGAGTGCCATGTAATGGAGTGAGCTCCCGTTACTTGTCTCACCTTCTGCCAATCTAGCAGTTCGAAAGCCCGTAAAAAATGCAAGTAGAAAAATAGGGACCACCTTTGGTGGGAAGGTAACAGCGTTCCATGCGCCTTTGGCATTTAGTTATGCCGGCTACATGACCACGGAGACGTCTTCGGACAGCACTGGCTCTTCAGCTTTGAAACAGAGATGAGCACCGCCCCTTAGAGTCAGGAATGACTAGCACGTATGTGTTAGTCTCTTTTGTCTCTTCCATTATATATCTGTGTTAATGCAAATACAGGGCACTTTTTGCAGCAGGGAAACAATTTAACTATTGAATGGAGTAAAACCTTTGGTGGCTGATTTTTCTCTTACAGCTATCACTTGGGGATGTGATAATATATACGCCTTAGAGCACTCTGTCAAGATGCCCACTGGAGCCAGAATGAACCTATTGGTCAGTATGTACCAACTGGCAATGGCTCTTGGGATTTCTTTATGAAGGCTGTGAGAAACAGCATTCAAATATCCCTGAATACCTGGGCAGTTGTGCCAAGCTCCTGTTGGCAAATCTGATCAGTTCTCAAGACAGGTTTTTTTAATACAGTCCTGAAGGTGAATCTCCCCCAGTTCTGGAGAAGGCTTAGCTGGGGAAACATTTTGGCAGTCAGATAAACCAAGACATGCTTAAGAGGAGATGTGCAAAACTGTAATATGTGGCTGCTTTTTAAAGTCTACATTTTAGGAATCAGGACTCACCAGAGGGTGATGAATTCTGTCATCAATGAACCGAATAATCAATTCAATCCTAGTCAGTTTCAGTGTAGATGCTGCAAAATATACTGCAAACAATGTCAAAAAGTCAACCTTACTAAAACAAAAGAGTACCTTTCATTTTCTTTTTCTGACCCGAGTCAGAAAACAGATCATCTTTTTGCTTCCAAAATCCACCGGTCAAAATTTCCCATGCAACCAATTAAAACTTGCCTATTGAAGTTTTTTGCTGATTAATCTAGCAATCAAACATAGATGATTATCACATACCAATGCAGATCTGAGTATTGCTGGACATGGAATTCCAAGCCCAAAGTCACAAAGAATCTAAATCTCAAGTAAAATAGTCTGAGATGCTCTGATTTATTTCTTTATTTTTTTAATCCCACCTTTATTATTTTTATAAAAATGTGAGGTGACAAGCATATATAGCAGTGGTGGGTTGCCAGTGGTGGGTTGCCAGTGGTAGTAAAACCAGCGGGAGGCTCCGCCTACCATCCCTGATGTCATCAAAACGCTTCTGCGCTTGCACAGAAGAGCGCGGGCGGCTCTGCTGTGAACCGGTAGTAAAGATAAGTAGAACCCATCCCTGATATATAGTACTCCTTCCTCCTCCTATTTTCCCCATAACAACAACCACACTGGGAGGGGATTGGGCTGAGAGAAAATGGGCCCAAGGTCACCCCAGTTTTTCATGCCTAAGGCAAGACAAAAAATTATTGTCTCCTGGTTTCTAGCCTGCTGCCTCAGCCCCTATCCTTTCAGAATATATGAATCCAATTAGCTGTTTGGGACACTATTAGGAAGAAATTCATTTAAGGCAGTGGTGCTATTCAGAAGGTTCTGACAGGTTCTGGCGAACCGGTAGCCAAAATTTAGAGTAGTTTAGACAACCACAAATACCACCTCTGGCTGGCCCCAGAGTGGGGAGGGAATGGAGATTTTGCAGTATCCTTTCCCTGCCAAGTCCATCAAGCCATGCCTACAGAATCAGTAGTAAAAAAAAAAATGAATTCCACCATTGATTTAAGGCAAAACATACACATTATTTAAGTTGTTGTTTTTAAGTGAGAAATAAATATATTCCCTGATTATAGTTCTAGTGGAAACTTTTCAGTTCATGTGTACAATTTAGCCCAGGTTTTGATCATTTTTGGAAAAAGAGTGATGTTCCCTAGATCTAGAGTTCTTCACCAAAATTATAAAACGGGCTAGTTGTGAAATAGTTGTGAAAAGAGGAAGAGATTTACAGCCAGCCGCTAAGGATAGTATCAAACTATCTTTTTCTTTTTTACTTTAAAAATGTAAGCATATTCTAATTAAGGTATACAGTTTGATACTATCCCTAGCAGCTGGTTGTAAATCTCTTCCTCTTATAAAAGTCACAGTGCCTATTTTAGACATGTCTTAGTTTTGTTTTGTTGTTCAAATTTCAAATTAATGCTTGTGTAGATGATGCCCTTGGCTTCTTCTGATGTAGATCACGACAATCAAATTCAACCATTTTTTCCCCTTTAAAAAATTATTGGAGAAGAGATATTATTCATTTTGGATTCTGTCAATAATTCCAAAATGTAACATTTTCTGCTAGTGATGGCTCCATAGCGCATTAAGCTTTTATGAAAGTAAAAGTTAATTGCACATGATCACTAAACCCCAGGGATCATAATTAGCCAGAGTGAATGACTGCACATTAGTAATTAAATGTCATTCCACTTCATCGTACCAATCTTGAAACCCTGCCCTTAAAATGTCATAGGTGCTGGCTTCAGCTTGATCCATAAGGCTGCCTCCAAAAAATCACAAATGTTAAATGCTGGGCAGAACTTTGTTAAATGGGAGCAATAATTAATAATTATGTGTCAGGAACATCACTTCGTTTAGAGAGTTGATAGGTGAGAAATTGTATTGGAAATAGTAGCATTTTTGTCTTGTGAGGAATTTCTTTTTTCATTAATATTTTTTTATTGTTTTATATCATACATTTCCTTTCTATATTGAGCAGGGTGCTCTCTACGTATCTAAAATGTTAACATTCAAACATACAAACATTATCATCATCGTCACTGTAGTCATATATACATTAACAATTATGTAGTAACATATAAACAGATATGTGATAACATCAGTGGTGGGTTTCAAAATATTTTACTACGGGTTCTGTGGGTGTGGCTTGGTGGGCGTGGCTTGGTGGGTGTGGCTTGGTGGACATGGCAGGGGAAGAATACTATAAAATCTCCATTCCCATCCCACTCCAGGGGAAGGATACTGCAAAATCTCCATTCCCTCCCCAATCAGCTGGGACTTGGGAGGCAGAGAATAGATGGGTTTGGGACCAGTCAGAATTTTTACTACCGGTTCTCTGAACTACCCAAAATTTCCACTACTGGTTCTCCAGAACTGGTCACAACCTGCTGAAACCCACCTCTGGATAACATCCATCATATTATAACATATATTGTCTTCCATTATGGTGTTGATAATATAACCATCAAGTAAAAAAAAAAAATACCCATTTTCCTTTCTCATATTCACCATATTTCACCCGATTTTACAATGACAGTCCATCTCTTTCCATCTTTCTTCTTCCTTCCCTTCTCCCCTCCACTTCTCTCTCCTTCATTCTTTCCTTCTCCTCTCCCCTCTCTGCTTTCCTCTCCTCCCTTTTCCTCTCCTCCTCTCCCTTCTCCTCTCTCTTCTCTTCTCTCTTCTTCTCTGCTTCCCTCTCCTTCCCATTCTCCTACACCTCTCCTTGTGAGTAATTTCTTTATACCTTGTCTCGTGTGTATGTGTGTGTGTGTGTGTGTTTGACACTCTTTATTATTTTCTGCCTGATGGAATGGTTGAATTGCTACTTCAGCATTTGACCACGCTATCTTTAAAATAATTCACATTATAAAGTCCTGCCAGAGGGCACGTGGGATTGAGCATTCCATAGAAAAAGGGAGAGGTGGGGGATTTGCAATGATCCACTCAGGATTAGCCTCAGGGAACCAAACATGGTCATTGTGGATTCATTTATTGGACTTTGCCTATAGAACGATTGAGCCAGGCTCTATTGGACACTTGAAAAATAAAGCAAAAAGGGAAGCATGAAGGACACTGCAGCTTAAGATCAAATCTTCTCCAGCTGGACAATCTTAGATGGCATTGCTAGAAAGCTAATGCTGGTTGAACAAGGGGAAATGCATTGCGTGATGGGTCCAATAATCAGTATATGACATTCTGAAATGCTATTTGATATGGTTCACTGAAAACTAATCTGCATAAAGAGCAGGGAGGTTTGTTCCTAGAGTGTACCTATTAAAAATGTAGGTGGAGAAAATCTTAACAAAAATCCAAATCTGTATGTAGTAAACCAGAATCTGTAAATGACGTTTGACTAGCTTTCTTGCTGGTCAGCTAGTTTTCTGTATGCAGGAATGTTCTTAAATAGAATCATGCACACTCATCCAAAATGTTTAGCCTTAAATGAGGGGTGTCAAACTCAAGATCGGGCCTGCTGAGTGCTTAGATCTGGCCCGTGGGGCCACCCTGGAAACAGCAAAGGACTGGCCCGCGGTGCCTCTGCCAGAGAAAATGGAGCTCACGAGGCCCTCCCAAGCTCTCTTTTCACTGGCAGAGGGTTGGAGGCCATTGCACCCAAAAATGGAGCTCAGTAACCTGTTTTTGCTGGCAGAGCACTTGGGCCCCCACAGGCACCCCCAACACAAGTGATGTTGAGCTTTCCATGCCCATCCTGGGTCCCCGAGGTCAAACACAACCCTGATGTGGCCCTCAATGAAATAGAGTTTGAAACCCCTGCCTTAAATGATACACTCAAAGTAGGTGTCATAGTGCAATCTGCTTACTTCTCCAGGCAATATTCTCTAACAGATCATTCAGTCTACGTTGTATTATTTATTTAATTCATGCTGTGTTGAAGATTGTGTTTTACTTAAACTTACCTCCAAGCAAAGCACCCATCTGAAACTTTGCACAGTCTCATGGTAAATAAGTAACTGGGTATGTCTAGTCTAACAAAGAGAAGGAATAGCAATCTTCCAATATTAGAGGGGCTATCACTCTCAATAGGTTTGGTGGTAGCAGTGCCTCAGATAGAAACTCAATACAGAGAGTGGTAAGGACAGTTGAGAAGACTATAGGAAGCTCACTTCCCATTATTCAGGATACTGTTTATAAGCACATCCACTTTATGGTCTGTTTCTCTTGCTCCCTTCTAGGGAGAGGTTTCAAAGTTTCTATAGTAGGACTACTAGATTCTGTAGCAGCTTTGTTCCTTATGCCATCCATCTTGTAACCTTGCAGGATTCCTTTTTTTTTTTCACCATGTATATGTATACATTCGAACTAGATTGTGATATTTCACTGTGTAATATATGTTGTATATATATGCATAATGGTTATCCTCTGAGGGCTGAATGCAACAAAATTTCATTTTAATGTATGTTGATAGAAAGACAAGAAATAAAGGATGGAAAGTTATCAAGGAGAAATCCAACCTGGAACTAAAGAGAGCTTTCCTAATGGTGAGAACAATTAATTGGTGGAACGGCTTGCCTTCAGAAGTTGTGGGAGCTCCATCACTTCAGGTTTTTAAGAAGAGATTGGATCGGGGTGAAATCCAGCAAGTTCTGGCAGGTTCTAGAGAACCGATAGCGGAAATTTTGAGCAGTTCGGAGAACCGGCAAATACCATATCTGGCTGGCCCCAGAGTGGGGTGGGATGGAGATTTTGCTGTATCCTTCCTCTGGGGTGGGAATGGAGATTTTGCAGTATCTTTCACCTGCCCCCCCCCCAAGCCATGCCCACAGAACCGGTGGTAAAAAAATTTGGATTTCACCACTGGATTGGATAGGTACTTGTCTGAAATGGTATAGGGTCTCCTTCAGATCACCTACTTTATATTGACCTTAGAAGACATATTCTGGTTTTTGTAGAACTGGAGCTCTACCAACTATCTAGAATTGAATGAAAAAATTAAATAAATTAAAATGTTAAATAATGGTAATTAATGTTTAAATGATGTTAAACTATTTCTTTTTGTTTTGAGTGCCATAAATAAATGGATCTCAAGGACCTTCAAGACTTAACATCTGTTCTTAGTTCCATCAAGTTTTATTATTTCAGATACAGGTTTTCAGCCCAGGAGAAATAGAGATTGGCCAAGAAGTCCACCTCTGCTTTCTGCCCACCATTGTCTTAACATGGGTTTCATATATTTCAACACTATTCTTGTCCAATATCTATAAATGTAATGTTCCATGTTGATTAAAGGAAATTTTAATTCATTGATGAAATGTATTTTGCTGCCATTCTACTGAATTAAATAGCCTACCTCCTCCATATGTCGTAATTTCTTCCTTCTCACTCACCACCTGAGACAATACTGTCCAGTGCCAATAGAGGATGGAACTGAAGGCCAACGAAAGCAGATGGTGATTCTGTAGTGAAGCCAAGCAGGGAGGTCTTGTTGAAGGAGACTTTTAATTCTTGCTTGACATTTCTGAAGTCCCAGCAGCCAATGCCAATGAGAAACAAGAACAACTAAAAATTCTGAACAGATTAGATATCCATCTTTCTACAGAGCAAGAGAGAGAGAGAGAGAGAGAGAGAGAGAGAGAGAGAGAGAGAGAGAGAGAGAGAGAGAGAGAGAGAGAGAGAGAGAGAGAGAGAGAGAATGAGAATGGTGGGCCAGCATAACCTATGAGAAAATAAATAATATGGCCTATCTGAGCAATAACTGCATTTAAAAACTCTAAATTGAGTTGATATAAAAAGACTCCTAATATGTTGAAAGAGTAAAATTAAACACTCAGAATGGAGGCTGCTTATCTGAATACATGATGCTACAAATCAGTGATTTTCATTTTGAACCACATATGTTATTTATGTTAATTTAGTAGTCAGCAAAATTAATTAACCCAAGTTCTCCAGGGTTAGAGAATTAGATATATTTTTATGTTTTCTTTAAAAAATAATAATAACAGGGATGGGGATAGTCTGGATATGCAAGATTAACCTGTTATGTAGAAGGGAAGCCATCACTAAAATAAAAGTGGTAACCTTAACTAAAATTTAGAATTCCATTTTGGCAAAGAATGGTCAACATGGCAAAGTCAAGAACCTATCTAAAGAATGAGTCAGAAACCAAACAAATATTTTCAAAAACGCATGCTTTCCAAAAAGGACTCAGTACTAGAAAGTCCTGTAATGTATGTTTTGGAAGACAGATCCTCTCTTGAAATTTTGATATATAAAGACCCAAGATGTCATATTGCTACTTGGCTTTTCTAAGTGCATGGTTTTTGTTCACCACATCATAGATATCCTTTCACTTACATGGGCTCTAGAAAGCTCTGTGCATATCTATTGGTTGCTATGGGTGAGTTGCAGCTGACTTTGTTTTAGCGTAGAATTTGGATGTCTAACTTGATGCCAAATGTATAGAGAGCACTCAGATAAAACACTTCCATTTTTTCACTGAAGTTAAAGATGGTTATATTTAATTAACTGGTTGTAAAGGGCAAGAAGAAAATCGTCTTCAACCATCTGCCAAACTCTATCACTTTATTTCGTTGCTAGATAATTTTCAGGGTAAAGAGTGTGATCAGAGCAGGTGGAACTATTACCTTTGAAACCTGATGATTTCAAAGTCTCCTTTTTCACCGACGTAACACCTAGATTTTATGGCATGACAATTCAAAGAATGCAAGATCAGAAGCATATTTCTAGCAGGACTTCCAGATGTTGTAACAGCTTTGTTCCCTATGCCACCCGTCTGGTAAACTTGCAAGATTTGTTTCTCTTGCCATGTAGATGTATACATCCAAACTCTGGGTCATATAATATATGTGTGGGTACAGGCATAATTTTGTATTTATTTATTTATCTTGCCATGTTTATGTTTATATTAGAGGTGGAGACCCTTTGAGAGCTGTTTGCAACTTAATTTCATTTTAATGTATGCCAATTAGTGTATATTCAAAGTGACAATAAAGTATATTCTATTCTAAGCATACAACACTCACACATACACAGGGGTGGGCTGCTGGGGGTTCGCAGGGGTTCGTGAGAACCTCTAGCTAAGATTCTGTGCAGTTCAGAGAACCCCCAAATCCCACTCCTGGCTGGCCCCACCCACCCCTCCCCTCCCAGGAGTCCCCACGTGGCCCATTTTGGATGCAGATAAGTGCAGGGAATGTGGAGCTTGGAGAGGGTGAAAAACAGGTTTACCGGATGTTCAGGAAGGCCAGAAATGGGCCCATTTTTGGCCTCCAGAGGACCTCCAGAGCCTGGGGAGGATGTTTTCACCCTCCTGCAGGCTTGAGAAAAGCCTGTAGAGCCCGGGGAGAGCAAAAACACCCCCCCACACACACACACACCATGGTGCAGGAGGCCAACTAGGCGACACCTACCATACCACGCCCACTCACTTTAGCAAGGCAGAGAAACCCTTGCTAATATTTTTGAAGCCCACCGCTGCACACACACATGCGCACACATGTTCAAAGAGAGAAAACATTGAGTGATCCTGTCTTTTAGATAAAAGAGAAAGTCTTCCCACAGTGACAGGGAAAAATAGCTATATCCTTAAAGTAAAAAAAGATGACTTTTATTGCTGAGACCAAGGCTTACATCTCAAGGTCAATTTCTTTAACATACTCAGATCAGTAACGACAATGCAACTTGCTGATAGTGATTCAATGTTGTGCACAAAATGATTTAGGAGCATTATTCCAGTTTTCTGGACAAATATGTACATGGCAACTGACATTGATTGTTGGTGAATGTTACAAGAAGGCAATCTCAATCGGCTAAGACACATTTTGAAAACAGTCCCAAGTTACTTACCTCTTGGGGTTCACTCCTTCACATACGGTTTTCACACATTATATGGAGACTTTCTGCTTTCCTAACATATTTGCTCTCAAAAGCAAATCTGGATGTTGCACACAGGCAGGAATTTATTAAATAGAAATCACTTGAGATTCTCGGTTTCTGATGTACAAAGATGGATCAATGTACGCTACCCAGCTGAGATCCATGTTCTCCAGGGTTCACCTTGACATTACAAATAATGAATGAGAAACACAAGTGAAGTATCGTTTCTGTTTTTAAAGTAACAACTGCTCTTTGCTTTGAAAAGCCACTGTGTGTTGTTGTTGTTTTTTTTAATTCCTCAGAGGCAACCACTTTGAGAGCATTAGAACTAATCATTGTATTATGAATGAGTAAAATATTTTGAAAGCTTAATAGTTGAAATGTTTCTGTTAAGCCTAATAGTTTTGGAAAAATCTGCATGATGGGTTGGAAATGTTGGTTGACTGTCAGCTTCTAATACAATAATACTGAGATATTCTTATATGGAAAAGCATGCACTTGAATTAAGACCTATCTTCAGTCTATTCTGGAAACAAATTGACTATTATTTTATTAGGGTTCTGGAAGCATGCAATAATTTGTTCTAATGATGCTGTTTCTGGAAGGAAAGTGACCATCTCTCTTCTAAGAGTGAAGTAAGGAAGCCATTTTGTTTTGTTTTTCTCAATTTGAAATCCCTACCCTACCTCTGACAACACCAACTAACAAGATGCTTCTCTAAGTAAAGGTTCCCCTCGCACATATGAGCTAGTCATTCCCGACTCTAGGGGGCGGTAGTCATCTCCATTTTAAAGCTGAAGAGCCAGCACTGTCTGAAGATGTCTCCATGGTCATGTGGCTGGCATGACTAAATGCCAAAGGCACACGGAACGCTGTTACCTTCCCACCAAAGGTGGTCCCTATTTTTCTACTTGCACTTTTTTTTTTTTGGATTTTTTTAAATTTTCAAATGAACAATATATCATTAATCAGTGTAACATCTGGGTACAAAAATTATCTCATCATATTCAACATTTATCATTTTCTTAGTACATATTTATCTTTCCTCTTACATTTAAATTTAATGTATTACATTAATGTAATGTATTATATTTTCCCATATTTCTTATTTTTACATTGCCTATTGTCTATATTCAGTCTCTATCCATTGATAAAATTGCCCCCATATGTTGTAATACTCAGATTCTTCCTTCCCTCTAATTGCTAATGTTAATCTACTCATTTCTGCACATTCTAATATTTTCTTAATTAGCTCTCCCTTTGTAGGATTTTTTTCTGCTTTTCAATTTTGTGCAAATGCCATTCTTGCTGCCATTAGTACATGTATAATCAAATATTTTCTTTACTAAATTTCTCCAATAAGATACCCAACAGGTACAGCTGTGGTTTAAGATCAGTGTGTTCCTGTGTCATTTTCTCTAGCCATATTCAAATTTTTGCCCAATAATTTCTCGCTTCTGGACATGTCTACCACATGTGATCCCAATGTCTGATGGCATTTCCAACATTTAGCTGATTTATCTTTAAACATTTTTGCCAATATTTCTGGTGACATGTGCCATCTATAAAACATTTTATACAAATTCTCTTTATATACTGTAGCCATTGTTCATTTGTAATTTCTTTCCCATAATTGCTGCCATTTATCTAATTCTATTGTATATCCAAGAAATTTTGTTTAAATTTTGTTTTCTAGTTTAACACCAAGTAAATAATTATAGAATTTTTAAAACATTTTCTCATCTGTTCCTGTGAGTATCTCATCCTCTACTTGCATTTTTTACATGCTTTTGAACTGCTAGGTTGACAGAAGCTGGGACAAGTAATGGGAGCTCACTCCGTTACGCAGCACTAGGGATTTGAACCGCTGAACTGCTGACCTTTTGATCGACAAGTTCAGTGTCTTAGCCACTGAGCCACTGTGTCCCTTTTATTCTCTACTTTCTCCCAAATATTCACTAGCTTGGGTAGATGATGAATAGGGCATGTGGCTGGTCATCTTTCATTCCAAGCTTTGAGGAGATATTTTGGTGAAATTGCTTCTCCTTTCTCCAGCATTCCCTTGGCAAAATATGAAGAGTTTCTGCTCTGGTACATTGTCTCTTCACAAACACCTTTTGCCTTTGGTAGATGACAACTAGGGGAAGATAAGAAACATAATTGCTTGTGCAATTCATTGAACTGAATTGCACAAGCAATTATGACAGATTGCACAAATCTCCCATATTATATTATCTCTTATAACTTTAGTCATCTATTGTCTTTCATTGATTTCTAAGCTACAGGTATGGAGTACAAAACTATAAAGTGGAAATAAGCCCTACTGAGTACATTAAACTTTAGAGTAAATGTGAATAGTTTCCGTACACATTTTTCATTGTGGTAAGTAAATAAAACAGAATACACTGGCAACAGTTTGTCAAATTTAAGTGTTTAGAACTTCTTTATTTGATCAAGTCCACACTAAACATTTTGGTATAGATGATTAAATGCATTCATTTAACCAATAATGCCATGATTGACACCTTCCATAAAACCATCTATTACCTGTGCTCTGTCAGTCTCCCTCACAGCATCTTTATAGTTTATTCTGATTAAGAGGGTTTTTGCTGCCTATGTGAATTGGTTAACTTATGCCCCATTATGAAACCAGGCAAAATGTTAGAACTATATCAGGCAGCTTTAGCAGATGCCACATCTGATTAAACTGTACTGCAGTTAAACAGATTCCTCTGTGGTGCTCCATTAGAAGGCCGGTTATAAAGAAATTGTTGATCCATGAAGAACTGTCTACACTCAGCCATTTCTCTCTCTCTCTCTCTCTCTCTCTCTTTTACTGCCTGTCTTCTGCAATCAAGAAATGTCATCTGTGCAGATTTTTGCTTTCCCCTCAGCACTTAACTTAAAGCAACAAAGATATAAAATAAATGTTTATATCTACGAGATATGGATAATTTTGGATTGCAGTAATCAGGGTGCTATACATGCACAGTCCCATAGAATTAAATGATACAATGACTAAATGAGCATCACTTGATGACTGAAATTTAACATAATTATCTGAATGTGTAAATGGGAGAGTCAGATTTCACAACAAAAGTTGTTGTCTGGAATGCTAATGTTGCATAGTCTCTTCTCTTTTGTGTTTTGATCCCTCTATCTCAACCATAAATTAGCATGCTCAATGCTCATTGGGCTTTTCATAGAGAGCAGAACTTTGTGTGTGTGTGTGTGTGTGTATGTGTGTGTGTGTGTATGTGTTGCATAATTTGGGGATTACATATCTATATATTGTGCATGAATGTTGCCATTTTGGCTACCTCCAGATGACCAGTTGGCGAACTTAAATCCGTATCAATATATGTGATACCTTGTTACAGCCCTAAAATGAAACACTTCACAAAGTTTACAGACACTTATTAGAGATTATTCATTAGCAGGTGTCCTTATATTTCTATCAAGAGATTCCATTGTAGTCTGCTTAAAACCTGAGTGAACATTGGATATAAACAATCATATACCTCGCAGGAGCTGAATGATATAGTTACCCAGAACAACACCAAAATAATAGCATTGTTATAAAAAAATCTAAGGCTTCCCATCATGCATGAGCAACCTATCAACGGAGTCAGGTTTTATTGAACTGTATGAACCCTAACACTAGTGGTGGGATTCAAATAATTTAACAACTGGTTCTCTGCCCTAATGACCAGCTGGGTAGGCATGGCTCAGTGGTCATGTGACTGTGTGGGCGTGGCCAACTCAATGTTATTCACGTCGATGGGTGCTTCGCCTTAGCTGTTACAATGTAATAAGGGTTAACCAGAGAGGCAGTTTCTGTAAGCAGGGCAATAAAGATTAGGCTAAAAACAACACCAGAATGTTTCCTTCCTGCCTTCCTTACAGGATTAGTCCTGTAAAGTGGAAAAAAACAAAATAAAATTTCTTCCAACAACTGGAAGAACTGCTCCGAACTGCTTAGAAAGTTAACAACCGGTTCTCCAGAATAGGTGCGAACTGGCTGAATCCCACCACTGCCAAACACATATAACCAATGTGAGGAATTGTGACACAGGAAGTACATTAAATTCATTAGAATCTTGCTGGATCAACATAGCAAATTTCCACAAAGCTGAGTATTGTTACATAGGCTAATGAAATACAGTGTTGGAAAGAAATTTTACCAGGTTCGTTTCTGAACCAGTCCCAAAGATGCTTTTTCAGGAGGCAACTGGACTTCCTTTTTTTCTTTTGAAGATGTTTTGCTTCTCATCCAAGAAGCTTCTTCAGCTCTGACAGGATAGTGGGGAATGGAAGGATTTATATTCCTTGAAGAAAGCTGATAATTTGCATCCTTTTAGAGGGTGATTGAAGCACTTGGAGGTTTTATCTGTGTCCTCGGGTCCCCTGAGTAGCGCTCCTGGTTTCTGTAGTCTACATTTTTTCCTCTGAAACTCTATTCCTATTCCCACACCATTCAAAGGGTGTTCATCCCAAATTGTATAGGTAAAGATCTGTAGAGATTCCCAGTCATCCAAGTCATGGTTGTCCCAAAGGTGCTTTTTTCAGGAGGCAATTGGACTTTCTGTCTGCAAGGAATATAAATCCTTCCATTCCTCACTATCCTGTCAGAGCTGAAGAAGCTTCTTGGATGAGTAGCAAAACGTCTTCAAAAGAAAAAGAAACAAGAAAGTCCAGTTGCCTCCTGGAAAAGCACCTTTGGGAGAACCATGACGTGGATGACTGGGAATCTTTACTGACTTTCTGAGCCAGGAATACGGAATGCAGACAGTTGCTTGAAACAGAAGTGAAGTTTATTCCAAGACTGCAATGGGAAGTCAGCTATGGGAACCTCAGCTATGGGAAGCATGAGGGAGAGCCCTCTGACACAAGCCCTCTGTATAAGAAATCATAGTTTTTGTTCCTCAAAAGGGCACCTTCTAGGAATTCTAAGAAAGTGCACTTTACAGTCAGGAATACTGCTGAGTTGTGGGTTTTTTGTGTTGATTAAAAATGGTAATCTCTTTGAGGAAAGCACCTTGTTTTTCTTTTGATCAAAGAAATTTCAAGGCTGAGTTTCAAACAGGGAGGAATATTCACCTGATTACATTGGTATTTCCCACTGCCTTTTGATCTATGTCTAGAGATTGTTCTAATTTGTGATTTTTAAACTTTTTGTCTTGATTGCGAAGAATGTATGATGAGAGAAGTTTGATTTTCTGGTAAGGATAAAAAACCTAAACAAAACCCTGATTAGATACTGAGATGTTTTTAAAAAAGCTCCACATTCCTGACCCTAATGCTGAAAACTGATGGCATCATATCAATGGAATTCAAGTTTGGAAAGACCATAAAACAAAGGACATTAGAGTTATATCTTTGATTCTTAGATTAGTAGACTTTCCTGTTATAACATCCTCCCCTCAGGACTCCTCCAGGGCAGGTATAACAAGATCCCAATAGAGAAATTAGTAAGTATATGTGGTAAAGGGCAAGAGCCACACTGTTTGATACCATCTGTCAAGAATGCTTCCTTCAGTATCCAGGAAAGGAAAATCCAGACTTCATTATAAAATAAAGCATTGTACTTTTACTAGATATAAAGTGAACACAACCATGGAAAGCAGGATTCTGAAGCAAAAAGTGCGAAAGATACAGATAGAAAGCATCCCCTCCCATTGTCCACCATAAATCATCCAATCCAAAGGTCTCCCAGAGGTCAGGTGGGAGCACACATCTGGCCGTGTCATCATCCAGGAATGTGGTGACCATTGGCCTGATAGCAGCTTAAGAATCGGTTTCGTTTCCTGGGCTCATCCATAGCCCAGCTACCTACCCCCACCTCCCTCCATTACTATGACAGCCAAAGCAGAGAAAAGCGGAGGCTGACACCATCTATTTTATTACTATTGATGTTATTAGTCACTATTATTAGTAGTAATATCTTTTAACACTATTGTAAACAGTGATAATTCTTGCTGGTCTGTGACTGTAATAAAGATGATGATGATGATGATGATGATGATGATGATGATTTACTGTTTAAAGGGCAAAAAAAAATTAAAGAAGACATTAAAGAAGAATTAAAGAAGACATCAATAATAGTAACTCTGAGAGGGATCTTGGAGTCTTAGTGGATAACCATTTAGATATGAGCCAGCAGCTGCCAAAAAAGCCAACACAGTTCTGGGCTGCATAAACAGAGGGATAGAATCAAGATCACGTGAAGTGTTAATATCATTTTATAATGCCTTGGTAAGGTCGCACTTGAAATATTACATTCAGTTTTGGTCACCACAATGTTAAAAAAAATGTTGAGACTCCCACTCTCAGCCAGTACAGAAAAAGAGACAGTCATATCCCCCACTGCTATAGCCTTTGAGTAAGTGAGGTGATTTGTCTGGAATTTTGGAGCATTTAGGGAGTACCTGACAGGACGTTTGTTTTGTTTTGTTTTGTTTTTTTGGAGAAAGAATACTGGATACAGAACAAGAGGGAGCTGTGAAAGACTGGATTGTATTTTGCATTGTAGTATATCCCAAGACAACCAGCCTGCTGTTTGCTTTCCAGAGGAGAAGAAACTTATGGGATGGACAGCAGAATTAGCAAATTTGAAACAGATTTTTACATCAAGACTTGAAAAATAAATTGGAACCCACACAAAATCTGAGGCAAATAATAGCTGAATGGCTTTATAATCAGTTCACCTTTTGATTATGTTCCTCATAATCTGTAATGAAATTCACCTCTCATATCAGAGAGACATTGATGAACAGACATTTTGAAAGAACAACATTTTCAACCCCCAACTAGAAACTAGAAAATATTGTGTTGTATACTGTATATATTGAATCAAGGCATTTGAGCTAGATTAATATAAGACATTTTATTTTCCTAAAATCTGAAATATTTGTGGAATAGAATAGAATAGAATAGAATAGAATAGAATAGAATAGAATAGAATAGAATAGAATAGAATAGAATAGAATAGAATATACAGAGTTGTAAGGGACTTGGAGGTCTTCTAGTCCAACCCCCCGCTTAAGCAGGAAACTCTACACCACTTCAGACAAATGGTTATCCAACATCTTCTTAAAAATTTCCAGTGTTGGGGCATTTACAACTTCTGGAGGCAAGTTGTTCCACTGATTAATTGTTCTAACTGTCAGGAAATTTCTCCTTAGTTCTAAATTGCTTCTCTCCTTGATTAGTTTCCACCCATTGCTTCTTGTCCTACCCACAGGTGCTATGGAGAATAGCTTGACTCCCTCTTCTTTGTGGCCACTCCTGAGATATTGGAACCCTGCTATCATGTCTCCCCTAGTCCTTCTCTTCATTAAACTAGACATACCCAGTTCCTATGACTGTTCTTCATATATTTTAGCCTCCAGTCCCCTAATCATCTTTGTTGCTCTTCTCTACACTCTTTCTAGAATCTCAACATCTTTTTTACATCATGGCAACCAAAACTGAATGCAATATGCCAAAAGTGGAGGGAGCGTGGGATGGGTCATGCACGCATGCGTAGGGGGCAGGGTGCATAGAGTTATGGGTGAGGGCACACGTGCATGTGACCCTCCAAACTCCCCCCATTTTTGGCACACAATGGCAAAAAGGTTAGCCATCACTGGCCTAGAGAAAAAAATAGCTCTTCACTTATTTATGGAAAGCTAAAAGCTTAGTGGGACGCAGTGGCTCAGTGGCTAAGACACTGAGCTTGTCGATTGAAAGGTTGGCAGTTCAGCAGTTCGAATCCCTAGTGCCGTGTAACAGGGTGAGCTCCCGTTACTTGTCCCAGCTTCTGCCAACCTAGCAGTTTGAAAGCATGTAAAAAAATGCAAGTAGAAAAATAGGGACGACCTTGGTTTGAAGGAAACAGCATTCTGTGCACCTTTGGCATTGAACCATGCTGGCCACATGACCATGGAGATGTCTTCGGGCAGTTCTGGCTCTTCGGCTTTGAAACAGAGATGAGCACCACCTCCTAGAGTCGGGAACGACTAGCACATATGTGCGAGTGGAACCTTTACCTTTACCTTTAAAAGCTTAGTATTTTCCAAATTTCAAGGGGAAATGGGTTCCTAAGGTCAGAGGCTGCTATAAAAAAAGGATACATCCTAATTCCTACCAGATGGCAAGGGAAGGGGTTTTGAGTATGCTTGTTTTAATGCTGTATGCAAACTACAGGAACAGATAGATGCCTTCATGAAGAAACAATCTGATAGATGACCTGGCCCTGTGCCATTTAGGGCTATATAATGAGTACTTAAATTCAACTGGGAAGAAATTGGGAGACACCATAGCTTGAGCAGCAACGTGGTCCACATGTTGTCTGAAAGCAGTCTTTCTCTATATGAAACACTCCAGATAAAGAGCAGTTTGCAGAACTCAGTGGTGACCATTTATAATATTTATTTTGTACATTTTTGAATGATATTTTTAAAGATTTGAATATCACAGGACTAAAGTTATAAAAGTAATAAAATAATATGGAAGGGAAGGGAAGGGAAGGGAAGGGAAGATATACTGCAATGAAAGTAATGTTTTATTTTATTTTTCAAATCAGGCACAGGAGAACTATTGAATGTAAATTTATTTTTGTTATATGTTGTATCACATACATGATTCCCTAAATGAAATTATGTAATGAAGATAAATCAACTTGCTCCACCAGCTGAAGCAGCTTCTTCTCCATCCAGTTGTTCGAAGTTGAGCCACTTCTCAACTTTGAAGGATGCTTCTCAACTTATTAGAGGAAACTGAATGTTGTCCCAAGACTGAAAGAAAAATGCTTATCCTTGTTTTACGCTGACCTTAAACATTGGATGAAGAGAGTCCAGTAATTATAATGGTAACAATGACACTACCATTTTTTTAAAGTACAAGATTCATGAGTAGATTTGCTGCAATTGACTAATGTGGTTGTCTTTCTAATATTGTACTCTGATTGTTTCCATGGCTTTTTAATCAACTTTTCATAAATGTGAAAGCTTCTAAACAGGTTACCAGAATTTTAAGCATCATATATTAAAAATGTGATCCGTAACATGCATAACATTCAAGGATTCATTAATGCATTAAGAGTAATTACAGCACACAGCCTGTTTTGTTTATTGAAAAGACGCTGTTTATAAGCTTCTATAAATTACCATTGGATCTGTGTTTTAAGCTTATATAAACCAACGTGATTTTGAAGGGAATGCAGTGAAAAGATCAAACTGATTTCAGTAAAAGGGATTCAAAATGTCAATTGCAATTTCACCCTTCACACAAGATTATACCGGCTTCTGGAGATAAGCACTATTAATGTCAAATTTTAAAATACCAATTTTAAAATGATGTGTCACCAGTATACAACAATCAAGGGGAATAGGGATTCAGAGCTCTGCTTATAAAGCAGGAAGCCATCCTGCTAGAAGCAAACGCAGCCATTTCCCTGGTGGGCTATTGGAATAATTCTCAGTGTCACTTTCTATATCAGTGAATAATTTCAATGGATAATATTCAGTAGTGGCAGCTGCTTCCATGCATATAGCCAGAGAGCAGCCGTTTGTGCTGATCTGGGACAAAAACTGCATTCTTAACACTACAGAGATGAAAGTAATGATTAAAAATGGTTGAGAAAGAGAAGAATTTGATGAAAGTTTTGACTGTAAAGTGACCCTTACAGAGAGCATTTTATGCATGCATAATCTAAGTATATGTTTTGACGTAGCCTCCCTTAGAAAGCATGAAGCAAAGTCTTAGTCCCATAAAACCTCTTTTATTTATACGACTGTAAATTACTTTCATTTACAGTCCGCAAGGCTTGTTAAACATCTTTCAGAGGAAGGTTATCAATACCCACCTATCTCACGTAGAACACTGCCAGAGAGCTAATTGCCAAATGCAGGGCAAGGCCAAACTTGACACAGAGCCAAACAGAACTTTTCAAAATTTGAACAGACCAGATGAACTAATTGCTTCCTGCAAAAGCTCACATCCTGTTCGCTCATTGTTTGTGACTTATGGGAGGGACCAATCATCTCCAAGCCTTATTCCCAAATTGACCCTGTTTTCTTAATTGTTCTTGTTCGTCTGGCAGCTCTGCGCATGCACACACTGGGAACAGGTTCCCGCTATTCTTCTGCCTTGCTGATGTCGGACTCCGGAGGCTGCACATAACTATCAGATGGCCTTGGCCCCCTCTCTGCCTGTAAGACAGAGCCCTTGTCTGAGCTTTCCCCAGCCCCCAGGACTGGCCCAAGTTCCTCCCCAAACTCCTCCCTGTGTGACACTGCTGCCAGCTCCGCTGGCCACCAGTGGGCCACAATAGTATAGTCTAACATAGAGACCCATCTGAGTGTAGGATAAGTGACAGTTACGTGTTTAATGCAGAAAGTGGACATGACCAGAGTAAAGGCATTTATGCTTCATTTATTTCTTCCTATCCAGATAGTCCTTGTTCAGTCACCACAACTGGAAATGGCAACTCAATCATTAAACAAAGCAGTTGCTAGTTGAAACCATGGCAGTTTTTGCATCGTCTTTCAGCTTTCCTTTGCTTTAAAGACCTGTCAAAGTCATAATTCTATGAAGATTGTGTCAAAGTTACTTTTTCAGCCCTTTCAGCACTGCAAACAGTTGCTGAGCATGGGTGTTACAAAATGAGGACTACCTGCAAATGGGACTGGGGTGGGTTCCATTACCTTTACTACCGGTTCACAGCGGGAGCACGCACTTCTGCGCATGCACAAAAGATCCATGATGACGTTGTGGCAGGTGGGTGGAGCCTCCTGCCGGTTTTATTACCGGTTCTTCCGCTTTTTACCTTTAAATTATTCATTCTTCATCAATTGAAAAGAGTTGAGGTTCTGTTGGCTTTGTCACCGAACTGAGGGCTTTTCTTATAAAAATTGGTGTTTAATGGGAGACTGTAATGAATTTCTGAGAAGAATATTAAAATTACACAAGGTAAACTATCAAAAGTATTATTTAAGATTTAATCTTCAATTTGATTCACAGTCTGGGACTTGTAAAAACTTAACAGTTCAAGTCCTAACCAAGGACCTAAGAGCTATTATGACATCTGAATATATAGGCAGTTCCAAGTAAGGTGGCTTTTTGCAAAGTCGGAATATTCAGGTCTAATAAGTTCAAAATTTCCAGGTACTTAGGCAACCCTTTGGTCATTGCTCCAAGGGCTCCTATTACTAGTGGTACTGGTTTCTTCCTCCATAGTCGCTCAACTTCAATTCAAAAATCATGGTATTTTGTTATTTTTTTCTGCTGTTTCTCTTCAATTGCTGCATCACCTGGTATTGAAATATCAATGCACCAGACTCCCCCCCCCCACCCCACAATAGCGATGTCAGGTATGTTGTGACTCAGATGTCTATCTGTTGGGATTTAAAAGTCTCATAAGATCATTTTGGAGAACTTTGTCAATTTGGTGTTCCCAGCAATTTTTGCTACATTCAAACCAATGGTGGGTTGGCCCGGGTTCGGACCGGTTTGCAAGAACCTATAGTAAAACTGGTGGGAGGCTCCGCCCACTGACCCGGAGGTGATCTGCACATGTGGGCGCGATGTGAACCGATAGTAACGGTAAGTTGAACCCACCCCTGATTCGAACCCAAACTTCTTGCAAAACTTCCAATGTATGATTTCAGCAACTTGAGAAGAACTTTGTCAATTTGGTGTTCCCAGTAATAGAACTTTGTCAATTTGGTTGTTGCTGTTGTTAAATTTACAGCTTATTGATGCAATAAGGCATAAAAATGACAATTACAGTGCATGCATATTTTTCAGAAAAAAATACATTTTTCAGAATATTGGACTACTGAGGCTCATAAAATAGATATTATCAAAGATTTTCTCAGAACCATTGCAAAGGAGATAGTCCAGGTCATAACTAGCCATTGCAATTAGACCCTTTATAAGTAAATGCTGAAGTCATATTTAACCACTAAGATTCCCTTTTCATACAAAAATAAGATGGGGGGGGGGTATAATCATGTTCTCCTTGGCCTGGAGAAGCAGGAAAATCATTTATTTTCAATCTCAGTTGTGTGTCTGAGGAGATAGTCCAAGATTATGTATAATTACTTGGAGGCCCATTTTCTTCCTATATTGCTTTTTAAAGGTCCTACTTTCACAACCATTGCTAGCTATAGGGAGCACAATAGTGTGGACCAGGAGTCAGCAACCCATGACTCTGGAGCCGCATGTGGCTCTTTCATCCCTCTGCTGTGGCTCCCTGTTTCTGGTCGGCTCCACAATCGATAGGGCTTTCGGTTAGGACAGGTAGAGGAAAAAGTATGCTGCACTAGGAAGAGACTCTATGGTGGGAACCGGACTTCCGGTCAGCAGTGGAAAAAAGACACTGCGCTAGGAGGAACCAGATTCCGGCCAGCTCTAGAAATGAATGGGGGCTTCCGACTCCTGATGTGGACTAACCTACATTTGGTTGCCAGGCTGATGTCCTTGCTTTTCCATAGTCAACTCATGGTAATTGCTGTGCAACCCACTGCAGAGCACTCAATTAATGAAAAAATTCAAAGAATTTGGTCAGTGCTGGGATTCAAATAAGTTAACAACTGGTTCTCTGCCCTAATGACCAGCTGGGTGGGTTTTGCCATGGTGGGCATGGCCAGTAGCATGGCCAGATGCTACTCTGCAGCCTCCTAGGAGTGAAAACGGGACATGGGAGGCACGCCACACCTCCTGCACACTGTTTTGGGCCTAGCAGACCTCCCTGTACTTACTTGGGAGCCAAAATGGGGCATGTAGGGACTCCTGGAAAGGGCAGGGAAGGAAGGGGTGAGGTCAATCAGCAATTTAACTACAGGGTTTCCCGAACCAGCCTGAACCGGTTGAATTTTATCACTGGTTCCACTTGTAAATTTGAACTTCTTGATAACTACTCGAAATGTGATGACATTAGTGTACGGTTGATCTGACTGTTGTAACTAAGAGGACAGGTTATAAGTAACCCTCCCCACTCCCCTTAGTGTTCTCAAGAAAGTTACCTTCATTGATGTTTTCATAGGTGGTTCCAGCCTGCCAGATTTCCCTGGGAACATCAGGAAAAACCTGCTGTATTTGATCGAGCTGTAAGAAAAAGAAATGTTGTCAAGTTCTTGGAGAGTAATTCTCCTTCCCTTGGCCCATCACTCACATATTACTAGCAACATATCCTTCCCAGAATTTCCTCAGGTGGAATGAGAGGAAAAAGACCCCCCACCCCGCACTCTCTCTGGCACCAAGAGGGAGGTTATTTGAGGGTGGGGTCCCAAGAGCTGTCAAAGGCTACAATTTATGTTAATTTAGTTTTGCTACGTACATCTATCCTGGGATGGTGGTTTCCACAAGACAGGAGCTGGTTTATCACTGGCAAAAACAGTTTCCCACGTGGGTCCAAGTTCTGTGGAATTGACAAAGAAAACACATGTTTTCTCATTTCTGAGAATCAAGAATCTTGCTGCCGAAATACACTTGTGCAATTTATGGTAGTGTTCCTTCTAACTGCCATGGGACTTCTGGACCCTTACCTTCAGAATGAAAACAAACTGTTCTGTCGTCAAAGGACCTGGATTAGGCGATGCTCCTGTGCAACTGAAAGGAGTTTGACTGTCAATCAGGGCAACTGACTCTCCCAGAGTCCACAGTGCACTTCCTTTTACAAGGACAGCTTGAACCCTTCTGAGACTCTGTCCGTGCTCAGGAATCTTGTGCCCCACACTGAGATTGGGCAAAAAAAGAGTGGGTTTGAAACCCGAAGGAAAAGTCCAGCGAAAGAAACCTCTGCTTTCAAGAGGCACTTACTATTTGCATCTCTCTCCTCCTCTCAGAGACCACTTGGCGCAAATATTGGCTTATTTCCTGGTCTCTTCTTATACAGGCCAGCTCTGATTGTGCAGCTTGGAAAAGGTCCTTCCTCTTGAAGAGGACCTTCTCTTTCCCTCGGCTGTCCTTTGTAGGGAAATCTGGGAAAGGAGACACAGAGGGTGGAATCATAGAAAAATTTTAGAACTCCTCCAGATGAAGGAAAGACAATAAAATCAGCCCTTTCCAGCATCCTTCCCTCGGAGACCCAATTCAAAGGCTTTTGTGGTTGCTGGCTATGTCTATTTTAGGGGAAAGAACTATTGCATTCTCTATATGCTCCCTCCCCAGTTCCCAGGATATAGATAGGCTCCACTGAGCAAATGTGAAGTTTCCCAGAAGAGGCTCATGAAAGCATAAAAAGTTAATGTGGATTCAGAAGCTTCATGAGGAGTAGGAGCAATTTGGTTCTGCCCAGCCCCTAAGTTCAACCTACAATATAGAAAGAGGCAGAATTGGCTTCTCTAGATGCCTACAGAGAGGAGTCCACTCCTAAAGGAGCTCCTTCCCTTTTCCTCTCCATCCCCTTCAACCCAAAGTGTGTACTCACCATGCTGTTCCACCTTATGGAGCTCAATTTCTATGGTGATTGTTGTTTTTCTTCAGCCAGACAGATTTGTTGCGTCTCCCAAGGTGGAGGTTGAAGGACTTTCTGGCCTGGCATTCCTTCTCATTCTCTCCCACCAGCATTGGAAGATTTCTCTGCAACATTTTTGAAATCTCAGGAACCTAAGAAAAGGAATGGAAGGGAGTAAAATCCCTTTTCTAGACTCCACCTGCTCTACCTGCTCTGTGTCTGGGACAGAGGGAGCATCTGGGCAAAGAGAGAAGCTCCTTCTGTGTAAATCTCTGTGAAGGAGCCCGGTCCTGAGGGCCTCCCTTCCCTTCCCTCCCTTCCCCTTCTCCGTTTCCCCATCCCAGGGCAAAGGCTAATGGACAAACCTTCCACCTCCCAAACAAGAAAAGACATGGAGAAGCTCTTTAGAGCAGCCCTTCTGAAGACCTACTTACATCTTTGAAAACATCTTGGCTCTGCTCAGTGGCAACTGGCAGTTGGTGACCTTTGACCCTGGATGGATGACATCCTACAGCCAATATAATTCTCAGAGAACCGAAGGCCTCCTTTGGGAACTACCAACGAATCTGCTCCACCTTTTCTGCATACACTGTTGGCAGCCAAAGATCTCTAGGAACCTCCTAACAAATCTCTCCAGCTGCCTCTTTCTCACCTTTTGCTCCAGAAGCCAAAGCTCTTTGTGTGTAGCCTGCCTTTTTCTACAGGAGCTCCATTAAGCTCTCTGACTAAGCAAAGCTCACCAATACAGCTTCTGGTCAACTTCCACTCAAAATCAGTTTTGTTGCAAGATTTGTACGTGTGTGTGTGTGTGTGTGTGTGTGTGTGTGTGTGTGTGTGTGTGAACTCTGCTGGGTCTAGAGTCATTTCCCTCTGTTGTATCTGCTTAGGTGCAGATACCTTTTTCTTCATGCCAAACTATTTTTTAAAAAGTTTTGTTGACTTTCTATTGTTTACATTTTGTTAGTGGTTAATAAACATCGTGTTGTCTGAATAATTTTATTTCCTTAGTTGTACAAATTACATTTTTATTCTCCACCCCTTTTTTCCAACCACTGGTAGAATGAGTTCCCTGTTTGATAATATTCTGTATCTTCTTTCTGTTTAATCTTCAGTGTAAATCTGTCCATTTCTGCACAATCCAGTATCTTCCTAATTATCTCTTTGTCTCGTGGTATTTCTTCATTTTTCCAACATTGTGCAAATATAATCCTCACTGCTGTTAATACATGCAATATTAAATATATATTTAACTTATGAAATGGTTTTGGTGTTATACCTAATGGAAAAAGTTCAGGTTTAAAATCTACATGTTTTCCTATCATCTTTTCTAGCCACTTATATATTTTTGCCCTCTTTCTTTTCTTTTCTTTTCTTTTTTGCTTTAACACAAGTCCACCACATGTGGTAATATGTGCCTGTTTTTTGGTTATATTTCCAATATTTGTTAGACATATTTTTAAACAGTATAACTAACTTAGCAGGTGGTAGGTACCATTTATAAAACATTTTATATAGGTTTTCCTTAGAAGAAGTTGCCATTGTTAATTGATTGTTTCTTTCCCGTAAGTTTTGCCATTTCTCTTATTCTATATTATATCTAAAGTTTTTTGCCCACTGTATCATCGTGTCTTTTACTTGTTCATCCTCCATTTTCTGATTTAGTAAAAATATTAGATGTTTTCTTAATTAGTTTTTCATCAGAATTCAACAATATCTGATCAAAAGCTATCTGTCCTTTTTAAAGACTGTACATTTTCATGTCTTTATCATATCTAGGTTGTATTTGCAATTGAGGCCACCATGATAATTTAATACCCTGGACTTCAAGTTCTTGCTTAGATTTTAATTTCCCTTCAGTGTCAAAAATGTCTTTATATGTCACAATTTTTTCAAACGTCACCAGATTTGGATATGTAAATGCTTCCATTGTGCCCTGTTTTACAACCTTTTCTCCTCCAACCCCGTCCCCCCCCCCCCCCCGCATCATACTGGGAATTGCACAGAATGATAGTTGGTAATTCTAATGTAGGCATTTGGTAATATTATTACATCTACCACATGGAAAAAGAAGTTCTCTGTCTTAAAACTTTTGTTTTTACCTTTCCTACAAAATCAAGTTCCCAACATGGAAACACCAACAATCTTATTCTGGGTATTCTGGGTATTCTGTGTCATTCTGTGTATTCTTTTTTGTCTCTTATTCCCTATAATTTCTTTCCTCTCTTCCCCCACTCTTGCCACTTATTCTCTCACCTGTTTAGACCATTTGTGAACCACATTCACAGAGGATGTATGAGGACCTGTACCTGGTCTAATTTTGGGGACTCTACCTTCAGTCTTATCATCCTCCATCAGGGCTTGCTTTGTCTTTAATTTCCTGCTATACATGGCCTTTCTCTGTGTTTTATCAGAATAGAATAGAATAGAATAGAATAGAATAGAATAGAATAGAATAGAATAGAATAGAATAGAATAGAATAGAATAGAACAGAACAGAATAGATTTTTTGGCCAATTGTGATTGGACACACAAGGGATTTGTCTTCGGAGCATGAGTTCTCAGTGTACATAAAAGCTGTAAGTGATAAATCATCATCATAGTCATCAGAACAATGCATTTATCATAAATCGTAAGATACAACACTTAGTGATAGTCATAGGAAACTAAATAAGCAATCAACATAATTCATACTAGGAAACTAAATAAACCAATATAAATCGGAAAGATACAAGGAACAAAATTATAGTCGTAAGTAGAAAAGGAGATAGGTAATAAGATAGATGAGAAGAATAATACTAATACAGCCTTAGTTAATAGTTTGATAGTGTTGTGGGAATTAGCACTTCCCACCCAGAAGAATGAACTATTTTGGGAAATATTAAAAAGGCAGAATATTATATTTCCCTAAATGAGAAATGGAGAAACATGTTTATTAGAGGCAAGAAGCAGCCCCCCAAGTCTTTCTTAATACCCCACAGCAGATGCCAGTACTTAAGAGCTTATTGAAAGAATCCTACTATTTAGATGCCTCTATTCATAAGCAAAGCAAATACTGCAGGCATAAATCCATTCGAGACAGAATATTTCTAAACTGTTTGCAGCAAAGTTTGAGAGCTAACAAAGGCAGAGTGACAGGATTAGAAGCAGCCCCTCACCCAAGATCTAACACAGGACAAAAGTCATTAGGTACAATAGGAATTGTCCAACACCCTTTCAGAAGACAAGCCCCTTCATTGTGCCAACTCAGAGTAGCCCAAACTTCCCCTAGGACAGGGGTAGGCAACTGTGGCCCTTTTACAACCTGTGGACTTCAACTCCCAGAATTCCTGAGCCAGTTTCCACAGGAACAGGAAGCTCAAATACAAAGCCCAAAGAAGATATAAAACCCCACCCACACTCAACTCCATTTTGTCAGCTGCCCAGAATCACAGGTGCTTCATCTATAAAAAACCATCTTTCCAGTCAGCCTCCATCTTTCCAGTGTCTTTCTCCCAGTGAGAAATGTCCTTGTGTCTAGTTTCTATGGTGTGGAATGCCCTATAACATCATTTTGAGGGTAGAAGTTGAAACAATTTATGCCCACGATGTGAGGGGTCTGTACATATTTTCACAGTCCTCTTTTTAACTCGTGCAGTATGCAGGTGCTCAGTGGAAGGCAGCCTGGTAGCAATCATTTTTTCTCAATTCTAATTGTCCATTGAAGTCTGTGTCTGTCTTGTTTGGTTACAGAGACAAACCAGATAGTTATAGAGGTGCAGATGACAGACTCAATACTTCCT
This sequence comes from Masticophis lateralis, assembly GCA_030761175.1. Lineage (NCBI taxonomy): Eukaryota > Metazoa > Chordata > Lepidosauria > Squamata > Colubridae > Masticophis > Masticophis lateralis. Next base: position 75,493,493 of record JAUDYJ010000006.1, on the reverse strand, counting down.
CTGTAGAATTGGATCAGCAGCTCACTGGGCAGTCTAAGCTTTCTGAGTTGGCGCAGAAAGAACATTCTTTGTTGTGCTTTTTTGATGACTTTTTATGTTAGGTGTCCATTTTAATTCTTGAGATATGATGGAACCTAGAAACTTGAAGGTCTCTATTGTTGATACTGTGTTGTCTAGTATTGTTAGATGTTGTAGTATAGGAGGCTTAATAATAAACCTAAAGCATTCTTATTCTTTAGGGGGATAGATATGTCATAGAAAGCTTTTTAAAAAACACATAAACAAATGTTTCTTTTTGGGGGTCTTTAAATTTTTTTATAGAACATTTCTTAGGGTTATTAAGACCTTACTTAAAAAAAAAAGTAACATTTATGAACGAATCCCTGGGATTATTTTCCCTGACTTTAAAACTTCAGTTTAGTTATACTCAAAAGTTTTGATGGATGCAATAAAGATTTTTCCACAAAAGACAGGCTTATATTGTACCTTTATTTATATTTGGAAATGAGATAACCAAACAAATACAGATTTTTAAAAAATGATTTTTTTTAAAAAAAGAGCAAAGAAAACAAGTGAAGGAAAAATATTCAAAGTAAACTTATTTATTTATCCAAATTGTAGAGGGGCCCATATCAAACAAGGGACAATGGGTAGCAAACAACCATAAGATCAATTATAAACAACAGACTATGACACCAAAATAAATACATAAACATATACATATAGGTACATAAACATAAACATACATTCTATCTATGGGACATTTATATGCCACCCATTTAAGGAAACATAAGATGAAGAAGATAGAAATTCAGTCAAAAGGGCTACCTTCAGACTCTCAAGGTTCTGTTAATGTAGCCTTAAAATAAGGTAGAATTAGCACCTTTAGTCACATTTCCTGTCTGTTTACCTGGGAGGCCTCATACACAGACACACACACACACACACACACACACACACACACACACACACGGTTCCAAAAATCTGCAGACATTGTGTCAGTCCTCCAAGGGAAAGGAGACAGGAAATATGACTAAATGGGCTAATTTGACCTTATTGTAGGGCTACATTAACAGAATCTTGAAAGTCTGAAGGTAGTACCTTTGTCTAAACTTCTGTCTTTTTTGCCTTGTGTTTGCCTTCAATGATGGCATATAGCTGGAGACATATAAGTGTCCCATAGATGCAAGAAAAAACACTGTCATTAAAAACTCAAGTCCATCCATCTGTGTTTCATTGTTCTTCTATCCTGGGGAGATGTTAATCCAGCTGGGTGATGGTCCAAGCAAGCAGGTCAATTACAGGAACCGTGTGGAATTCTGTCCATGCTGAAATACAGCCTAAGAAGAGACTAATCACAGGACAAAAGTCATTAGGCACAATAGGAATTGTCCAACACCCTTTCAGAAGACAAGCCCCTTCATTGTGCCATCTCAGAGTAGCCCAAACTTCACCTAGGACACCGGTAGGCAACTGTGGCCCTTTTACAACCTGTGGACTTCAACTCCCAGAATTTCTGAACCAGCTTCCACAGGAACAGGAAGCTCAAATACAAAACCCAAAGAAGATATAAAACCCCACCCATGCTCAACTCCATTTCGTCAGCTGCCCAGAATCACATGTGGTTCAGCTTCATCTATAAACTGTCTTTCCATCAGCCTCCATGTTTCCAGTGTCTTTCTCCCAGTTTGGAACTGAACCAGATGGATATTTCTTCCAACAAGTTGTTTAGCAGAGTGATGGCATGTGGGGGTTGGGTGGGATGGGAAATGTCCTTGTGTCTCTTTTCTCTGGTGTGCAATGCCCTATAACATCGTTCTGAGGGTAGAAGTTGAAACAATTTATGCCCACGATGTGAGGGGTCTGTACATATTTTCACAGTCTTCTTTTTGACTCATGCAGTATACAAGTGGAAGGCAGCCTGATAGCAATTGTTTTTTTTTCACTTCTAATTCTCCTTTGAAGTTTGTGTCTGTCTTGTTTGATTACAGAATCAAACCAGACAGTTATAGAGGTGCAGATGACAGACTCAATACTTCCTCTGTAGAACTGGATCAGCAGCTCCTCGGGCAGTCTAAGAGTCTGAGTTGGTGCAAAAAGAATATTCTTCGTTGTGCTTTTTTGATGACTTGTTTTATGTTAGGTGTCCATTTTAAGTCTTTAGATATGATGGAACCTAGAAACTTGAAGGTCTCTATTGCTGATACTGTGTTGTCTAGTATTGTAAGAGGTTGTAGTATAGGAGGCTTAAGAATAAACCTAAAGCATTCTTTAGGTTTATTATCATCTTATTCTTTTGGGGGATAGATATACCATAGGAAGCTTTGAAGACGAACAAATAAACAAATGCTTGTTACAATTTTTTATAAAACTTTCCTTAGGGTTATTAAGACCTTACTTTTTTAAAAAAGTAATATTTATCAACGAATCCATGAGATTATTTTTCATGACTGTTTAAAACTTCAGTTCAGTTATACTCAAAGTTTTGATGGATGCAAAAAAGAATTTTCCACAAAAGGCAGACTTATATTGTACCTTTATTTATATTTGGAAATGAGATAACCAAACAAATATAGATTTAAAAAATTAATGAATTTTTTTAAAAAAGAGCAAAGAAAACAAGTGAAGGAAAAATATTCAAAGTATACTTATTTATTTATCCAAATTGTAGAGGGGCCCATGTCAAACAAGGGACAATGGGTAGAAAACAACCATAAAATCAATTATACAATTAACAACAGAATATGAGATTCAAAATAAATACATAAACATATGCATATAGGTACATAAACATAAACATACATTCTGTCTATGGGACATTTATATGCCACCCACTTAAGGAAACATAAGAAAGAAGATAGAAATTCAGTCAAAAGGGCTACCTTCAGACTCTCAAGGTTCTGTTAATGTAGCCTTAAAATAAGGTAGAATTAGCACCTTTAGTCACGTTTCCTGTCTGTTTACCTGGGAGGCCACATACAGACACACACACAAACGCACACACACACACACACACACACACACACACACACAGAGAGAGAGAGAGAGAGAGAGAGAGAGAGAGAGAGAGAGAGAGAGAGAGAGAGAGAGAGAGGGTTCCAACATTCTGCAGACATTGTGTCCGTCCTCCAAGGGAAAGGAGACAGGAAATATGACTAAATGGGCTAATTTGACCTTATTGTAAGGCTACATTAATGGAATCTTGAGAGTCTGAAGGTAGCACCTTTGACTAAACTTCTGTCTTCTTTGCCTTGTGTTTGCCTTCAATGGTGGCATATAGCTGAAGACATATAAGTGTCCCATAGATACAAGAAAAAACACTGTCATTAAAAACTCAAGTCCATCCATCTGTGTTTCGTTGTTCTTCTATCCTGGGGAGATGTTGATCCAGCCGGGTGATGGTCCAAGCAAGCAGGTCAGTTACAGGAACCGTGTGGGAGATTGTCGGAGTAGGTTCCTCATTGTTATGCCAAAGGCCTCCTCCAACGACTTCTCCCCCTGAAAGGAAAGATAAGAGATGGTGCTCTTTCTTTTGGAGAACATTTTCCCATCCATGCAACACTAGGAAGGAAATCCCAGAAAAGTGTTACCTCAGAAAGATCCTCCTCTGTATCCAGAGTAGCCGTCCAATAAAAACTGGAAATGTCCATCAGCATGGATTCTATTGGTTCATCCATTTCTGGTGTGATCTTGCTGTGGGATTAAAAGAAGGAAGAGACATTAATGCCCATATTAATGAGCAAACCTCAGTTTCATTTTTCCCATAAGAATAGGGTAAGCCGGCACAACTGAATGCCCTTCCCCTTCTTAATGACTGAGTACCCCAAACAGACTTTTCTCACCACTATAAAGAAACAAAAGACTGACCTGAGATCATACATTTCCAGCAATGCAGCTAACCCGGTCACAAAGCTGTGCTCCTGCAACAGAGCCTGCCAGGAAACAAAAGAGGAGAGAATCAGAAAAGTCAAGCTCAACCAAGTTGCTCCAGAACATCTTCTTTGTCCCAGCCTGTTTTAACCTGCTATGTTGCTGCAACAGCTCACCTTTCAGTCCAAAGGAAAATTAAGGGTCCTTTTGAGCTTTTGGTAAACTTTCTGAGAATTCCTAGTAGTTTTCCTCCTCTCCCTTTTCCTCTGATATCTCCCCATCATCCTTAACTCTCCCCACTTCCTATCACATTTTTATTTCCAGGCACTGAGACCCTCATTTGCACACTCTTCTTAAGGTGAAACAGTGCAGTGATCGCTGGATTAGGCGATGCTCCTGTGCAACTGAAAAGAGTTCAGCTGTCAGTCAGTCCCAGAATCCCCAGTGCACTTCCTTTTACAAGGACAGCTTGAACCCTTCTGAGACTCTGTCCATCCAAGGAATCTTTTGCCCCACACTGAGATTGGGCAAAAAAAGAGTGGGTTTGAAACCCGGAGGCAAAGCCCAGCGAAAGAATCCTCTACTTCCAAATAGTAGGGTACCTACTATTTGCGTCTCTCTCCTCCTCTGAGAGACCACTTGGCACAAATATTGGCTTATTTCCTGGTCTCTTCTTATACAGGCCAGCTCTGATTGAGCTGCTTGGAAAAGGTCCTTCCTCTCGAAGAGGACTTTCTCTTTACCTCAGCTGTCCTTTGAAGGGAAATCTGGGAAAGGAGACACAGAAGGTGAAATCATAGCAAAATTTTATTTTATTTTATTTTATTTTATTTTATTATTTGTACCTTAATTTTATTATTTTGATGATTATCTTAACCTTAATTAAATAATTGCTTGTTTACGGCAAACATTCACACAAAGATCCTCTTTTATTATGATGGTTGGTGGCACAGTCAGCCAGATGTTTAGATTGGATTTGGCATTTTTTTTTTAGTTTTTTATTAAACACTGATATGAAACAAAAATGCATACAAACATATATACATTGATACATTACAACACACAAACAAGGGCAAAAAACAAAAAGAAAAGAAAAAACAAATATAAAGGGAACAAGAAGTCTGTTAACTGACTTCTAACAAGCTGTCACATTGGTGGTTATTTTCTATTTCATCTATGTTTTCTTTATTTAACATTTTGCATATTTACTTATTTGCACTTTCACACACTTATGCATATCCAGATATATCCTTCTGGGAATCATACTAACTATTGCTATATATAACCCTAACCTTTTCCTCCTGTGCTGTTTTCTGTGCTTCTTGTTTAAGTTCTCCTAGAGTTTTGTTTTTCTAGCCCTATTTTTCCCTCTAGCCATGAATACCACCTTTGCCATACTATGCAATAATCGGTATCCTCTTTCTCTTGGAGCTCTTTTGTAAGTCTATCCATTTCTGCATATTCTGTTACCTTTGCAATTATTTTTTCTTCTGTTGGTAATAGTTCAGATTTCCAATTTTGAGCATACTCTATGCGTGCCGCTGTTAAGATGTGAATAATAAGATATTTTATCTCTTTCGTATGTTGTGGTGTGGTCATTCCAAATAGGAAGAATTCCGGTTTCATTTCGGCCTTTTGCTTTGTTATTTCTTCTATCATTCTCTTGATTTCTTGCCAGTAATGTTGCGCCCTTCTACAGGACCACTAGAGGTGGTAATATGACCCCTTTTGTGTCTTGCATTTCCAACACATTGGTGACATATTTGGAAACATTTTAGCCAAACATGCTGGTGGGAGGTGCCATCTGTAGAATATCTTATATAGGTTTTCTTTGTATGGTATCGACATTGTCATTTTAAGATTTTCCATCCATAGTTTGTCCCATCTGTCCAATTCTATGTTGTGACCTATGTTTCTTGCCCAATTTATCATATTTTTTTTCACCGTTTCCTCCTCTAATTTGTACTTTATTAAATATCTGTAAATTTTAGTTATCATCTTCTCATCCATACCTTTTAATATTTTGTCCAGTTCATTTGGTTCGGTTTGGAAGTCATATCATATTTGGTCTGCTTTGTATCTTGACTCTGTTTGAAGGTATGGCCACCAATCGATAACTATACCCCGCCTTTCCAATTCTTGTCTTGTGTATAAGTTCCCTTCACTATTCAATAATTCTTGATATTTCATCATTTTTCCTATTTCAATAGTATTTGGGTAGATTAGAGCTTCCATGAGCGACCACCAATGCAGGATTTTACTATAATGTTGCTTTTTGATTTCTTGCCACGTTTTATATAATGAGCCTCTAATTAAGTGTCTCTGAAAATATCCATGTTGCTTGACTGTGCCTTCCCACAGAAAGACATGCCAACCGCGACTCAGATCATATCCCTCTAGGTAAAGTATTCTCTTGTTTGTTAAATCTATCCATTCTCTGATCCAATTTAGGGATGCAGCTTTGTAGTATAGCTCCCAGTCTGGTAAACCGAGGCCTCCCTTCTCTCTAGTATCCTGTAGGCATTTTATTTTAATTCTGGCCTTCTTTTCTTGCCAGATAAATTTCTTTATTGTCTTGTTAAGATCCTTGAAAAAATCTTTTCCTGGGCCAATTGGTATCACTTGAAAGAGATAGAAAAGTCTTGGTAATATGTTCATTTTTACTGATGCTATTCTACCTAGAAGTGACAGTTGTACCTTATTCCATATTTCCAAATCTTTTTTTATTTGTTTCATCAGTTTAATATAATTGTCCTCTCTAATCGTTGTTGCTTTTGTAGTGAGCCAAATTCCCAGATATTTTACTTTCTTTACAATTTGTAATCCTAATTCTTCTTCCAATTTTATCTCTTGCGTTTTAGTCATATTTTTGGTCAGAACTTTGGTTTTTTGCCTATTAATTTTGAGCCCCGCCACTTTGCCATATTTTTCTATTTCCTCTAATAATTTAGTTTCTGATATTTCTGGTTGTTCCACTATGAACACCACGTCATCGGCGAAGGCCTGTAATTTATACTCCTCTTTCCGTATCCTTAGTCCCCTTATTTTTTCTTCTTTTCTTACTTCATTTAGTAGGACTTCCAGTGATATTATGAACAGTAAGGGTGATAGAGGGCATCCTTGCCTTACCCCTTTTTGTATATTTATTTTTTCTGTCATATCCCTATTAATTGTAATTCTCACCATCTGAGAAGAATATACTTTCTTAATCATTTTTAGGAATTTATCACCGAAATCCATAAATTCAAGTTGTGCTATAAGAAATTTCCAATTCAAATTGTCAAATGCCTTTTGCGCATCGAGAAAAATTAAAGCTGATTGTTGATTTTTTGCTCATAATATTCTAAGACAATAATTGTCCTCATGTTATTTTTTATCTGTCGCCTTGGGACAAAGCCATTATGATCAGGGTGTATATAATTATGTATAATTGTTTTGAATCTTTGTGCTATAATTGTCATAAATAGTTTGTAATCGATGTTTAACAGCGAGATCGGTCTATAGTTTTTAACCATGGTCGGGTCTGTATCTTCTTTGGGGAGTAGTGAAATAATAGTTTCGGCCCAGGATTTAGGTGTTTCTGCTCCCAGCAACGCATCATTAAGGGCTTGAAGGAGTAGTTCATCTATTGCAGACTAACAATTTTTATAAAATTCAGTTGGAATTCCATCTGGGCCTGGGACTTTATTGTTTTTCTGCTTCTTTCGGGCTTCCATTAACTCTATCATTGTGATTGGTTTGTTTAATATATCTCTGTGGGTTTCCTCCAGTTTTGGGATATTTACTTTTTGCAAATATTCCTTAATATCTCGGTCTTGAATCTCGTCTTCTGTGTAGAGGTTTTGGTAAAATTCGTCAACTATACGTTTCTTATCTAGGTTCATACTGTATATTTGTCCTGCTTCATCCTATAATTGATATATTATTCTCCTCTCCCTCTCTTTCTTCAGTCTATAAGCCAGCCATTGGCCTGTTTTATTTGCATGTTCGAAATATTTCTGCTTTGCCATTTTCATTTTCTGGGCAATTTCTGTTTGCATAGTTAAATTTAGCTTATGTTTTGTAAGATTCCATTTTGCCT